>LPNX011219567.1:291494-392398 GCA_001517045.1 Pseudotsuga menziesii
CAATTTGGTAACTGAAACATGTGCCCCAATTAGGTTAAGTTTAACCAATGGTGCTAATGACTATATATAGACTGGATGGACTCCCGATTTAGACATGACTCCTGATTTAGACATATGACCAAATTTGGACAAGGGAGGATTAATAATCCTAACAAAATTTTCTGCATGCATCATGCATTTTCCTATGACCATGTTACCTTAAATATAGGTACGAACCCACTTCGTGATGTTATAGAACCCTCACAATGCTACTAGAAGTGGCATTACGTAAGTGGTAGAAAGTTTCCTACTCATGGGTGCCCTAGATAGATATCGTTTTGCCATTTGGTACCCATGCTGAGTGTCCTCCCTTAGGTCTGGGATTCCCTTGTAGTTATGCCACGTCTTTGAGCTAGAAACTGATACTATTTCTTGAAATTTATGCTAGCCATATCCCATAGGGACTCCCATTTTTATCAAGTTGTAATTGCATTTCATGTGTCTTCTTGCTGTATTGAGCTTTATGTCGGCCCCCTGCTTCATTTTTGTAAGCCATATAGCTTGATCCAGTCTCAATCCTAGCCAAGCAAAGCCTATCATATATCTTTTGTAGCTTGATCATCCCATACCCATAGGAGACATCCCCACAAGTGTCCTTATCCTGCACATGCTTCCTTGCATTGAACATAGGTATGTTCCACTGCTTAGAACTAGTTTTCTTGCTTGCGACACTTGTTTCCTCCTAGTTCTGTACTATAAGCCGCTTTATTCTTTTTCAATATTTCCAATATGAAAAATACCAAAAAAATAAAAAAACATAAAAATCTGGACGGTAAATGATATTACCTTCTATTTTGTAGTTGTCGCGATGTGTAGCCTTTTAGCAGAGCACTATACGTTCCATCCATTGGTTGGGTTATTCGTATGACTTTAGGATTTGTACTCATTGCTCTGATTTTTATCCATCGAATGGTTATGATTCCAGTCCCTATGGAGCCTCTGTCAATGCCTCATGTGTCACACATTTGTCCTAGTTTCCATGTTGATTCCATGATGCCTATGAGTCTCCATATGCCATACTCTCTCGTTCGAAGGAAGTTTCAACCCAAGTCGGCCATTCCTTAGTTATGTTGTCTTTGCATGTCATCCATTCCTTATACATTTACTAGTTCATGCTCATCCTGTTCATCTAAGTTCTTCCAAATTATACAGCATTGTTGTGTACCTTGTGTTGGTTGATGGGGGATTCCTTAATTCCCTCCTTCCAGCAGATTCCATTCCATCGACTTCAGATAATTTATTCTAGAATAGGGATCTAGATTCCATTGATTTCCTTGATACTTGTAGTCATCAGTGGCAGGATCTCTCGCCATCGACAAATTTGGGAATACATCAATTTCCCCTTTCGATAGACTCTCTCAAGTGTTAGAATTCAACACATTTATTCACACTTGTTTGATTGCACTTTGTACGTTGGTTCCCATTTTTATTATTGATGTCATATCTCACGTCTGTTAATGGTATACATTAATGAACAGTAATCAGAAGATAGTCCATCATGTTCGACCTCGACACCTTTATTCATGTGATGGGACATGTACTAGCGGCGATTGTTGTAGAAGATCTACGATCTTGGTGGAATTCCATATATGCTACATCATTGATCGTTCTAGTATCTATGAGATATCGGTTCTCATGACTAGATTCTAGTGTATCATCAGATGTCTTCATTCAGTATGAATATCTTGTCTCACTTTATATTATACATGGTGATGAACACATGTCACATATGTCTACTATGCCTATTGATGTCCATTATACTATTATGTATCTGGGGATTTCTAGACTTCATATTTGCAGTCACATGCATAGATCTATCATTTTATTGTACTAATGAGCGGTTGATTTTTCCACCTGGGTCTCCATTACTCCACTTCTAGGACTATTGTAATGTATTTCGCCCATCATGTTACCCCTCTAACCTCACACATTAGGGGGCATATGTTATAGTTGATTTTACCACACTTGGTATATCATGTTTTTATGGCCTCTCCTTATCCCTATGTAGACTCTTTGGACCCCTTTTGCTCAGTTCAAATTTCATGCACCAGAGAATCCCCTTAAAAAGTCATTTTTATGGGTATACATGGGTCAATAGCTTATAGACCGTGTGTACATGCATCTGGCTCCACTACGACCTGCGTACATCAGGAAATGTTCTCAAAACAAAAATATTTGGAGTTTCCCCTCATCAAGTAACAAATAAGTTGACTCTTGGCCTTCCATTTCCCTGGAAAGTCTTTGACTTGAACCTTCACTTGTAATTGAGGAGCTATATATTGATCTATTTGGAAGCATTGAAGGAGGAGAACTTGTGAGATAAAAGAGACTATAGTGTATTTTTTCCCCATTCTTGCATACTTGAGTCTGCATCCCTTTATCCTTGGAGCAGCTATTGGTGCTATTTCTTAATCTTTCCTTTGTCTTTCAAGCATGCCTTGATATGGAGGATTGAAGTGATGGAGGCTCGGGTGGCAGACTCAGTTTCTCGATTTCGATGAGTTTCCAACAAATGTTGTCATTTGTATCTCTGTTTACATTTAATAGAAATATCCATTTCTCATCCATTATATGTGTAACTATGAATATGTTTATCCATGGATGTAGTTTCTTTTATTACACATTGGATTTGTATATCCTAGAGTAGGTTCTAACACTTAATATCTATCATGCTTATATGTTTCGTTGTTATTGAGAATGAAATGTAGGTGCAAGTGTGATTGAAATCTCAATGGGGATCTTCTACGAACGTCTGGAATAAGTTACGCTTCTAATCCCTTAGTGTTAGACTTGTTTATCTCTTTAGCATATTGGAAGTGGATTTATTTCTGGTGTCATACTGTATGTTGTGGTCCACCCCATGCCATAGGAAATTTTCTCCGTAATAATATATTTTTTTGTACTCAACAAAAAAAAACTTATTATGAGTTTCAAATCTATTTAAACGAGTTTGATAAAGAAAACCAGTGAGAAATTCCAAAACAATAAAAATAATAAACTACCTAGCTAAGAGGTTATGGGATAAAAGTTATCAAGTCTGATAGAGTTAGTGATAGGAGATAAGAGAGTTTGTCATCAACATGCCAAAAATTATATGGAAAAAATGTAACCTTAAATATGTTGAATGCTTTAGAGGTTTCATTTTGGTGTTCACATGGTTTATTTCCATGTCCTCCTTTATAACCTAAAAATTGTGAACAAAGAGAAGTAACCACCATATGCTATAAGATTTTCATTTTTGTACAAACATTAATTAGCCACCGACTAGTTGATACACATATGTTGAACCTTTGTGTTGTCATTGATGTCAAAGTATGAACCAACAAGATTGATAAATATATCAAAGGATGAGCATTTTTGAACCTCTGTGTTGTCATAAACACCAAAGGATAAACCAACAAGTGTACTGTAGGTTTAATGTTAGAAGATAAACCATCAAGTTAATAAAGAAGAAATTGAAGATGTACATAGCCAATTTGAAGAAATACATAGAGAAGAAATGTGGAAGGTCAAAAGGTGTGAAAATCCCATCAATTTAATGGGAGTCAGTGCGTAAAACCCCACAGAGATGAATTACTAAAGGACATACATCAACACAGAACAAATATGATAGTTGATAAAAAATAAAGCAAGTTTGGGTTTCATCGAGTAATTGGAATTTCAACTTGTGGACACATCTCTTCAACTAGAAAGAGTATAAATAAACAAGAGATGGAATCATTAAAGTAATATTACAGAGTGAATACTTGAAGATAATATGATTTATTTGGGAAACCTTTTCATTCTTTGGGTATCAATGCCTCATTGATCACAGGAGAATTTTATACAACAGAGCCAAATTACGTAGATATGAAGAAGATGAACAGTGGGAAGTGCGCAAATTAGAAGGATACCAAAAATAATGATATGAAAAGTGTTAGAACATCACACCACCTAGGACCATAGTCTCATTCATTTTTTACTTATGATAGATAGTCTGAAATTTGGTTTATGGTGTCTCCCTAAGGTTGTTGGGGGTTTCAGACCATTAGGACACCTCGCGCCCTCACTTTGGTAAACCAGGAGGTAAGGTGCCATCATTTATGACCTTTATTTCCCTTGGGGTTCTCCCAATCCTTAAAACATGGATCTGGGTTGACTAGGGGCACCCATGCATTGTACTTGGGTATTTTTTTCCCTTTTGGTCCTTTTGGATTGCTTAGAGCCACTCCCACGCCACCATGCACTCCACCACACCTGTTACACCTTCATTTATGACAACCCATGGCTCCCTAATGTTCACATGAAAATTGATGACCATTTGAGGTGGTTTGGGATCCTATTGGTCCACCTAGGGGGGGTTTGAGGTCCAATGTAAGCCTTCCACGTGTATTCCATTTGACTTCCTCAAAAGGATAACGATTTTCTCCTAATGTAATTTAATGATGATCCACACATGTTTACATGTTTTACTATAATACAAACTTCAGTTATTGGCATCATTCTTTGGTGTAATTTTTTCCTCCTTTCACTGTTGTTAGCACTAAGAATGTACCCAAGGTTATGGACGGTAAATCCCAAGGTAACATCAAAACCACTTTAAGAAAGGGAGATGGATTCTTCCATTCTATAGAGGGATCTCTCACAGTTTTTTAACAGGGCTAGATATCAAAATAAAATAAAAAATTATATTGAGTTTGTGCTTGAAACAAGGAAAGCATAAATTGGGCTATGGAGTCACAAATATAAATGAATTATAGAATAGTTTGAAGGGAAATAAATACAAAGGAAAGATACCACTCAATTATAGTAAAAATGTTATTGGTCTGGTGATAAAAGAAGAAAGATGATAGTCCATCAACACAGAGAATCGAAAAGATGAATTCTGCATCAATTTTGGTGGGAAAGCTTGGTGAAATCTAGAATAATAGTCAGAGCATAACAATATGAATTCTAAACTATTATACACTCATTCTAGATCTGAAGGAAGACATAATGAAAAGTTAAACAAGAAGACATACACGAAGGAAAAGAAATAGCATACTATAATTACGAATTTCACATGAATCTCTACAACAACAACCAACATTCGATTCTGTAATTTTATTACTAATAGATCAAAAAATTCTCATGGGTTCCAACCTCGTCTTCCTCTATTGAGGGTATATTTATAGTGTTAACAAAATCCCGAGAGCAACCTCGGAAAACTAAAATTAGTTACAAAATCGGGGATGAATCTTAACAACTTATGATCGGGCATATTCGCCATGATCCTTTACAAAATGGGAAAGCATGCTAGGATGCACATGATGGATCAAAATGGAGAAAATCAGACGCTTGGAAACCACGCCTGCCAGCTGAAAATGATGGCTTGAAGCACCTTCAACAGTCTGCAACAACCTTCCTCCTTGTCTGTGTCTTTAACTAGAGGAATCATCATGGACCATTGATATGACCTTAAGACTCATTCTGGACCATTAATATGGGGTTTGTGGAAGACAAAAAATGAGCTGCTAGCTTCTTTGCAGTTAAATTTTATCTTTCTGCCCCTGCCTTATCCTTTCTGCCCTTTACCTTTCTGCACTATCGATCTTGGATGGGCTCATCCATAGTCGTTGATCGGAGATGAATCTTCATAGGGCAGAAATCATAATTTTGACTTTTCATAATACAAACTTTATATTTCTACCTTCGCCTTTTCGCTTCCGACTGTTGGAGTCATTTACCCAACTTACACACCTATTTGGTCAATTTTGGCCTATTTACCCACTATCCTAAGTTTAATTGACTAAATTGACATCAAAGGAGCACACTATAACATCAGCATGAGCACACGCACACATTCCTTCAATCAAGGAGGCCAACTAAGCCTTCTCCTTCAATCGCGGAGGCTAATTGGGCTTCTTCCTTCAAACAAGGAGCAATTTTGGGGTGATCTGAGTGTCATAAGTGCACCTATTTTCTAACTGATTGTTGTTTCACCTAAAAATCAGTTAAGTTGAGTTGTAAAGGCGCCTCCATCTATTATTTGTCTATTTTTGGCCAATATTTATGAACTAGAGTCAATTATGGTGCCTCCAACCACTTCTGATGACTAGTACCACTTTAGTTAACTTCATCGGAGCTACTTGGAGTTAGTGATGTGCTACCACCTACTATTTGGCATATAGTGACATGTGTATGAGTTACATTCAGTTAGACTCAGTCATCTATTGCAGTCCGATTCATTTAGGACTTAGTGTGAGTCAATTATGGCTAGATTAGTGGTTAACTAAGTGTGTCTAGTGTTGTTGACATTCAGTTAAGCTACACCCATCCATGCAATTCGAATGACCTCATTGTGAATTTGAATTGTCTTGGCATTCATGCATCCTGCATTACTCATTCTATTTTTTATAATATAGAGCTGCAACCTCCTATTGCAGTATCATGACATCATTTCAAGTTCAATTTGTCTTGAATCTATTGTGAGTCTGTGTTTTGTCTCAAATATTGCTATGACAAAATTAATATGGTATCAGAGCTCATGGCGGGACGAATCTCATTCTTCAAGAAAACAAGATTTTTTTCAGATTCGGCATGCAAATTGAGCAAAAGCTCAAATTCCAGCACCGCACCAAAAGCCAAAGGTTTACCACTTAATACCCCAAGTAAAGGAATTGTTGATCAATCTTGCTTGATCAATTATGATGGGTGTGATGAAAACCTGAAATGTGCAGGATGTCTGACCTTAAGATGACTTTATTGTGTTGATTGCAAGTTTTTACAGGTTCTTGATTACATTCGCTACAGTAGCTCCATGGCTCATTCTCTGGATCCTGTCACCTCCTTCAATTACCACCAATGGAAAGAGGATATGGATATTCAACTCCGTTTAAGAGTGGATATTCAACTCCATTTAAGAGGGCTCTACCGGGGAACAATGAACACAAAATTAGAGCCTAATGCTGCTACAAAGAAGATAAAATACTGGAATAAACTAGATGACGCCTATGGATTTCTATGTTTGTCTATCTCCAAGGATATTCTTTTCCACATCTCAGGATAGAAGACTCCGAAGGAGATTTGTGACCATCTCGCTACCTTGTTTGATAAGCAGTGATCTTCGGATCTATCAGCTTGAGAATGAGTTGATCTCCCTGAATCCAAGCAATTTCAAATCCATGAATGAATTTTTCACAAAATTCAAGCATCTAGTGCTCCAACTAAAGCAGTGCAAGGTGGATTAGGAAGATGACAAGATCATCCTAGCTATCCTCTCCAAACTTGGTCCAAACTATTTGTTCTTTGTTTCAACATTCCATACGGGGAAGCTTACAACCCCAAACTGGAAAATGCCTTCTCTTGATGCCTTCATCAAAACCCCTACAAACGAGCATGACAAGCTTGCTCAGATGGGGATCCTCAAATCCTCAAAAGATCAAGCTCTATTTGCTTCAGGATCAAAATATTCGAAGGGAAAAGGGAAGCAGAAGAATTCAAAGGCTAAATTTTATGCTCCAAAGCCTAAAGAAAAGAATTAGCAAGAAGAGCCTTATGGGTCAAAGAAACACAAGAACAAGGGAAACCAAGGAAAGGATAAAGTCAAGTGTTCCTACTGTGGGAAGGGCTTCCACCCCGAACATGCCTGCATGAAGAAGAAACTTGATGAGATGAATTCTCTCCTCGAGAGAAACAATATTCATCTCCCTGAGAACCTTTGAAGGAGAGATAATCAAGATCGGGATCCCCAACAAGAAAGAGGTCACGCTCTCATGGAAAGCACCTCGAAGCCCACAACTCTGCTCATGGACTATGGAGATTCAAATCACATGATGGAAATCAAAGATTCTTTTTCCTCCCTGGACACCAACAAGAGCATGCCCATACACATGGGAGATGATTCCACCATCATTTCAAAAGGACAAGGTACAATAAATGTTGAACATGGTACTTTTTTCAATGTTCTGTATGTACCCTCTCTGGCCTCCAACCTCCTAAGGGTATATCAAACGACTCATATTGGATTTCCCAAGAGATTAACCTTCAGACCCAATGATTTGGAAATCAATGAGATTGCATCCAAGAAACTTGTTGCAAAAGGCCTTGCAAACCATCATGCAAAAGCCTATGAGTTTTCCCATTTCCTGGCACATGCAAATCCCACCACTATTCTGACTCATGGAAATGAGGTCAGTAGACTCTGGCATGAGACATTTGGTCATTTAAATTTTAAGTACTTGTAGCAAATTTAGAAAAATTGCATGGTTGAAGGCCTCCCAATAGTCAAAACTACCAAAGGAATTTGCAAGAGTGGTGTTGTGGGAAAACACCTTGAGCATAAGTTTGATCGAGGGAAGGTTTTATGTGCATCAAGTATATTGGGGCTGCTACATTCTGATATCAGTAGACCAATTCCCATCACATCCATGAATGGATCTTGGTATGTACTCACCTTCATAAATTATTTTTCTAGATACACCTAGTTGTTTTTCATTAAGAAAAAATCTGAAGTTTTAGAGAAATTCATCGAATTGAAAGCACTGGTTGAGAATGCCTCTGAAAAAAAGATCAAATCCTTAAGATCTGATAATTTCGGGGAATATATCAGTACTGATTTTTTGAAGACATGTTCCTATAGTGGGATCAAGATCCAACATTCCATTCCCTACACCCCTTAGCAAAATGGTGTAGTGGAAATGAAAAACTGCTCTCTAAAGGAGATGACCACATGCATGCTAGAAGCAAAATGACTGTTTACAAATTTGTGGGCTGAGGCCATGAATGTTTCTGAAAACATTCATAACAGAGTACCTCACTCCTCCATGAAGGGTAAGACACCTTTCGAATTCTATTTTGGACACAAGCCAGATGTGTCAAATTTCAAGGTGTTTGGGTCCATTGTATGGGCTCGGATTCCGTCTGACAAGAGGAAATGTTTGCAACCACAAAGTGTTGAATGTTTGTTTATTGGATATCCAGAAGAATCCAAGGGATTAAATCTAATGAATATCAAAACAAAACAAATTTTCATCAAAAGAAGTGTTAAGTTTGATGAGCCTCTCCAAGAGGTAGAGCTAGTAGAAGAAAATTATGATAATCTTCCTTCCTACTCTGCTGACAATTTGGGTGATAAAAGTGGGAGTGATGACTCTGATTTTGCAGAAATGATATCTGATATCAGTGAGCAAGAAATATCAGATTTAAAATCATATTTTGAAGTGCAAACAAATCTCCCAACTTGAGCCAAGAAGACACTTTCTTCTGCCAGGGAAAACATTGGAAATCCTACTGATCCAAGAAGAACCCGGTCTGAATTTCAAAGAGCAGGCATTGCACTCTCTTGCCATGATGATTTACTATCTGAGACATGTTATTTAATGATTGGTTCATATCCTAAGTCCTACTACCATGCTCATAAATATCCAAGATGGAAATATTCCATGGACGAAGAGTTTAATTCTCTTCGAAAAAATGCTACTTGGGAGCTAGTTTCCCTTCCACCTAGGATGAAATTAGTTCAATGCAAGTGGGTGTTTCGGACAAAGGTTGCTGCTGATGGAACAACGTCAAGTATAAGGAAAGTCTGGTCGCAAAATGGTTCTCCCAGGTCCAAGGTGTGGACTATCATGAGACCTTTGCACCAGTGGCAAAGATGGACTCCATCTGCCTAGTTTTGGCCATTGCGGCATCCAAGCACTGGGAGGTGCATCATATGGATGTCGAGAGTGCATTTATACATGGATATATTCATGAGGAGATATAAATGAAGCATCTTGAGGGATACATTTCATATCCTACCTTGGTTTTCAAGTTGCAGAAGTCATTATACGGGTTGAAACATGCCCCAAGATCATGGTATGCCAAGATGGATGCCTTTTTGCTTTCACAAAACTTCCAAAGGTGTAATTTTGATCCGAATGTTTATCTACGGTAGTATGATGTTCATTTACTTATAATTTTTTTATATGTTGATTCTATCTTGATTACTGGTAGCACACTTGCTTCCATTTCATTCATAAAAACTGCCCTCCATGATGCGTTTGAGATGAGCGATTTGGGCTTGCTGAAACAATTTTTGGGGATCAAAATTGCACAAAATTTTGATGGGATAATGGTAACTAAGTATAAATACATTTCATACCTATTAGTGAATTTTAAAATGGTTGAATTTAAGGCTGCTCCATTCCCTTTCCTCCCAGGAGTCATCCTTGAAGAGGGAAAAAACACTCCTACCATGGATTGCACTATCTACCGCCAATTGATTGGTAGCTTGCTTTACTTTACTCATTCATGGCCTGATATATGTTATGCTATGAAGGCTATATCAAGATACATGCAAAAGCCTCATGACCTACATTAGAAGGAATCCAAGAGGATCCTTCAGTATATTCATGACACAAGATCCTACGGCATTCACTATGCTGCAGATTCGGAGCTAGAGTTGGTTGGATATACAAATTCAGATTGGGAATGAGATTATATTAATCAGAATTCCACTTCCAGGTATGTCTTTATGTTTGGTGGTGGCCCCATTTTCTAGTCCAACAAAAAGCAGGCCTCCATTGCATTGTCTTCAACAGAGGTCGAGTACATGGGAGCAGTGAATGCTTGCATCCAAGCTGTTTGGTTGCAAGTCATTCTTTCATAGTTTGATTTTGATAGTGCTTTGTCCACTATCATATTTTGTGACAATAAAAGTACTATTAATATCTCCACATATCCAGTTACCAGGCAGAGGACCAAACATATAGATATTCACATGCACTACATCAGGGAGTTGGTGCATGATAGGACCATAGTTTTGCAATACTGCCCTATAGATGAGCAGATTGCAAATATCTTCACCAAGAGATTTACAAAGAAAAAGTTCACTTACCTCCTTTCACTATTGAGGGTGAGCTCATTAGGGTGATCAGATGCTTCTTCAGTGTTCAACTTGAGGGGGGGGGGTTTTGTTCCCACTCGGTTTTCCCTCTTTCCTCACTTAGATTTATTTTTTAGCATTGTTAGAGTTACATTTTTGTACATGGTAACCTATGGACATTGCTACCGAGGCCCTAGAATTTCATGCATTTTATTTTACTCCTCCTGAGTATAGCTTAAAGGGGGGTGTTGGGGTCCTTTACCCAACTTACACACTTATTTGGTCAATTTTGGCCTATTTACCCAATATCCTAAGTTTAATTTACTAAATCGGCAAAAAAGATGAGAACACTATGACATCAGTATGAGCACACCCACACCTTCTTTCAATCAAGGAGTCCAACTAATCCGAGGAGTGTATTATGCCTATATTAGTGGTTAACTAAGTGTGTCTAGTGTTGCTGACATTCAGTTAAGCTACACCCATCCACGCAATTCGAATAACCTCCTTCTGAATTCGAATTGGCTTAACATTCATGCATCCTGCATGACATTGTATTGTATTACTCATTCTATTTTTGATAATATAGAGCTTCAACCTCCTATTGCAATAGCGTTGCATCATTTCATGTCCAATTTGTCTTGAATCTATTATGAGTCTATGTTTTGTCTCAAAGATTGCTGTGACAAAATTAATATAGCCCTTTCACTTCCACCTTTCGTGAAAAACAGACTGCAAAAATCGGTCTTTCAATTTTCTTCGGAGCTTGGTTTTAACCTTTTTGCTTCCACCTTTCTACCTCCTCCATTTACTTTTCACAATGTTGACCCATGCAGGAATGTTGTGAACCATCAATCTAGTGGATCATGGAATGCAAAATTCTAACTCTTTGCAAACAAACATTTGTATCTTCCGCTCCTAGCTTTTTGCTTCCAACATTTTCATTTTGCATCGTCGATCTTGGGAGAGATCCTCTTGAACCATTGATCTGGTAGATATTAGAAATCAGAACTTCAACTTTTCAAGACCAAAACTTTTGTCTTCCTGCTTTCCGATACCTGCCTTTCTTCTTTCTTTGCACACCGTTGATCTGTGCGGGAGCTCACTGAACCGTGAGATCTTTGTAGAATGCATAAATTGGGACTTGAACTTTCTTATGGCTGAAACTTATCATTTCCCCCTTTTTGATCTTTGCCCTTTGTACCTTCTCGCACCATTGACCTTTGCGGGATTTTTCCTTATCGTTGGATCTAGCGGATTGCAGATAGCAGAAAATGGGACTTTAACTTTGCGCAACCAAGCTTCTTATTTTTCCTCTTTTTGATCTCTGTCCAGATCGCATAAGGCAAAATTTGGGTTTTCCACTTTTTATAACCAAGTTTTAGTCCTTTTCGCACTTTCGCTCCTGACTCCCCTTGGGCGGAAATGATTTTTTAGCCTTTGATCTTCTGCGCTGTGCATCTAGGCTGTCCATTTCCTGTCAACAATCAACTAAGGGTGGATCCCTTCATTCACATGCATTTCAAGGTAAAAAATCATAATTTCTCTAGGTATTTGGCATTCTTAACCTAGAACTATCCCTTCAAACACCTGCAGATCCTCATCAACAATCTTTAAGGTCATATCATATGAAAATTTACAAACCTTATTCCACCATTATTGTCCAAATACCTTACCAATTACTTCACCCAAAAATGGTGCTAACAACTGGCTCCAACTAGGGATTCTATCCTCCCTGTGAGGTAGCAAAGAAACTCATAGACCATGTGCCAAATCCATTGGGGGGCTCCCACTATTTCCTGAAATTCCCAACATGCTTTGAAAACAAAAAACTAAACTAATCCTGAAACCAATCTGAAAAATTATTGAAAGAAAATGCTCGCCATGTGATCTTATTCATACCTACCTACCCTACTTACTAAGAATTAATGCTCAATCAAGTAACTTCTGACTTCTAGTGAAGCCAATCAAGCAAATGATCCCATAAACAAACTTTCTCCCCATGATTGATCATAAATAGAGATGACAAACTTAATGGAAAAATGTTATGATAAAGAAATTGATCTTTATTGTAAAGAAATAACCAACCATTGCCACTACAAATATTCTCCATGTATTCCTCCACTGGATCATGACAACCAACAAAAAAAAATTTCATTTGTTTTCCCTAACAGAACTGCTCCAACTGTAACTCCTACAACACCTTTTCAGACTGATTTTTAAAAGAACCATGATGGAATTCTCATGACAATTTTCAAATGGGATATCAACAACTTCATTCAAAATTTCTGAATTTAATAACTTGGTACTTCTCATGCATTTCAAATGGAATATCATTCTATTCTTTGTGTGCATTATTCAAGTAGTCATCATCATATATAGGTATGCTGAAATCTTTCTTAAAAATATCACTAGCATAATTTTCAACATAAAGAAAATTAAAAGAAAGGTTGGAATGCAGAGTAGGTTCATAAAGCAAATTAGGATGACTCTCTTCATGTATACCACTGGGATAATGATATTATTTCTTATTAAAAGAAAGGTTGGAATGTAGAGCGGGTTCTAGTTGTTCACCCCTCTCAACTTCCTCTTTGAGATTTCACCTCCCATGGCAAGCTGTTGTTTCTTCCATAGGTTGGGATTGATGACATGACTGTTTTCCCTTTTCAGTATCTATTTCTGAAAATCTCATATCCTCATGTTTTTGTGCTTGATTAGATATTTTGCATAGATACCTCATCAATTCAAATGAAGCATAACACAAGGGAAAACTGTCACCTTCAACACACTCACTATCTTTTCTATTCTCAACCTTTTGACCCTAGATTTCTATGGAATTTTATTCATTAAAAGGTTCTGAATTTTCATACCTTCCTTCTAACCCTGATTCAAGGTATGATTCCTCTTTACTTGAAATTTCAGAACATGTTGAAGGAATATCAGACTTCCATTTTCCAGTGTCAAAATTCTCTATACAATCATCCACAGAAACACTAGAATTTTGGAGAGACTGTTGTTGCAAAAGGGGTTTTCTGATTGAATAGGTGCATCCTCTTCTTGTGACAAACTTTTAGGAACTGAATAATATGAGGACATATTTGAATTACATTCCCAACTTATTTCTTGTTCACACAAAGATAGACAAGAATGCTACAAACTATCATCAGTTTCTGGAAAATAGATATAGCTGGTGGAATCAGAGTTTTGGCTTATGCCAACTTTAGTCAAGGAAGACATTACCAACTGCTGGGAATTTTCTTGAATATCATGGAAATTGGTTTTTCTTTCTTTTTGATCTGAGTATTCATGTAATATCTATCAAACCTATTCATCCAGATTTTGATCATCACCAAATTCGTCTTTCACCTTTTCAATGAACTCTTTATTGTATGTGCATCAATGTTGAATTGACAACAAAGAAAGATACTGATCTTTGACATGTTCATGAAACACTGTATGAAAATATTTAAGGGAAGATAAAATTCCTGATGGTAATCCCTCATACCATGACCTTTCATTTTCTTATAAACAAGCCATGAACATTTTCATTAAAGAATCTTCTTGCAATTCAACTCCCAGTTTATGTATATGCTTATGAAATCTAAACAAATGAATTCCAACCTCATCATTATTTTAATCTTTCAATCTTGGAAGATATGCCAACCAATATATCTTAGGTATTCGATTGGGATAACTAGGAATGGAAGAAATATTCATAGGAGCATACCTTGCATCCCGAGAACTCATCTTGATGATGGAGAAACTGAATCAGCTCCTCAAACTTTGCAGCTCGTTTGACAATGGAACTGGCATAGAAGATTTTTCAGACTACATTCTTTGAAGATGGAGTCAGAAGGTGAAAAAGGCATGACCTTCTTGATGTTTTACCATTGTTCACCATCAACAGTTAGATATAAAACTATGCCATTCATACTTAGGGAAGATTTGCACCCTCCTCCCCGTATCGATCTTTCTAGCCGTCAGTCTCACCAGTGGAGTCACCCTCTAGAAGCTTTTAGTGGAGTCGCCAGGGAAAACTATACAACTATTTTCAAATGGAGGAGTCTCTATTTGACCACAGAAACCATTTCTTCTTGGAATATTTGTCGTTTTTCCCAGGGATGATTTTCACTTTCGCATCCCCGGAAACGACGCCAGTTTGTTAGCACTCAAAATGTACCCAAGGTTGTGGAAGGTAAATTCCAAGGTAACAAAAAAACTAATTTAAGAAATGGAGATGGATATTCCCTTCTAGAGGGATCTCTCATATTTTTGCATAGATACTTCATCAATTCAAATGAAGCATAACACAAGGGAAAACTATCACCTTCAACACACTCACTATCTTTTCTATTCTCAACCTTTTGACCCTAGATTTCCATGGAATTTTATTCATTAAAATGAATTTTCATACCTTCCTTCTAACCCTGATTCAAGGTATGATTCCTCTTTACTTGAAATTTCAGAACATGTGGAAGGACTATCAGACTTCCATTTTCCAGAGTCAAAATTCTCTATACAATCATCCATAGAAACACTATAATTTTGGAGAGATTGTTGTTGCAAAAGGGGTTTTCTGATTGAACAAGTGCATCCTCTTCTTGTGACAAACTTTTGGGAACTGAATAATATGAGGACATATTTGAATTACATTCCCAACTTATTTCTTGGTCACACAAAGATAGACAAGAATGCTGCAAACTATGATCAGTTTCTAGAAAATAGATATAGCTGGTGGAATCAAAGTTTTGGCTTATGTCAACTTCAGTCAAGGAAGACATTACCAACTGCTGGGAATTTTCTTGAATATCATGGAAATTGGTTTTTCTTTCTTTTTGATTTGAGTATTCATGTAAGATCTATAAAACCTATTCATCCATATTTTGATCATCACCACATTCGTCTTTCACCTTTTCAATGAACTCTTTATTGTATGTGCATCAATCTTGAATTGACAGTAGAGAAAGATATTGATCTTTGAAATGTTCATGAAATACTGTATGAAAATATTTAAGGGAAGATAAATTTCCTGATGGTAATCCCTCATACCATGACCTTTCATTTTCTTATAAACAAGCCATGAACATTTTCATTAAAGAATCCTATGCAATTCAACTCCCAACTAATGTATATGCTTATGAAATCTAAACAAATGAATTCCAAACTCATCATTCTTTTAACCTTTGAATCTTGGAAGATATGCCAACCAATATATCTTAGGTATTCAATTGCGATAACTAGGAAAGGAAGAAAGATTCATAGGAGCATACCTTGCAGCCTGAGAACTCATCTTGATGATGGAGAAACTGAATCAGCTCCTCAAACTTTGCAGCTAGTTTGACAATGGAGCTAGCATAGAACATTTTTCAAACTACATTCTCTGAGGATGGAGTCACCAAGTGAAAAAGGCATGACCTTCTTGATGTTTGACCATTGTTCACCATCAACAGTCAGATCTAAAACTATGTCGTTCATACTTAGGGAATATTTGAACCCTCCTCCCCGTATCAGTCTTTCTGGTCATCGGTCTCACCAGTGGTGTCACCCTCCAAAAGCTTTTAGTGGAGTCACCAGGGAAAAATATACAACTGTTTTCAAATGGAGGAGTCTCTGTTTGACCACAGAAACCAATTATTCTTGGAATATTTATCATTTTTCCCAGGGAATATTTGCACTTTCGCACCCCCGGAAGCAATGCCAGTTTGTTAGCACTCAGAATGTACCCAAGGTTGTGGAAGGTAAATTCCAAGGTAACAAAAAAACTACTTTAATAAATGGAGATGGATTCTTCCTTTCTAGAGATGGATCTCTCATATTTTTTTAACAAGGCCAGATATCAAAATAAAACAAAATTTAGATTTAGTTTGTGGTTGAAACAAGGCAAGCATAAATTGGGCTATGGAGTCACAAATATAAATGAATTACATAACAGTTTGCAGGGAAAGAACTACAAAGGTAATATAACACTCGGTTATATTCAAAATGTTGTTGGTCTCGTGATAAAAGAATAAAGATGACAATCCATCAACACAGATGATCTAAAAGATGAATTCTACATCAATTTTGGTGGGGAATCTTGGTGAAAACCTAGAACAATAGCCATAGCATAACAATATGAATTATGAACTATTATACACTCATTCTAGACCTAAAGGAAGACATAATGGAAAGTTAAATGAGAAGACATACAAAGAGGAAAAGAAATAATAGACTGTAATTACGAATTGCACATGAATCTATGCAACAACAACCAACATTCGGCTCTGCAATTTTATTACTGATAGATCACAAAATTCTCATGGGTTCTAACTATTAAATTATGTTAGAACAATATTGAGACAAATCATAGACTTACAAGTGATTTAAGACAATTTAGGCATGAAATGACATAACAATACTGCAATAGGAGGTTGCAGTTGTATATTATCAAAATAGAATGAAAATCAATAATACAATGTCATGCAAACTTGCATGAATTCAAGACAATTCGAATTCACCAGAGGTCATTCGAATTGCATGGATGGGTGTATCTTAAATGTCTGTTAGGCGCACTGAACACACTAGTTAACCACTAATCTAGCCATGATTGACTCTAATTGAGTCCTAACTAAATCAAGGTGCAATAAATACCTAATTCTAATTGAATGTAACTCAACTACATATCACTACATGTCAATCAGTAGGTGGGAGCACATCACTAACTCCAGTTAGCTCCAATGAAGTGAACTGAAATGATACTGGTCATCAGAAGAAGTTGGAGGCACATTAACTCACTCCAGTTCATCCAAAAATAGACAATTACATGAGGGAGGCACATTTACAACTCAACTTAATTGATTGTTAGGTGAAACAACATTTAGTTAACTATTTAGTGCACTTATGACACTCAGATCACCCCAAAATTACTCCCTGATTGAAGGAGGAAGCCTAGTTAGCCTCCCTAATTGAAGGAGAAGGCTTAGTTGACCTCCTTGATTGAAGGAGGGCATGGGTGTGCTCATGCAGATTTCATGGTTTGTTGATGCTGATGCCAATTTGATTCAATAAACTTAAGATAGTGGTTAATTAGGCCAAAATTGACCAATTAGGTGTGTGGGTTGGATAATGACTCCAACACCCCCCTTAATTTACAAAGTGTCCTCAGACACAAAACTTTATTAATGAAGAAGGAAAATAATTACATCACAGAGATGTGAGGGCTAAGTCCTGAAAGATTACCTCACATGGAAAACTCGATGGATTTAAATATCTAAAGAGTAACAACTAATTTACCGTTACTGAAACTAACTTAGGGACACCTCACATAATCACGTGAGTGTGTAGATGCCCTTTTACATTTATTAAACTAAACTTCTAAACATAACATTTTGGATCATAACTCCTAACAATCCCCCCTTTGATCCAAAAATTCTTTTGAACAAATACCAAGTTCATTTCTAAACTTATCAAATTTGACCCTTCCAAGAGATTTTGTAAAAATATCCACAGTTTGATCTTCTAATGGACAATACTTTGGCTTAATGATTTGTTTGACGACGAGAGCCCGAATGTAATGGTACTTAGTATCCACATGCTTAGTCTTTGAATGAAAAACGGGATTTTTGGATAACTTGATTGCTGATTGATTATCAATAAATAATGAAGTTGCTTCTTTCTGATCAACTTTGAGCTCTTGAAAAATCCTTCTTAACCAAACTATCTCACAAGCGGCTTCCCAAGATGAAATATATTCTGCTTCTGCTATAGAATTCGCAATTGTATCTTGCTTTTTACAACTCCATGCCACTGCAGCTGATCCCATATTCATTAAGTAACATGAAGTAGATGCCCTGCCATCAACATCTCTAGCAAAATACGCATCTAGATAGCCAACAAGCTTGAAATTTTTGTTTCTTTCAAACTCAATTCCAAAATCCTTTGTTCCTTGAAGATACTTTAACACCCTTTTTGTTGCATTCTAATGACTTTCTCTATGTTCCTGCATATATATGGAAAGTATGATGACTGCATATGATAGATCAGGATGAGTATTCATCAAGTAAATAAAACATCCAATTAACTGTCGATATCCAGTACTATGTACAAGTTTCCCCCCTTTAAACTTAGAAAGTTTTAAATTTTGCTCCATGGGAGTAATCGCTGGTTTACATTCCTCCATTCCAAACTTCTTCAATAATCCAGAAATGTACTCAGCTTGAGAAATAAATATGCTTCCTTCCCGTTGCTTTACTTCAAGTCCAAGATAGTAATGAAGTAATCCCAAGTCTGTCATTTCAAAACCTGTTTGAAGTTCTTGCTTAACCAGAAATATATGATCATTATTTTTACCTATTATGAGCAAATCATCAACATACACAACCAAGATGATTAATTTGTTTTCCTAGATTTGAACATACAAAGTATCATCTGAGTCACTACGAAGAAAACCAACTTTCTATAAGTAGGCATCCATTTTTGCATACCAAGCTCTGGGAGCCTATTTCAGTCCATCCAATGCCTTAACCGGTTTACAAACTTGATTTTATTTCCCTGGAACCTCAAAACCAAGAGGTTGAGTCATATAAACATCCTTTTGCAAATCACCATTTAGAAATGCACTTTTTACATCCATTTGATGCACTTTCCATCCATTTTGTGCAGCTAAAGCTAGCACAATCCTGATAGTATTCCATTTTGTTGTTGGAGCAAAAGTTTCTTCATAATCAATCCATTCTTTCTGAGCAAAACCCTTTGCCACCAATCTTGCCTTATATTTATCAATATCTCCATTTTCTTTGTACTTAATTCTGTAAACCCACTTACAACCAATGGGTTTAACATCATGTGGACAATCAACAATTTTCCAAGTCTAATTCTCCATTACTGCATCATACTCACTTTGCAATTCTATTTTCCATTCATCATATTCAATTGCTTCATTAAAAGTAGTTGGTTCAACAACTGAAAGAGAAAAAATTTATGAACCCATATTAGAACTCCTTGTACCTGTTTTTCCTTTTTCATTAGACTTAACATCCTGAAGTAACTTAGTTTCCCATTTTGGTTTCCTCTTTTCAATGTTAACTTGATTTGAATCATCCAAGTTAACTTGTGAAGAATTCAAAATATCTTCAACCTGTTCTAAGGTGTATTCAACCTGTTCGTCATCCTGTACTTCTGAAGTGAAAATCAAACCATTGTTCATTCCTTGTCTTGTTTAAGTGTTGCATCCTTATTTGTTCCTTAGTTACTTTTTCCTTTAAATGACTAAGTTGTTTCTCAACTTCTTCTACACTTAAAATTTTTGTTTCATCAAAAACCACATCCCTGCTGACAATAAACTTTCCATCTGACAGAATCCTATACCCCTTTTTCTCATCAGAATAGCCAATCAACATGCACTTAACACTTCTAGACTCTAACTTCTTTCGCTTTTGTTTTGGGACAAGTGCATAAAAAACTAAACCAAAAACTCTCAAATGTCTGACCATAGGTTTGAATCCATACCAAGCCTCAAAAGGAGTTATTCCATCAAGTGATGACGAAGGAGATTGATTCCTCAAATAAGCTACTGTATGAACTGCTTTAGCCCAATAACATGAATTCAACCCTTTGAAAAATAACGTTGCTCTATCCATGCCCAATAAAGTATGATTCATCCTTTCTGATACTCCATTTTGCTGTGGAGTATAAAAATTGGTCAACTATCTTTTAATCCCTTTTTTCCTGACAATTAGTCAAAAAATGATTTGATGTAAACTCACCACTGTTATAAATTCTCAAAGTAGCAATCTTTTCCTTTGTTGTTGTTTCAACCAAATTTTGAAATGACTGAAACTTTTCAAACACTTCTGATTTTTCCTTCAAGAAATACACCCAAACCATCCTGCTAAAATCATCAATAAACAACAAAAAATATTTACAACCACCAAGTGAAGTTTCCAAAGGACCACAAACATCACTATGAACAAGCTGTAATCTCCTTGTTGCTCTCTAAGTGCTTTTTGAGAAAGATATCCTTCTCAGGTTGCCATAAATGCAAGCTTCACACTTTGCATTTTCCTTCCGAAAAGTAGGAAACCCCTTTACCATTCCTTGTTTTCAGAGCTGTACAAGACTATCAACATTCAAGTGCCCAAAATGAATGTGCCACAATCTGATAGGTGAAACATCAATTTCAACTAAACCTGCAAATTCCTTCAAAGGTTCCTTTAATATAGGAATGATTGTTCCCTTCATCCTAAGAAGCTTTCCATCTTCATAACCTATCATAACTATTTTGTATGCATCCTTTTTTGAATTAACCAAAAGAATACCATCTTCCATTACAATTTGATGTCCTAATTGGCAAATGACAACTAAAGACAATAAATTTTTCTTAAATGTAGGCACATACCAAACATTAGAAATCAATCTTTCTCCAATTCCTGGCAAGTCAACCTTGACTGTTCCTTTTCCCTATGGAAAATGAATAGAATCATCTGCAAGGAAAATTGAATTTAAATGACAATATTCATAACTCCAAAAGAAATATTTCTTGTGTGTCATATGCTAAGTAGACCTTGTATCCATAATCCAAGCATCTTCAAAATCATTTTTGAAACAATAAGAAGACTGGACAAAATTCGTTGATTCCAACTAATGAACTTGAACAAAATCCATTGATTCTGATTATCCAAGTGCTGTAAAAACATATTCACAATTTTCACTATCGTCTGCATGAGCATAATGTGCCACTAATGAAGATTCTTTAGATTATCTTTCTTTTAGAATATTTTCAAATGAAACTCTACACTCTGAAGCATAATGTCCAATTCTATTACAACGAAAACCTGTGACCTGTTTATTACCTCTTCCTATTCCAGAGACTTGTTGGTTTTCTAAACCTCTTCCTCTTCCAAAAAACTGTGATTGTGTACTTTCTAATTCTTTAGAACCTCTTCCTTGATTTCTTCCTCTACCTCTTCCTCTTCCAAAACCCTGACCACGACCTTTGTTTGAATATTGAAAATAATTTCGTTGTTGTTCATTTGCTTTTTGATCATTTCCATTTTGATGATTACCTGAAGACTGTTTTCTAGTACTTGCGACCAAAACATCTTCTCTTGCTTGCTTTGTTTTACCAAAAGTTTTGTCATGTGTGGCAAGTAATTCACTTAGTGCATCAAAAGAAATATTATCCAATTTATTTGTAATCTGTAAAGTTTCCAAAAAATGCTTATATGTCTCAGGCAATCCTGCGATCAAAATGGTCACCATCATGCTGTCCTCAATTTTACCAAAACACCCTCTTGAAATTTCTTGTTTGATATTCTTCAATCTAGAAATGTACTCCATGACATCACCTCCTGAAGACATTTTTTGTTGAAACAACTTCAATTGGAGATCGATTTTCTTAGCTTCACTTGGAGAATCAAATAAATCTTTCAATGTCTTCCAAGCTGACCACGCACTAGAACTATTTTCAATATGCACAAAAATATCATCAAAAACAGTACTGTGAATCAATGCTAAGGCCTTCTCATATTTTTGTTCCCATTTTGCAATATGATCAGAAATAGTTGGTTTGGTAGGCTGAGCATTACAAACACCTTTCCACAATTCATTGTAAATAAAAGTTCTTTGAATACGACGACTCCAAACTTTATAATTTTTCGATCCTTCCAACTTGTCAGATTCATTAAAAAGACTTACAACTTTAGACATTGTAAAAAATAAACACCTTATAACTCCAGAAGATGTGTATTATGCAAACCTTATAGCTCCAAGAATTAAAAAAAGAAAGCACCTTATGTCACCAAAATAAACAATCACCTTATATCACCAATAGAAGATTTTATGCAAAAATATCACCATCAACATGAAAACAAAGTTACGCATCAACAAGAATCACCATGAAAGAAATACTTCAAGAAACACCACACACCATGCAAAAGAGATCTATAGAGGCTTTTCCTTGACCCACTTATAGCCTCAAGAAAAGAATTTGATAGAACTTCACTTTGTTCTAATCAAACCTTGAGTGAAAATACAAGTACTCCTTATGACTCCAACAATGCTCCTTATTACTCCAATAAAAAATGCACCTTATCCCTCCAAAAAATAACAAATATTTATAGGTGAATTGGAGAGATACAAGATCGTTGAGTGGAAGGTCACAAGTTCCAGTCCCGTCAATTCCAAAAAATAACCCTTGATTTTTATTTTTTTAAATTTTATTTCTCCACCTACGAAGAAGGCTCAAGCTTGTCTATCAGGACTTGAATAATCTGGTCGGCAGAGAGAAGTAGTAGGTTGTTGAAGGAGTCATTAATTCATCATCAACATGCAAAATGAAGAAGATCAATATCTACATTCCAAGAAAATGCTCTGCAACCAATGTACTGATAACTTCAAAGGACCATGCATCGGTGCAACTAAATATTGGGCATGTGGACGAGAACAGAATATACACTGGCCAGTTCACAACTTTTACTCTCTCCATATTTGTCTGAGCACATGGAGATGCTGACAGTGCGATTGATAAGCCCGTATCTCTCGGGCTGGCTCTCTTAACGCTAGTTCAGTTCCTATGCTAGTGTATCTCCTTCCTACCATCGTTTTGGTTGGCTCTCTTTAACGCTTGTTCAGTTCCTACACTGGTGTATGTCCTTCCTACCACCGTGCTGGTTCTTTAATGATGTCCTTCCTACCAGCACGTTTAGATTGGTGATTCTTTAACACTGTGTCTTTAACGCCGGTTCAGATTTCTTCTTCTATGCTGATTCAGTTCTATGCTGGACTCCAAAACAGTGAACTTTTCACGTTGGGTTACGCTAGACGGTGAACTCTCTTCACATTGGATCTACATGCTGGTTCTTCTTCCCAACACCGGCTATGTTTTTTTTTTTTTTAAATTCACTTCCACAAAATTTTAAATAACCTTGCCTTAAAAAAATATATTTTACTCTCTCCAAGTAAAATGAAAAAACTAAGTCAATAAAAAATATTTTCTGCACAGATTATTTTTTTAGTCCAAAAGAATAGGAAGCATTAACTTACAGTCAAAATTTCTCTATTCCAAAACCTTGAAAGTCACCTTTTTCAAACAACCTTTAGCACCTTCCAACCAGGTTCCAACCAGACCAAGCTTCAACCGCGTGCTCTGATACCACTTTGACAAAGTGTCCTCAGACACAAAACTTTATTAATGAAGAAGGAAAATAATTACATCATAGAGATGTGAGGGCTAAGTCCCGAAATATTACCTCACATGGAAAACTCGATGGATTTAAATCTCCAAAGAGTAACAACTAATTTACTGTTACTGAAACTAACTTAGGGACACCTCACATAATCACGTGAGTGTGTAGATGCCCTTTTACATTTATTAAACTAAACTTCTAAACATAACATTTTGGATCATAATTCCTAACATTAATATATACTCATGTGGATGAGTAAAATAAAGTGCATAAAATTCTTGGGCCCCGACAACAAATGCCATAGGTCGCCCTGTACAATAAAGTAACTCTAAAATGCTCAAATAAAATTCTAAGTGAGGAAAGAGGGAAAACCTAGTGGGGAAACCCCCCCTTAAGCTAAACACTGAAGAAGTAACTGATCAACCTGATGAACTCACCCCCAAGAGTGAACGGATGTAAGTGAAATTTTTATTAGTAAAGTTCTTGGTGAAGATATCTGCAATCTTCTCATCTGTAAGGCAGTATTGCAGAACAATGGTCCTGTCATGCACCAACTCCCTGATGTAGTGCATGTGTATATCAACATGTTTGGTCCTCTGCCACTGAACTGGATCTATGGAGATATTGATAGCACTTTGGTTTTCAAAAAATATGACTATGGACAAAGCACTACCAATCTCAAACTCTGAAAGAATTCCTTGCAAACAAACATCTTGGATGCAAGTATTCACTGCTCCCCTGTACTCAACCTCTGCTGAAGATAATGCAATGGCATCCTACTTTTTTCTAGACCAGCAAATGGGGCCACCACCAAACATAAATATATACCCGAAAGTGGAATTCTGATCTATGGAATCCCCTGCCCAATATGAATCTGTATAACTGACCAACTCCAGCTTAGAATCTACAGCATAGTGAATGTTGTAGGATCTTGTGCCCTAAATGTACTAAAGGATCCTCTTGGCTTCCTTCTAATGGATCTCATGACGCTGCTACATGTATCTTGATACAACATTCATGGAATAACAAATATCAGTCTATGAATGTGTCAAGTATAGCAATATTTCGATCAACTGGCAGTAAATAGTGCAATCCATGGGTGGAGTGGATTTTCCCTCTTCAAGGTTGATACTTGAGAGGAAAAGAAATGGTGCAGACTTGCAATCAGCCATGTTAAAATTAATTAATAGTTATTCAATATATTTTGACCAAGCTACCATTATCCCATCAAATTCTTGTGATATTTCAAGTCCCAAAAATTGCTTCAGGAGACCCAAATCGCTCATTTCAAATGCATCATGAAGAGCAGTTTTTATGAAAGCAATCGAAGAAAGTGTGCTTCTTGTCATCAAAATATAATCAAAATATAATACTATGATAAGAATATTACCATCATACTTCTGAAAATATACATTAGGATCATATTTTCATCTCTAGAAGTTTTGTGAGAGCAGAAAGGCATCCATTTTGGCATACCAAGATCTTGGGGCCTGTTTCAACCCATATAATGATTTCTACAACTTACACACCAATGAAGGATATGATGTATACCCTTCAAGATGATTCATGTATATTTCATCATTCAGGTATCCATGAATAAAATCACTCTTGACATCCATGTGATGCACCTCCCAGTGCTTGGATGTGACAATGGCCAAAACTAGCCTGATGGAGTCCATCTTTTCCACTGGTGCAAAGGTCTCATGATAGTCCACTCCTTGGACTTGGGAGAACCCTTTTGCAACCAGAAATTATTTTTACTTGTAGGTTGTTCCATATGCACTAACCTTTGTCCAAAACACCCTTTTGCATTGAACTAATTTCCTCCCAGGTGGAAGAGAAACTAGCTCCCAAGTAGCATTTTTCTGAAGAGAATTAAACTCTTCGTCCATAGTAGCTTGCCATATCAGATCTTTCCGAGCATGGTAGTAGGACTTAGGATCTGACCAATTATTAAATAATATATCTCATACATCAATGAATCATGACAAAAGAGAGAAATAAATTCTCTTTGAAAATCAGACCGGGTTCTTCTTGGATCAACAGGATTTCCAATGTTTGGCCCGACGAAAGAGAGTGTATTTTTGGCCCAAGTTGGGAGATGAGTTTGCACTTCAGAATATGATTCTGAAACTGATATTTTTTTCTCATTGATATCATATATCATATCTACATAATCAGATCCTTCACGCCCACTTTCAACACCCAAATGATCAGCAGAACATGAGGGAATCTCAACATAATTTTCTTCAACTAGTTCTACCTCTTGGAGAGGTTCTTCAAATTAGACACTTCTTTCAATGAAAATTTGTTTGGTTATGATATTCAGAATTTTGAATCCCTTATATTCTTTTGTATATCCAATGAACAATAATTCAATACTTTTTGGTTGCAAATCTTTCCTCTTGTCATGCGGAATTCGATCCATGCAGTGGACCCAAAAACCTTGAAATTTGACACATCCGACTTGTGTCCAAAATAGGCTTCGAAAGGAGTCTTTCCTTTCATGGAAGAGTGAGGTACTCTATTATTAATGTGTGTAGAAAAATTCATGGCCTCAGCCAATAGGTTAGCAGCTAAACCTTTGGCTTCTAACATGCAGGTAGTCATCTCTTTGAGGGCCCGTTTTTTCCTTTCCGCAACACCATTTTGCTATGGTGTGTAAGGAATGGAGTGCTGGATTTGGATACCACTATTAGAAAATATTTTCAGCAATTTAGACTTGATATACTCCCCTCCATTATCATATCTGAGAGACTTCATCTTTCTCCCAGAGGCATTCTCAACCAATGCTTTGAACTCGGTGAATCTTTCCAAAACTTCAGTTTTTTTATTTAGAAAGAAAACCCAAATGTATCTAGAGAAATCATCAATGAACGTAAGTACATACCATGAACCAATAATGGATGTAGTAGGCATGGGTATGCTTATATCAAAATGAATCAGCCCCAAAATACTCTTTGCACGGCTTTGCTTTCCCCAATCAAACTTGTACTCAGGGTGTTTGCCGACAATACAACCTTTGCAAATCCCACTGGAAGTTTTGATGGTTGGGAGGCCTTCAACCATGGAATTTTTATGAATTTGCTACAAGTATTTGAAGTTAAAATGACCAAATCTCTCATTCCATGGTCTACTGACCTCATTCCGATGAGTCGGAAGACCGGTGGTCTTTGCATCCGCCACAAACTAGGAAAACTCATAGGCCTTAGCATGATGGTTTTCTATGCATGTTGCAACAAGTTTCCCGGATGCAATCTCAGTGATTCCAACATCATTCAGCTGAACGTTAATCTCTTGGGAACTTTGGTATGAGTCATTTGATATACACTCAAAATATTGGACGCCAAGGAGGGTACATACAGAACATAAAAAAACTGCCTTGTTCAAGTTTTACAGTACCTTTTCCTTTCGAAATGATCTGAGAATCATCTCCCATGTGGAAAGGAATGATTTTTTTGGTGTCCATGGATGAGAAGGATTCTCTTCTTGCCATCATGTGATTCGAATCTCTAGAGTCTATGACGAGATCTTTGGGATTCAAGGTGCTTTCCATGAGATCATGCCCTCTTTCTTGCTGGGTATATCGATCTTTATTATATCTCTTCCGAACACTCTCCAAAATATTGATATTGTTTCTCTCAAGGAGAAGAGTCATCTCATCAAGATTTTTCTTCATGCAGGCATGTTCAGGTTGAAATACCTCCCCACAATACGAACACTTGACTTTCTCTTTTCCTTTGTTTCCTTTGTTCTTGTGTTTCTTTGAGCCGGGAGACTCTTCTTGTTGCTGGTTCTTTTCTTTAGGATTTGGAGCATCAAATTTATCCTTTGGATTCTTCTTCTTTACTTTACCCTTCAGATCTTTGGGCCCTGAAGAAAATAGTGCTTGATCTTTTGAGGATCTGATGATTCCCATTTGCACAAGCTTGTCATGCTCGTTTGTGAGGGACTTAATGAAGGCATTGAGTGAAGGAATTTTCCAATTTGGGATTGTTAGCTTCCCAATATGGAATGTGGAAACAAAGACTGAATAATCTGAACCAATTTTTGAGAGGATAGCTAGGATGAGCTGGTCATCATCCTTCTCAACCTTGCACTACTTTAACTAGAGCACCAAGTGCTTGAATTTTGTGAAGAAATCATTCATAGTTTTGTAGTTTCCTGGATTCAGGGAAATCAACTCATTTTCTAGTTGATAGATCCGTAGATCATCTTGCTTATCAAAAAAGGAAGCAAGCTTATCCCAAATCTCATTTGAAGTCTTCAATCCCGATATGTGGAATAGAAGATATTTGGAAATAGACAGACACAAGAAACCATAAGCTTCATCCAATTTATTCAAGTACTTTTACTTCTCAACACCACTTGTTGTCTCTGTTTCTGTGTTCATTGTGATTCAGTAGAGCCCTTTTGAATGGAGTTGAATCTCCATGTCCACCTTCTATTGGTGGTAATTGAAAGGAGTAAGAGGATTCAGAGAAAAATCCATGAAGTTGAGGTAGCGAATGCAGTGAAGGACCTGTAAAAACCTGCAATCAACACAAAAAGGGAATTGTAAGGTTAAACAACCTGCACATTTCAGTTTTCATCACACCCAGCTTAATTGATCAAGCAAGCTTGATCAACAATTCCTTTTCTTAGGATTATGTAGTAAACCTTTGGCCTCTGGTGCAGTGCTGGAATTTTTGAGCTTTTTGCTCAAATTTGCATGCTAGATCCATCAAAATCCATGTTTTTTTGAAGAAAGAGATTTGTCCCTCCATGGCTCTGAGACGATATTAAATTCTGTCACAACAATATTGAGACAATGCCTAGAATTACAAGAGATTCAAGACAATTTAGGAATTAAATGAAATAGAAATACTGCAATAGGAGGATGCAGTTGTATATTATCAAAATAGAATTAAAATCAATAATAAAATGCATGCAAAGTTGCATGAATGCAAGACAATTCGAATTCGCTAGAGGTCATTCGAATTGCATGAATGGGTGTAGCTTAACTGTCCATTAGCCACACTAAACACACCATTTAACCACTAATCTAGCCATGAATGACTCTAACTAAGTCCTAACTGAATCATATTACAATAAATGACCGAGTCTAACTGAATGTAACTCAACTACATGTCACTTCATGTCAATCAGTAGGTGGGAGCACATCACTAACTCCAGTCAGCTTCGATGAAGTGAACTGAACTGATACTAGTCATCAAAAGTTGATTAAGGTGCATTAACTCACTCCAATTCACCCAAATCAGCCTAAAATAGATAATGACTACAACTTAGCTTAACTGATTGTTAGGTGAAACAACATTGAGTTAACTATTCAGTGCACTTATGATAGTCAGATCACCCTAGAATTACTCTCTGATTGAAGGAGGAACCCTAGTTAGCCTCCCTAATTGAAGGAGAAGGCTTAGTTAGCCTCCCTAATTGAAGGAGGGCGTGGGTGTGCTCATGTTGATGGCATGGTGTGCTGATGCTGAGTCCAATTTGAGTTAAGAAACTTAGGATAGTGGTTAATTAGGCCAAAATTGACCAAATAGGTGTGTGGATTGGATAATGACTCCAACACCAACCTTGTCTTCCTCTAATTAGGGTATATTTATAGCGTTAGCAGGCTCCCAATGTCAGGATTATTAATCCTCCCTTGTCCAATTTGATCATATGTCTAAATCAGGAGTCCCTCCAATCTAGTTTTAGTCATTATCACTATTGGGTCCACTTGGCCTAATTGGGGAACATGTTCCAGTTACTAAAGGGTGGGGAACACTAATTGAGGCCTAATTCCACTGATTGCACTTGCATGCATCAGTTTAGGAGCCTCCTAGATCAATTCCTACAAATTAGGAGCCACTAGGAGTGCCGATACCAACCAAGGTGAGTTGAGTTGAGTTGGTGACTAATCAAGATCAGTTAGGAGTCAGTTACATTCAGTTCTAGTCCTCTACATTCAATTAGCACTAGGTTTGCATGGATGCATGTAGGAGAGGTGCATTTCTCACCTACCACTGTCATTTAGACTTAGTTAACACTGAATTAGACACTTGAGTTATGATTTAGAACTCTGATGAAATCCGATAATGATTTAGACAAGGCCAATTAACCCTTCAGTCAAGTAGAGTCAAACCAATTACAATTTCCTTAAATAGGATTTGAATTACATGAGGCTATTTAGCCATTGTACTTCATTGTAATTATTATCCAATTACTTTTGATTAATGAAATCATTCATAGCCGTAAGCCGTTTTTTGCACTGTTTCATTCTTCAATTCCTAAGTAAAAATGTGTGATCTATTCTATGAGTTGTTTGTTTATCCATAGATCTATGTGCTCAATTTAATATAGTATCAGAGCCTCAGCAGGACAAGAAACTTCTCCTAATATAGATCCATACTTGGATCAAAAAATAATTTTGAGCAAATTTGCTCCTTCCAATACTGCACCAGAAGCAGAGAATTTACCACTTAATATCCCAAGTAAAGGAATTGTTGATCAAGATTGCTTGATCAACTATGATGGGTGTGATGAAAATTCCAAAAGTGCAAACTTTAGACCTTATTTTGTCTATTTGATTGTGTGATTTATAGGTTTATCAGTCTCCTTCACTGCATTCACTACAAGCAGCTCAGTCTCCTTCACTGCATTCGCTACAACATCTCAGTCCTCTTATTTGCATTCTATATGGCTTCTCCAATGGAGCAGCTCACTAAATTCAACTACCACCAGTAGAAGGAGGACATGGAGACACAAATTCACTCCAAGAATCTCTTCAGACTCACAATGGAGACAGAGGCAGAGCCAATTCTTAATCATGACAAAGAAAAGTACTGGAATAGGCTTGATGAAGCCTATGGATGCTGGTGTCTCTCAATCTCTCGAGATATTCTCTTCCACATCAAGGGATTGAAGACTCCCAAGGATATTTAGGATAAGATTGCTTCCTTATTTGATAAGAATGATGATATGAGGGTTTATCATCTAGAGAAGGAGCTGATCTCTCTTCATCCATCCAACTTCGAAACACTAAGTGACTTCTTCACAAAATTCAAGAACCTGATATTCCAGTTGAAGCTATGCAAGGTTGAGAAGGAGGATGATCAACTCATCCTTGCCATTCTCTCAAAACTCAGTGAAGACTACTCAATATTTGTATCAACCTTTCATTCAGTGAAGCTCACCACTCCAAATTGGAGGATTCCCATTCTTAATGCTTTCATTGATTCTCTCACTCATGAGCATGACAAGTTGATCCAAATGGGGATCATTTGATCTTCCATAGATCAAGCACTAGTTGCAGGAGGACCTAAGGTAGCAAATGATAAAGGGAAGCAAAATGACGAGTCCCCCATGAAGAAAGAGTGGTCAAATGATCCTTCAGGTTTGAAGAGAAGTGTTACCACCTAAGTTGTACTTAGTGGTTTTTTATCAAGTGAGCCTGGTGAACCGGACAAGGATAACTTGTTCGGACTTCAGAAGACCTTCAGTCTTGCTTCTGGGAAGCTTTGTTGTACTATATCACATGTTCATACCCCATGGGGGAATTGTAATAAATGTTCTAGCATGATAGTGTTTGTAAAAGACTCAGTCTCTTAGACTTTATTTGTCAATCCGATCAGCCCAGGGTGTTTTTTCCCTTGGTTATTATTGGTTGTTGAATAAACGACTGATAATTTCTGAGTTTTTCACTCCATACCTGCAAAGTTGGGGTGGTCGGCTTGGCATTTAGGCCTATTGAGATTATTATAGTCTATGTGTCAATGTATAAACATGCTAGGCATCATGGTTGAGTCATATGAACATGTCTAAGTCCCCCTAGGTTTTTTCAACTTTTTTAAATTTTTAATTTTTTCAATGTTTTTATTAAAATTTAATTTTTCCAAAACTTAGGCTATTTTTTAATAGTTTAATTGGAAAAATTGGTTTTGTAATAAAAGTAGGCCAAATAATCAGTTTCAGTCATGCAGGTGCTCATTTTCAAGCTAAGGGCACCATGTAAACCCATGGACCCACTTTTTTCAAGTTTTGAGTGATTTTCCATCACTCAGTTCAGAAAACCCCAAAAATCAATTATTGATTATTTTAATTAATAAATTGATGAATAATGGAGCAAATCCAAAATCCTAGATCAGTGGATTCTCAGCTAATTTGATTGAAATCAGTCAGATCTGAATCAGATTGACTGGATCTGACATATCCTTAACTGAAGGAGGTGATCTGGACTGATCCAGAGTTGATCTTCAACATCCTTTATGGGGAATTGTGCCCTCTCTCTCTCCTCCACATGTGTGGGCTCTCCTAGAAGCTCTGTGGATTGATGTGTCAGCTCAATCAGCCCCCCGATTGACAAGTAGGCTCAGTTCATCTTCAGACTGGCATTGATGGACTCTCCTTCAGCTGCAGTGGTCTGTCTCCTTGGGATTTGCGCCCCCCTGGGCTGGATCTCCTATTTTTTGTATAAATAAAGCTCAGGCTGCCTCTTCTAAGCTAGTTAGAGTTGGATTGAGGAGTTGTTGCCATTATAATACTGCTATATTTTTATTTTGAATAAAGAAGCTTTGGAGGCTATACCGTGTAGTGCATGTGTTTTTGTGGATTCCCAGCGTCATGCTACTAATGTGGTAACTACAATTTCTTTCCAATTTCTGTGCTGCTTTTGTTTTCTGGCTTCAAGGATTCGGTTGAATCAAGTAAGGGTGTAAAATAGGCAAGTTAGATTACTTGCTCTTGTTTATCCATATTATGTATGCTCAAGAATTTCAGTTATATGCTTAAATAAGAATATTTTTGCATGATCTTTCATTTTTGTTGCTTTATACATCTATATCCAGATCTCATGAGGTGTTGTGCAGGCTGGTGTTATTTAGTTGCAGGTTCCCGATTGGACGAAGGTGTGGATCAATATTGATGTCATTCCTTATCCAATAAGCTCAAGACTCTGTCCCTCAGTGCTCCACAAAAGGGCCTCCTTTCAGCTTGTTCCATTCAAGCAATGAGCCGACCTTCTCTCCTCTTCTTCTCTTTTCTTTAAAAAAACATTTTTCTTACCTGGTTACTGTGTTTGAAAGCTTTGTTATCATTTGGATCTGTTATATCAAATTAAAATTTACATAGAACTGCTATTTCAAAGCTCATAGTCTAGATCTCAATTCTAAAAAGTATCATTAAGCATTCTAGATCTAGCATAAGGAAATCGTCCGTTTTGCATGGCAAGTTAAAGAAAATCAGTAGGTTGCATGCTTTAGATTTCCTTTTATGTTTTAAAAAGATTAAATCCAGAAATCGGTGCATATTTCATTAGCTGCACAAACAAAAAGCCAAGACCCCAAGGAAAGCTTGCTTTCCTTGGTTTGTTTTTCACCTGTTTAGCTAGTTTTAACTTAATCTTTTTTGAGTTAAGGTAGGATGATCCAAAGGTACTTTTAAATTTATTTTGGGCATATGTTATTCTAAAATTCTTGATGGTTTTTAGCAGGTGTAACAGAAAATAAAATAATCTATTGTTCGAAAGTGGCCTCGGGAACGTTCAAATCCCCCTAGGGGTCTCCCCTTTCACTAAAATTTAAAAATTTTGGAGAGTTGTAAGATCTTGGTTTCATCCCATATAAGGACCAAGAGGTTTCTAATATTTCCATTTTCTGATATTGTAACCAATAATAATAAAATAAAATCTTTTTTGAGTAGGCTCTTTCGAGCCCACTCCCCATCCCCCTAGGGGGAATCTGCGTCCGTTTCACTTTTTTGCATTTTCCCCTTTTTTTGTTCTAGTTTAGTATTGACATGCAAGATTGTATACTTTGATATAATTTTGCATTATTCCATATTTTAATTTCAAAAGTAATCATACTACTTACCCCATGACTTCCCGATTGACCCGCAAGGGGAAAGAGATGCATGGTAGGACTAATTAGAAAACCAATATTTTGTATATTTGATTCCTTTTTCATCAATTGTTTCATTAGTCATAATAAAATTAACCCCTCCTTGAATCCCTGATTGAGATCCACTTGGATCGAAAGAGGTTCCTGGAGGGTTTTCTTTTTTTAATAAGAACACCTATTTTAAAATTTACTAAAAATAATGAAGACTCCAGTGTGTATGCTCTGTACTTGGCTACGGTTCATTCGATCATTCAAGATACATCAAAAGCAATTGAGTGACTAGAATAATTAGGATTCACTCTCCCCAAATTGACAAACCATCAGGCAAAAATCCAACGCCTCGATCAAACCATTACGGTGGCAAAATACCCAAAGGAAGTGGGAACACCTGAAAAGTAACCTTAGGGCGCCAATCTCTGTTACACCTGTGGGTGCATTATGAACAATAGCCTCAGAGACTCCATTCAGCCCACATATTCCTTACGGGTAGCCGTGACGGTTTAATTTTGGACATACTTCAAGTACCCCCTGGGTATATCTAGAGTCCCCTTGCCTAAGTTAAATTAATCATATTCTTACATTAATTTAAAATTAACCAAGATACAATTGCACAACATTCATTCCAGCACTTGCAAGCACTCTTAATTGTTTCTCGACTCCATTTTCAAGGCACTGGTGAACTGTTTATTTTTTTCAATCTATATGTGATTGGGTGTCATTTTCGTGCTTACTTGTGATTATCTCATCATGTTACTTGTTGTTTACAATTGTTAAATTGAAACTCCTAAAAAACTTACTCTTTAATACCATCATCATACTAAATAATTTTTCCTTAGTAACTTAATAAGGTCTACCCCCCTTGGCTTTGTTAGGAGTTGAGCCTAAACGGAGGAGTCAAGAACAAGGTGACAGCATTGACTCAAGACCTGCCCCCAGGGACACACCGAGTGGCTTGAAGATTTCTGCCACGTAACTCAAGTGTGTGAAAGGCAGCAAAAATAAGCAAGAAGAATGGCAAAGGAAATACCCTTTGTTCCTACTGTGGAAAGGGATTTCATCCAGAAAACTCTTGTATGAGAAGACAAATTGATGAAATGACTCTTCTTCTGAAAAAACATAACATTACTACACCTGCTAGCGCAAGGAAGGAGGACCACACAAAAGACACTAAAGAATACTTAGAAACATGTCATGCACTGAAGGCTAGTTGTTCAACAACGCATTCCTTCCTCATTGATTTTGGATCTTCCAATCATATGGTTGCATCCAGAGAATCATTCTCTTCCTTGCAGTCTTTTGATGGTCCTAGTATTCAGATGGGAGATAACAGTAAAGTTCAAACCAAGGGGAAGGGATCTATTAATCTTGAACATGGAAATTTCAAAGATGTGCTTTATGTTCCCTCCCTAGCTGCAAACATGTTATCTGTATACCAGATGAATCATATTGGCTCTCCAAAGAGAGTCATATTTGGTCCTGATTCAGCGGAGATCACAGATATCTCTACTGGGAACATCATAGTGAAGGGTGCTACAAATCATGCCTCCAATACATATGATTTCTCACACTTCATGCCATTTTTAGAACCAGTGCACTCTCAGTAGCCACTTGCAATGGAAGGTAAAACCATTTCATCTACTTCTTTTGTATCTTCCACTAGTGTTGTAGATCCAACTGTATCAGTTTATGAGATTGAGATTCAGGGTGATTCAGACCCAGATCCAGTCCCTACTTCCAAACTGGAAGTTAGGAAGATGATTGGAAAACCATCTGACACTCAAAAGGGAAAGACCCTTGCGCTATGTCATGCAATCTTACCTCCTTCATAGAGATTCAATAGTATCCCTGTAATATGCCACATGGAAAGGGCTCTGTCTCACTACATTAAGAAGAATAGAGTTGATCATACACCTCTTCATCCAGCAAGAGACAAAGGTTACATTCCTCCTTCCTTCCATCATCATTTTGGGAGAATGTGGAGAAGTCTACATGTCATGCCTCAAGATACCTGTGCATAGAACATCATGCATGTTGCTTTGCTACATCACAGAGACTGCAACAAAACACTTTCAAGTTTTTCAAACTTGAATCTTGATTCTATCTGCTTAGTTAGAGCGAGGTCTTTTTTCCCATGTGTTTTTTTCCCCATCTCCTTGTATTGAGCAGTTACTTTACTTTTCTTGATGTAATGGGTGACCTATGGTCTTCGTTACCAGGGCCCATAGATTGTCCAAGTTAGCATTTATGGGGGATGTTAGGATTATTAATCCTCCCTTGTCCAATTTGGTCATATGTCTAAATCAAGAGTCATTTCTAAATCGGGAGTCCTTTTAGTCTATTTTTAGTCACTAGCACTATTCGGTCCACTTAGCCTAATTGGGGCACATGTTCCAGTTACAAAAGTGTGGGGAACACTAATTGAGGCCTACTGCCACTGATTTCACTTGCATGCATCAGTTTAGGATCCTCCTAGATCAATCCCTAGAAATTAGGAGACACTCGGAGTGCCGATACCAACCAAGGTGAGTTGAGTTGAGTTGGTGACTAGTCAAGCTCAGTTAGGAGTCAGTTACATTCAGTTCTAGTCCTCTAAATTTCGTTAGTGCTAGGTTTGCATGGTTGCATGTAGGAGAAGCACATTTCTCACCTACTACAGTCAGTTAGGCTTAGTTAACACTTAATTAGACACTTGGGTTGTGATTTAGAACTCCGATGAACTCCGATAATGGTTTAGACAAGGTCAGTTAACCATTCAGTCAAGTAGAGTCAAACCAATTTGAATTTCCTTACATAGGATTAAAATTGTATGAGGCTATTTAGCCATTGTACTTCATTGTAATTATTATCCAATTACTTTTGATTAATGAAAGCATTCACAACTGCGAACCATTTTTTGCACTGTTTCATTCTTCAATTCCTGAGTAAAATTGTGTGATCTATTCTGTGAGTTGCGTGTTGATCTATAGATCTATGTGCTCAATTTAATACCCGAGACCAACCTCAAAAACCTAAAATTAGTTACAAAATCGGGGGTGAATATTAACAACTTATGATCTAGCAGATTCACCATGATCATTTACAAAACAGGAAAGCATGCTTGGATGCACATGATGGACCAAAATGGACAATATTAGACATCTAGAAACCACTCTTACCGATTGAAAATGATGGATTGAAACACCTTTGACAGTCTGCAACAACCTTCCTCCTTCTCTACATCTTTAACCAGTGGAATCGTTGTGGACCATTGATCTAACCTCAAGACTCATTCTGAACCATCGATGTGGGGTTTGCGGAAGGAGAAAAATGGGCTACTATATTCTTTGCGGTTAAATTTTATCTTTCCTCCCCCACCTTATCATTTCTGCCCTTTAGCTTTTTGCACCATCGATCTTGGGCACGATCATCCACAGACGTTGATCTGAGATAAACCTGCAAAGGGAGGAAATCAGAATTCCAACTTTTCATAACATAAACTTTATATTTATGCATGTTCCTTTTTGCATCCTCCCTTCCGCTTCCGCCTTTCACGGAAAACGAACTACGGATAGTGGTTTTTCAATTTGCTTTGGAGCTTGGTTTTGACCTTTCTGCTTCTACCTTTCCACCTCTGCCATTTACTTTCCGCACCATTGATCTATACAGGAACTTTGTCAACCATCAATCTAGCGGATTGCAGAATGCAGAATTATAACTCTTTACAACCAAACATTTGTATCTTCTGCTCCTGGATTTCCACTTCCAGCATTTTCATTCCGCACCGTCGATCTTGGGCAGGATCCTCCTAAACCATCTATCTGGAAGATATCAGAAAATGGAACTTCAACTTTTCAAGTCCAAAACTTTTCTCTTTCCATTTTCGAGTACCCTCCCTTCTTCTTTCTTTGTGCACCATTGATCTGTGCGGGAGCTCGCTGAACTGTCATATCTTCATGGAATGCAAAAATCGGGACTTGAACGTTCTTATGGCTAAAACTTAGCATTTCCTGCTTTTCGATCTCTTCCCTTTGCGCCTTCATGTACCATTGATATCTGCGGCATTTTTCTTAGCCATTGCATCTAGCGGACTGCAGATAGCGAAAAACGAGACTTTGACTTTGTGTAACAAAGCTTCTTACTTTTCCACTTTTCAATCTCCGCTCGGATCACGGAAGGTGGAAGTCAGGTTTTGCACTTTTTATAACCAATTTTTAGTCCTCTCCTCACTTCCGGTCCCGAATCCCCTTGGGAGGAAAAAAAAATTTATCCTTTGATCTTCTACGCTGCGCATCTAGGCCATCCATTTCCTGTCAATATCCATCTAAGGGAGGGTCCCTTCATTCACATGCATTTTAAGGTAAAAAATCATAATTTCTCTAGGTATTTGGAATTCTTAACCTATAAATGTCCCTTCAAACACCTACAGATCCTCATCAACAATGTTTAAGGTCATATGACATGAAAATTTACAAACCTTATTCCACCATTATTGGCCAAATCCCTTACCAATTACTTAGCCTAGAAATGGTGCTAACAACTATTTTGTTCATGCATTGTTAAATTATTTCATTGTGAGGATTCTCTTAGGTTAAAAATCCTATTGTAAATAATATGTTTACATGGTAACAGAGGACAGGGAGATTCAAACCAAATTCACAGAGTTCATAGGGTTTGAATTGGCAATCTAGGGTTTCCTCCAAAAGATTGAGAGTTTTCTTTGCAGGTTATTCAATAGTTCTTTGTCACTCAATGTGTCGTAGAAAATGGAGCAGTATCAAGTCACCTTGATCACTCCATTAAACTACTTTGTGTGGAAGGCCGAGATGGTAATCCAACTGAGATCCAAAGGTCTCTACAAAGTTACCATGGGAACAGAAAATGAGCCAAACGCAGCTATTGAGAAGTCCAAGTTTTTTAACAGAATCAATGAATCGTTTGGGATGCTATGCCTTAGAATTTCGAGAGACCTCCTATTTCATGTTGAAAATATCAGAACTCCAAATTAAGTAAGGCTCAATCTCGATTCATTATGTGGGAAGACCTATGAACTGAGAGGCCATCAACTTGAGAATGAGTTGATCACCTTTAACCCAACTCATTTTGAGACAATCCAAGACTTCTTCACCAATTTCAAATACATGGTTCTTCAATTGAAGAAAAGTGGCATCGAGAAGTAGGAAGAGAAATTGATTATGTCCATACTTTCGAAGCTAGGGACTAAATGTTCAGTGTTTGTTTTGACATTTCACTCAAACAAGATGACAATTTGAAAGTAGAGAATTTCATATTTGGCAGACTTCATGGAGTCTTTAACTCAAGAACAAGACAATTTGGTTTAAATGAGTACCATCAAATCTATCAAGGATCAATCTATTGCAGTAGGAGATTCGAAAAAGTAAAGGGAAAGAAGAATTCCAAATATTCAAAGCAACAAGAGAAGAAGAAGGACAAAGAGGAGCCTGAATATTCTGATGGGGGTTTGAATCCTAGCAAGGACAAAGGGAAGAAGCAAGAGAAGTCCAAATGCACTTAATGTCACAAGGGTTAGCACCCTAATAGTGAATGCATGAATAAAACCATTGACATGATGGTGCAACTCCTTGAGAATAACAACATTCCTCTTCCAGATTGAGAAAAGAAGAAGGATGGAGGTTTGATTTCTGAAAAACAAGGAGAGATGTCATGCATTGGTGGTTGATCCTTCTAGATCCTCCTCCTTAATCATAGATTCAAGTGCCTCAAGGCACATGGCTTCCACATAAGAATCCTTCTCAACCCTACATCCATATATTGGTTCGTCCATCCTCAGGGGAGATGACTTAGAGATTCCAGCAAAAGGGATTGTTAGGATCTATATTGACAATGGCTACTTCAACAATGTATTTCTTGTTCCATATATTGCGGAAAACATACTCTCTGTCTATCAAATGACTCACACTGGTTCAGTGAAGAGGGTGAGATTCACTTAATAAGATGTGGAAATTTCTGAAGTTTCCACTGGAAAAGTGGTTGCAATGGGCATTGCAGATCATGAGTCAAGGATGTACAAGTTTTCACACTTTATTACTTACTCCTGTCACATTCCAACGAGATCAAAAATTTATGGTATGATAGGTTTGTACAACTCAGCTATATATATCTTCAATATTTGAGAAAAGAAAATATGCTTTAAGGACTTCCAAGCATCAAATTTTTCGAAGGAACATAATAGGGATGCATTGTTGGAAAGCATGCAGAGCATAAGTATGACAAGGGGAAGGAAAGAAGAGTTGTTCAAGTACTTGAATTGATTGTTTCATATATTATAGGACCACTTCCCACACCCTCCTATGGAAACTCAAGGTATGTTCTAACATTTTTTGATGATTTTTTAAGATATTGTTGGGTGTTCTTCCTCAAGCTAAAATATGAAGTGTTTGAGATCTTCAAAGCTTTCAAATCTTATGTTGAGAAAGTCAGTGGGAAGAAGATAAAGGTATTAAGGAATTATAATAGAAATTAATATGTCAATAAGAACCTACAACATATATGTGAATAAAATGGCATTCAAATGCAGCATTATGTTCTTTACACGCCACAACAAAACGACGTGGCAGAGCGCAAGAATAGAGCATTGAAGGAGATGACCACTTGCATGTTGGAGGCTAAGTATTTGTGTCCTAAGATATGGGTTGAGGCCATAAATTGTGTTGTGTATTTTTTTAACATATTTCCACACAAATCCTTGGAATTCAAAACTCCATTTGAGGCTTGGAGAGGACACAATCCTGATATGTCTCATCTCAAGGTTTTTGGCTCAAAGTCATGGGCTAAAATTCCTCCCAAGAAAAGAAGAGCCTTGCAGCCCCAAAGCAAGGAGTCCATAATGGTTGGATCTGTTTAATATGAAAAGGGATAAAATATATTTTATCCGTCATATTAGAAAAAATTACTCGAGAGAAGTGCTCAGTTCGAAGAAGAGCCTATGCAAGAGGTTGAACTAGTAGAGGGGGATTGCTCACACCCTCCAGTCAATGATGATGTAAGCGATGTTTCCATTTCTTATTTTTCTGATTATGATATGGAATATGAGGATGATGAAATGCATGCATATCATTATTCTCCCACAAGGCCAAAATGGGATGAGAAAAACATACGCACAGCTGGTGATCTTGCAGGAGATCCACTAGACACTAGGAAGACTAGATCTCAGTTTCACAATGCATTCTCCACTTGTGATTCGAATATTCCAGAGAGGTGTTTTATGATGGTTGGATCAGATACACAGTCATATGAATAATAATCACATGACCCAATATGGCAATCATCCATGAAAGAAGAGTTCAAGTCTTTGCAAGACAATGAAACTTGGGAGTTGGTTCCTCTGCCTTCCAAGAGGAAACTAGTGCAATGTAAGTGGGTATATAGGACCAAACTGGATGTTTATGGTTATGATGTAAAGTATAAGTCCAATTTGGTTTCCAAATGCTTCTTTAAATTCCATGGAGTGGACTATACAGAGACATTTGTACCAGTGGAAAAGATGGACTTAATCAGGCTAGTTTTGGCCATTGTTGCATCCAAATGATGGGAGGTGCACCATATGGATGTGAAGAATGATTTTCTTCATGGTGAAATTCATGAGGAGATTTATATGTAGAATCATGAATGTTTCATTCATGATACTTAACTTGTTTTAATATTTAAGAAGTATCTTTATGGCCTCAAGCAAGCTCCAAGAGTTTGGTATGCCAACATGGACAACTTTCTTCTCTGACAAGGTTTTGAAAGATGAAAATATTATCCTAATGTGTATTTGAATCATTCAGATTACTCTATTATGATGATTGTACTCTTATTTGATGATATTTTGATCACTAAAAGTTTCATTCCTCATATAGGTTCAGTTAAGTATTCATTACACAATGCATTTTCTATGACTGACCTAGGATTGTTGAAAACGTTTATTGGCTTGGAGATTGAGAAATATAATGTAGGTACCAAGGTCAGTTAATAAAATTATGATTCAGACCTGTTATAGAATTAAAAAATGGCTTAATTTAAATTTTCTAAGAGTCCCTTCCTTTCAGGAGTAAAACTAGGTCATTTTGGTTCTTCTGCATTGGTGGGCAGCTCGTTGTATAGACAACTAGTGGGAGCTTGTTGTATCTCACACACTCTCGACCTGATTTGTATTATGCAGTAGGTGTTGTTGCTAGATTTATGTAGGATCCTAATGAGATCCATTAGAATGCATCTAAAATGATATTTAATTATGTGCAAGGAACCAAACACTTCGAGATACACTATGCAGCTAGTTCTCCAGTAGAACTAGTAGAATTTACTGATTCTGATTGGGCTGGAGATAGCACTAACATAAATTCCACTTAAAGTTATGTATGCATGCTTTCACATGGTCCTATTTTCTGTTCAAGTAATAAACAACAAACTATTTCCTTATCTTCAACTAAGGCCGAGTACAGAGGAGCAATAAATGCAGCTACACAATGTGTGTGGTTACAAGGAATTCTTGGAGAACTTGGTTTTGCATTTGATTCACTCACTACCATTTGGTGTGACAATCAAAGTGAAATAAATATATCCATAGATCCAATACAAATATAGAGGACCAAGCACATTGATATTCACATGCACTACATCTGGAGCTTAGTGCATGACCAGGTGATATCATTGTAGTATTGTCCATCTGCACAACAAACTGCTGACATCTTCACCAAGAGCTTCACTGAGAAGAATTTCACCTATCTTAGATAAATCCTTTTTATTGGTGACACATGGTGATGATTGATATTCATTTTCATTTTTATCCATGTCCATTTTAGAGGGAAGGTTTTATTCCCATGAGGTTTTCCTTCTTACCTTGGTTATATGGACTAATACAATTTTGTAAGAGGTGACTTGAACCTAAGTTTCCAAGGCCTCAATTTTTATTTGGTTACACTAAGTTAGGATTAAGGGGGGGTGTTATAACATCATACCACCTAAGACCATAGTCTCGTTTTCTTTTACTTATGTTAGATAGTCCAAACTTTGGTTTATGGTGTCTCCCTAAGGTTGTTGGGGGGTTTTGGAGCATTAATGACACACAATTCCCTCACTTTGGTCAACTAGGAGGAAAGGTTACCTCATTTATGACATTTTGGTCCCTTTGAGTGCTCGTACTCCTTAAAACATGGATTTTTTTTTACTAGAGGTTCACATGCATTGTGTTTGGGTGTTTTTGTCCCTTTTGGTCCATTTGGAATGCCTAGAGCCACTTCCACTCCACCATGCACTCCACCACACCTATTCCACCTTCATTTATGACCACCCATGCCTCCCCAACATTCACATGAGCATTCACAGCCATTTGAGGTGGTTTGGGGCCCTATTGGTCCACCTAGGGGGGTTTTGAGGTCCGATGTAATCCTACCACATGTATGTCATTTGAATGCCTCCAAAGGATACCAATTTTCTCCTAATGTAATATAATGATGATCCAAACATGTTTACATGATGGATTGTAATATAAACTTTAGTTATTGGCATCAATTGTTGGTGTAATTGTTTTCTCCTTTCACTATTTTGTTCATGCATTGCCAAATTATTTCATTGCAAGGATTCTCTTAGTTTCTAGATCTTGTTGTAAATCAAAATTTTACACAAAGGTTTTACACAGGAAACGAGATAGATCGAACAATTGTATAAGTGATAGAAGTTGCACACTCACACATATTTAGATATTATAAATTGTAGAAGTCGTAAGCAAACAATGTCACAGATCACAGACTGCTGTGACGTAGGTGACTGAGAAAAGGATGAAAATTAGAACCTGTAGCAGTCACAGATCGGAAAGATGTAAATTGTAGAAAATATAATTGTTGATTTTAGTTTTCATTTGATACAAAACTACTTTATTATTAGAGAGGCAAGAAGGGGAAAGGAAAGGAAATTGTAGCTTCCTTCCAGTTGGTGCTAGTAAAACTCATCAGGGAGGAAAGAAGGGACAAGGAGATGGAATCATAGATTCCTTCCTGTTGGTGCTGGTAAAAAGATTAGGGAGTCACATATTCCTTCCAGTTAGAGATGGTAAGACAATCAAGGGGTTGTAGCCTCCTTCTAGTTGGTGCTGGTAAATATGTCTGGGAGTTGGTGCTTCCATTCAGTTGTAGGTGAAGAAACAGAGATCTCAATATTCAATAGGTTGGTTCATGAAGTTCAACAAGTTGGTGTTTGCAGAAATAGAAGTCTTTACAGGTCAATGCCTCTAATCAGCAGGTTGATACTTGTAAATTAGGTTGGTTCCTAAGTGAGTTGGTTCTCACAATTAAATATTGTTTTATTCTAAATATTTAATCATTATACACACACACACACACACACACACACACAGAGAGAGAGACGCACAATATTATTTTTACAGATTTTGTGTGCAACTGTCCATTCTTATTTTGGCAGAAAAAGTTCTTAATGGTACAATTTCATTTAGAGAAAAATTATATCATATGTGCAATATACTAATTCACCCCCCTTCTTAGTATATAATATTTCCAACAATTGGTATTGTTAGTTTTTCAGCATTAAGCTAGCATTATTAGGATCTTTAATTGAGAGAATAACAAGTACATCAATCAAACACAAGAGACAATGAACACAGTGTTTTTCCTCAGGGAAACCAGAAAGGAGAAAACCCCACAACTTCCTCAGAGATAGAATTAGCACCAAAATAGTAAAAGCCCCAAAACAGTAACTGATCTCCCAACAGCAGTAATCTTCTTCTTGTCTAGCCCCAGTGTCTTCTCCTTCATCAACTATGAGCTACACTTGAGTGTGGATGACTTGTGTGATAAATAGAGACTCCAGTTCTCTATTTATACTAATCCTGACATGACTAAAACCCTACCAGGGCCGACCTCTACTAGGAGATTCTAATAACCCTAGGGCCCCGGAACTGCAGGGACTTTAACCCTTAAACAATCTGAGGGTTACCCACTATGACTTGACATGACTTGTTTACATAATTGATCCTCCCGATCGGAACATCGGGGCATGACAATATGACTCAATTACATTATAGATACATCCTGGAAAAACATCAGGTTACAATACATAAGATACATAGATGAATACATTCTGAAGTTACAAATACATCAACAGGTATCAGACCGGGTGTCTTCAATAATAGCTTGATCACTTGAAGATGAATTCTGGCACAGAAATGGACAAACACGAAATGCTTCTTATGACAACTGAGAGTATATTAAAAATATAGGACTCAAGAGTTAAAGACTTGGTTGAAGTAGACTTGGAAGGATAACTTATCAGTTCCCTAGAAGAATTAGAAAAATCAAGAAAAAATGAATAATTCTTTGAAGGAATAACTAAAGGAAACAAGAATATCAGAATTGGACAAGATTGAACAGTTGAAACAAAAGGAAGAAAAGTGTAAGAAATTGGAAACTGAAAATCACTCTCTTGAAAGGAGAACTACACAAGGAAAATGACCAATTGGATTTTCAGCATAATTTTAGCAACAACACCAGGACTCTAAATGAAATGATCAGAAATCAAAGACATCCATTTGAAAATTCAGGAGTAGGCCACAAAGACTCAAATTCACCAAGATCAACCTTCAATACAAGAGGAAGGAGTTTTGCAAACATAATCAAAGATTCTACTTCAAAGAAAGGACGGAATTGCCAGGAGAATACACCTTTTTGTCAAAGGATTGGCCATCCTCAAGTAGAAAGCACTCATTTTACAAGGTATCAAACTCTTTTCATAGGAAATTTCTATTTCTGTAACAATTTTGTTCATAAAGTAGTAAATTGTAAAGCACGTATGAAGGACAATGTCGAGAAGGATAGATTCTACTCTAAGTAAAACTCTAGGAATAATGACATTGATAAATCGAAAAAAATCCGAAAGGAAACTTTAATTCCTTCAGTCCATTAATTTCAGATAGTAAATGTCAAAAATGTGGCAAACATGGACATGAAATAGAGGACTATGTTATACCCAAATCCTGTCACCAACATGTGATGAGATCCTTAACATCTATGTTTTCCCTATATCCCAAACTTGGAGTGGAAACATGCTCTGGATGTCAATTCTACATAAAAAACCCTAGCACCACTTTTTCCCTTTAGCTGATGAGTGGTACCTTGTTTAGCACTACCTGAGTCCTGTTATAGAGAAGCATTACCACCGTGTATGTGCTTTGTTCTTGGAGCGTTTCTCACCTACAACACTCTGTCATAAGGGTGTATAAGTGGTACCCTTGGTAAAAGGTGAAAAAAGAAGCTTCACCAAGCTTCTGGATAAAAATCTTTCTGGATAGCCTTATCCCTACTCACCTGGGTTGGTTGAGATCGAGATCCCTCTTTGTAGGATCTCTTAGACACCTCACCCAGTAATCTCTCAACCATACCTATCCATTTGAGTCTTATAAATACAAGCTCATATCCATGGTTGAGGGGGAGAACTGAATGGTAATGTTATGTTGTTAATTGATGTCTTGGCTTTAATCCATTAAAGAGCAATTAGAGAGCAAGTTGGAGCTATAGGGGATGAGGTGTTTGTCTTGTGGAGGAGTTTGTCAACACTAAGGCAATGGTTGTAAGCTTCTTCATTGATTTCTTAATGCAAAGTTCATTTTCGTCCCATGTATGTGTTGTACTGATCTCACATGTATATGTTACTGGATTCCTTAGTCACTAGTATGAATGTGTAAATAATGTTCTGGTAGCTTTGATGTTCTTGTTTGTTTGACATGTTATACAGGTACACAGGTTCGTCATCAAAGTATTATTCCAGGTGTTTACAACATTCATGGAAGGTTTTCACCCTTTGTCGTTCACTTATTTTTTCTGGATCTGAACCATTCAGACCAGAGGAACAACTTCTGTCCGCAGAAGGTGCAATATTCCTGACAACAAATATGGCTACTCCACTGGGGATTAGATCCATCTGAACTACTCTTGTCTGAATCCAAGCTCCAGCCTCCTATCTTTGCCGTCAGATCTACATCTGATCTACTAAAATTTTCGGTTTGAAATGTTCATATCTCTTCAGATCTAAGTCACTTTGACTTTATGCACTCTGTATTGATGTTGATTCATTAGTTTTTATGAATTTTTTGACATTTCTAACTTGATTTTTCGCTCTCCTGTTTTTTTGGGTGATTACAGAGAACCGCGCATGTGCCTTTGGAAAAAAGTGGTGGCACCACCTGAGTCCAGTGAGCAAGGAGCGGTTCTATCAGGTAGGCCCTGTTCCAGACTTTGTATTTTGATTTTTGTGTGTTTTTGGCTTACTTTTTGATGAAAATGAAGTGTATTTTTGAAAAAAAAATGCTCCCTCACGGCCAGGAGGGGCCATGAATTGTATATTCTGCAATCGCTTTGATTGTTGTATTCTTTCTGCATTCAAAGAGAGTTTATGTTTCTTGCATTGGATTTTGCGTTATTTTCTTTGCTTGAAACCTCTTGCTCTTTTCTATAGATATTATTCATTGGAATTGGAAATATACATTTCATTTTCATGTGTAGGTTTTGGTTTTGTTTTGGACTTGGAATGTGTGAGTGATCCATGTTGTTTTGAGTCTTTCTTTGCTTGGGGTGATTGTTTTTTCCTTTCACATGCTGATTTTTTCAGTGCTTGGTAGGAAAGATTAGTTCTTCATTTCATTGTCTGTTTCAAAGAGAATTTTTAGTTTTCTCTCTCATTTGCTTTATTCACGAGCATTGTTGAACCATTTTCTTCTTGTTTTTTGCATGATTGTTTGAAATTCTAGATCTTACTTTCATTAAGAAGAAATATCCATTTTCAGCTTTGCATGCATTAGAGTTAATTTCGTTTGGAAACGTTAGTGAAATCGTCTTTCCATCAAGTTTTTATGCATCTTTTTCAAGCATGAAAAGATTGGAAACATTTTTGGTTTATTTATGTTAGATTTTCTCTAGATCTCTTGTTTATTTTTCTTTAAAGATTGTTTGGGGTACTTTTCGTTTGAAGAGATAGAATTGCATTTGAATTTGGGTGTGCATTTTGGAAAGAAAAGTAAATCTCTCTCCCTCTTTTAGGTAGAATTTCATTGAAGAGGAAAACTTGCATTATCATATAGATAAGTGTGCATCTTCTTTAAATTCAATTTTTCACTCCATGGTTCCACCTAACCGCACAAGATAAAATTAACGGTAGTACTAGGCTAAAAATTTTAGCAATTTGAGTGATAAGTTAGTGACGTGTTCGGGTGTCGTAAAACGTAGGAGCTATCGCTACTTTTTCCGCACTACAACCCGGGACTCACACGGTTCTTTCACGTACCATCGGTATATCAAACGACCTTTCATGTACCCTTGAGGTATATAGAAAGGTACTTCACGTATTCGATTGTATATCGAAAGGCCCCTTGTGAACGGTTTTGCATTAGATAGCAGTACTACCGATTTGAGCTCCCATGTACCTAGCGTATATCAGGACACCCTCTTAGGAATCCTCAAACCATATAAGTTATCCTTTTGGCCTGTCCTATGAGGTTCCTGACTCTTATCCACTCCTTTCACATGTTTTCTTGTTTCTTTTAGTTTGAGTAGTACTTGCTTGTGCGTGGTAGTTAGGGCGTTTATAGAGATTTTAGAGATGGAATCCCCATCTAAGACTACCAATCAAGAGGTCCCTTTCCAAAGTTACCTTTTGTATTCCCTCCAAGTGAAGGTATTAGTCCTCCCTTTATTGCCACTCTAAATCTTCCTAGGTTAACTATCGGATTACCGATCTGGCTGTTTAATTCGGTAATTCCTGTTACACCTAATGTCTCAAATGTCACCTCTCCTCTAAGAGAGGATCGACCTCAACCTAATCATATTCCTTCTCCACCGGTTGTAATTTCATCCCTTTCTTCTTCTTCACTTGACCAAAGATCTACGGTTAGTAGTAAGATGGATAATAAGAAGAAGAAAGGAAAGGCTAAGAAGAAGAAGGATAAGAAAGAGAAAAGGCAACAACCATCTACTCTTGATGGTTCCCGTTCTAAGAGAACAGTCAGAAAACCCAAGTTCCCATGTAAGCTTTGCAACGGGGACCACCTTCTTAAGGAGTGTCCCGGTCTCTCCCGTGTACAAGAAGAGTGGTATAAAAGGTCCAAACCGCCTATGTCATCAACCTTTGATCGTCATGTTGACGATACCCTCAACCAGTGACCCATTGGTAAAAGGTTGTAAGGTTAAAGTCTTGTATCCTTGTTTGATATGCAAGGCTATGCATCGTACTTTTCTTTGTCTAAGCATGGATGAAGCTTCACGTTGGTTGGAAAATATTACTGATCATCAACAGGTGATTCCAACAAGTGATAGTAAGTTATCCCTCGATTCCTCACTGGTTGACCAAGTGATCAATTCAGTTTCATCTATAATTGATCCCACTCTTCCTTCAGAGAGTGAAGTGGTCGAGTCGATGTCATTTCCACTCGATCCCGCTCTTTCATCAGAGAGTGTTAAGACTGAAGTAGTCTCTTTGACCAAATATTTGTCTTGTTATTCTTTTCTAGTAAAGAATGATGAATCTTGCTGAAGTTTTTATGCTTCATTATGATTTTTCTCAACAAGAGGAAATTTTTTCTGTTTCGACAGAACCCCCTCCAAGTAGTGAGGTTATTTCCTTTGACTGGAGTAACCTAACAAAGTCTCGTCTTCATTCGAGTGTTCCTTTCCAGATAGTTGTGAATCTTACTGCTAGGCGGATACTTCGCACTATTGTTGACAAAGGGGCTCCTGTTAGTATTCTATCCTCAACTGCTTGGCAAGCTTTAGGTTCTCCTCAGCTTGTGCCAGCCACTGATCAGATACTGGCTTTTAATAGAAGACCTACTGCACCTTTAGGGACCCTTCCTTATTTTCTTATTACATTAGGAGGGAAAACTGTCTGTGTTATCACTCCAGGAAACTCCTCTAGGTTGTAGCTCGAGGATGCCTGGTAACTTAAACTGTTTTTAGGGTTTTTCTGAATTGGATCAAGCCGAATAACCTATATAACCTCTCACTCTCAAGACATGCATGAGGCTCACTCAATCACAAGGCTTTTAATTACAACTTGATCAGTAGTTTGACAAAAAGGTGCAGAGATGACAACTATCAACCTTTTAATAAATCTGAAAGTTACCTAAATGCACATTCAGGAAATAAACACAGTAAAGAAAGAGATGGTTGAACAAATCGCAACAAAATAGCTTATACTTAGAATAAACCAAACGAGACGCTTGATAATGGAACAGGCTCACAAATCCCCAGAGTTGAACCCTTATTATTAAATTAATCGTGGGCTTTATAGCCTTTTACAAAAATTACAAACCCCGAAAATCCGATCTATTTTACACAAAAATAATTGGAAGTAATAGTTTTTCCAGATTAGGGCTTCAAACACTTGCTAACTATTTTGTTCATCTACTGTGAAGATCTAGTTCACTGAGTGGTCCTTTAATGATTGAAGTGGTCACTGATCATTCCCATTGCTAGTTCACTGTGGAATTTCCACCAACAACCAGTGTATCAGTGTTGCATCGAAGTGCTTTTCCTTGTTTATCCCGATCGATTTTTACTTTATCGCTGATCAAAATCTTTGTCTTCTATTTCCTTGGTGCCTCCAGTCTGAATGCTTTCCGCAGCTTCGGTGCTCCAAGTCCCACTGTTTCCACAGTTTATAGCTTTACCCCCCCCGTCGCCGATCGGAGGATTTTTCTTTTAGCTCATCGACGCTCTAAATCTATACGATACCATTCTCCATCATTAGCTCATCAGTGATAAGGAGCTGTGACGGCTAGTGCATCGGGACCTTTTTCATGGATGATGCCGTAGTTTTGGAGGTGAAACTAACTAAATTCACCGATCTGTAGTTCTCAGCTTTCCCGATCACCGATGATTTCTCATTGTTGCACTATCAAAATGCTTTTCTGTCAATTGCTTGGAAGCCTTGTCCATCTTTCTTCCATTGTTTCGGCCCCTTAGCTAACTAACTCGCAAATAACTTAGTGTTTTCAAATCCCAAACTACTTTCATCGTTGTCAAAGGTGAGTAAGAGTTTCCATCGGAGCCTTCAATCATTCTCTTATCTACATTTGCGGCTCCTTAGAGGAATATCGTACCACTACGTTGTTCTTAGTCCTTCCGACTGCCGAAGAGTTCATCTATTGATTGATCGAGAGCCTTAGTCAGTTTTCCTCCCATTGTTGCGGCTCACTAGTGCACTATTGTGCAAACTATTAGTGTTTGCAATCTCTTCCGCATAGTCTTTAGTTATTCTGATCGTCGACGTCTTCATCTGGTCGCGGAGGCCTCAATTTGTCTTTTTTCTGTCGTTGCGGCTCTTTAGTAGACTAACTTGTCGACGGTTAGTCTGTATGTCTTTTGATCACTGATGATCTTCTATTGTTGTGCTATCGAAATGATTGTTTTCATCGATCAGAAACCTTAGTCATTTTTTCTTTCACCGTTGCAGCTCCGCAGTGAACTATTTTTCCGTCGGTTAGTCTTTAGCACCTCCAACGCCGAAGTTTCCATCTACTCACGGAACCCACAGTCTATATTTCCTCCACAGTTGCGGTGCCTTTGGGAAATATCTTGCCGATTATTTTAAATTGTTTAAGTCCCGAACTGATTTTGTCGGTGATCGAAACTCAAAACCTCTCACCATCAAAACTTTTAATCGTTATTTTCTCCGCAGTTGCGGTGCCTTTGGGAACTAGCTCACCGATCCGTTGTCTGTAGCTCTTCCGATCACCATGGAGTTGCTTGGTTCCAAGCTCTCCGGCAATTTGTCTTTAGTCCTTTTGATCGCCAATGATTTCCTCTTCTTGCAGAAGCCGTAGTCTGTAAGTCTTCCGTCGTTTAGGCACCGGAGTGGACTAACTCGCCGATCCTTTATATTTTCAAGCTCCGATCACTGCTTAAAAATGTTTCGATGGTAGTAAAAATTTTATCAATATGCCTAACTGCCGAAGGGGTCTTCCACCTATTATTTATCTTCCATCTTTCGGTGGCTAATGAGATGTTTTGATCCTCGCCCAAGCCATCGAAGCCACAACTTTGTGAAATTTGCATAAAAAATAGAGGTCTTCAAAACTGTTAGTGATCTTCATATCCTTCATTGCATCATTTAAATCCTTCATATATCAAAAATAAATTTATTTTATTTTTGGAGATAAAATATGGCTCCTACTTAAGGATGGGTACCTACCTGTGAGGTCCCAAGAACCCCAAACCAAAATTCCTTTCCCTAAAAGCAACTAAGTAACTTAACACTATTCTTTATTGTTCCATTGGGCATGGAGTCTTATTATGAAAGAAAAAACAACCTACAATCTACTAATTTACAATCATACAGCCTCAGAGCCTCAAATAAAATAGAGTTTCAGGAACCGCCCATTTACTGGGCCATCGAATACCTCTTCACCTTCCAAGTTCTGCAATTTGAAGGGGTTATTTTCATTTACCTGGTCTATAACAAAAGGGTGAATCCATAAAGAGTCAAATTTTCCATGTTTCCCCTTGTCCTGTCTGACAGCATACCACTTGAGGACCCAATCTCCGACCTAGAAGTTGTCTGCCTTTGCTCTTTTGTCAAACATGCCCTTTATCCTATGTTGATGAGCCTCTGATTTTCCAACAACTTGCTCCCTGATCTACTGTAACTCCACCAAATCCATCATCCTTCTCATCATATCATTTGATTCATCTTGCTCTTCCTAAAAGAACTTTACCACTGGAAGGATGAGTTGGATAGGAAATATGGCCTTAGTGCCATAAACTAGTTTGAATGGAGAAGTCCCTATGGATATTTTATCTGTCACCCTATCAGCCCATAAAGCAAACTTAAGCTTTGAATCCCAGCTTTTTTGATTTGTCTCTAGCAGTTTCATGATGATTCTGACTAAGCTTTTGTTGGATGACTCAGCCAAGCCATTGCCTTGTGGGTAATAGGATGTGGAGTGCACTAGTTGAATACCCATTGATTCACACAATTTAACTAATGCTCTAGCCTTAAAATCCTGTGCATTATCAGTTACTAACCTTACCAGGAAACCAAACCTACTGAAGATGTTCTCATATAAGAATCTCATGATGACTTGATGAGTGGCATTTCTGGTGGGTATTGCTTCTATCCATTTTGTAAAGTAGTTAGTAGCTACTAAGATCCTATTGGTCTTCTCTGGGCAGACCCGGGTTTACTTTATCGTACCAACAAAACCCCTAGCTCACTGGCCCTTTCGGCAACAGACCGTGGAATGGCCTAAAGTCTCACCCGAAGTGATCCTAGATGGGGTGGTTGAAGAATCACATTTCCTCAACCGGGTTCTGTAGCATCCTAGATTCTCTTTACTCTTTCTAACCAGTGGGGTCTCTCAGCAAGGGCTATCTCTCTCTTCCTAGCTGACTCCGCTATCGGACTGGCTCTTATCGCATCACAGCTTCTAGGGCAATGCGCAAACCTACTCTTCTGCTCAACTCTTAACCTACGGTATCTCACACCGCAGCTTCCCCGACAGTGCGATATCACCTTTCTACGCCACGATATTTCCTATATTAAGACTTAATATGCTCATCAACTCTCTAGGTCCAGAGGCTTCCTCTCCGAGTATAGTAGTTCAGTTAACCCTCATTAAGGTGTTAAACAACTTCACTTAGAATTCTACAGTTTAACATGCTTAACATCAATGACACTCAACTTGCTAAACTAAATATACAGAAGTCACTTAACATAGTAACTGTTACTGTTGTGAATCAAGCACTAATAAACTCATATACAGAATACTTAACACATTCAACTCGCATTTAACCTTCTATGTTACTGTCAGCTACTGGATAGCATACATACATTCATTAACTGATAGCAGCTTTCATGTAATGAATAACAGATAGCAAATAAGTATTACACAATCACATGAAACAGTCGCACAACACACGGATTTTACGTGGTTCACTTCCAGGGAGGAAGCTACGTTCATGGGAACTGTGTTTATATTATACCTGGAGAGAGTAACATAGTTCCGCTGCAAGCTATTATGCAACTTGAGATCTTCTGGGAAACTCCACATTGCTGGGAGCCCTTCTCTCTTAGATCTCTTCTTTTCTATAATCCTTTCTTCTTACAATATATTCTTTCTCTCTTTCTCAATCCCTTCGGATTGTTACATTCATGCTCATGGAGTCGGCCAATGGTTACAGTAAGATAACTACAGACTGAATACAGAACCAGAGCTCAACTCTTTCTCTGTATCTTTACAATACAGATGACTAGCTTATTATCTACTGTCTGGCTGGCTATCTAGTTAATTGACCAACTAACTGACCAACCTTTCACAATACAAAATACATGCTTAAATAGGTGGCCCAAAGGTCGCACCCTGATACAAAACTGTGGGCCTATCCCAACAGTAACCCAAAACCCTAACTGTGACAGTCATCCTATCTGTACTTTGGACTGCCGCTTACTGGTCACACTACAGCTTTCTGCAGTCTTCCGCGATCTCCGGTGCTGATCGTAGGTATGGGCACCGCTTCCTCGGCCGCTCCCCTTCTATCCTTTGTCTTTAATACCTCATCCCGTTGCTCTTTTTCTATTTATGAGGGTAGCTGATCCCTCCTGTTGTCGTCGCTGCCTTAAGTGCAGTGGTTGAGCTCTCTTCTCGGCCGCTTCAGGTACTGTTTCCTTTGACTTTCTTGTTCCGCTATGGAAGCTTTTCCTATAGCTGCGGGGCCCTACTCCAACAGTCCCCTGACACTTACTTGTGGCTCTTCCTTGAGCCACTAACAGCTAGATTCTCTTACTGTAGCTTCTCCTTGGCTTCCTTCGAAGTCCTTGCGAGTCTCTCCTTGAGTCCTGTGACATCTTTGTCCATAGCTTTGACACAGTCTTGTGCTGCTTCAAGCATGACTTGAGTAATCATGGGGTCTTTTGCGCTATCAATTTCACTTTTTCTTGCAGTGAACTCCTTGACCTTCTGCTCAACCACATCGACCAGCTCTGCAATTTGTTCCTGATATGGCTGAAGTAGATTATTAAATTGTATCTCTTTTCCTCGCAACCGCTGCACTTCCTGTTGCAACCAGTTCATCTCTGTCATCTTCTTCATCTTTGCAAGAGCTCCTAAGCTCTTGACTTCTTCCTTTATTTTTGCTATTGCATTCTCTATGTTCTAGATGCTCTGCTCCAATTCCAGTTTAGCTAGGAGCTCGTCTAGCTCAGACCATGTCTTCGTCGCATCAGCTAGCAATGACTCTGCATCCTCTATGCGATACTTCACCTGTGTTGAAGTGAGTCTAAAGGCCTGTGCCCTTGCTTCCTTGTCTGCCTCAGGTGTGCCTGGTGCTCGAGCCTCAAGCTTAGCAATCTGTGCCTTGTGGTCTTCCTCCATCTTGACCACTGTCTCTTCCAGAGCCTTTGCTCTATCTGCAATTCTTCTTACTTTCTGTGTTAGAGGCAAGGCGAACTCTATGTTACACTGGGGTAAATACAATGAGATGTTCTACAGGACATGACTGAGATCCTGTTCGCTTTCTTCGTATACTCTCAACTCCTCCACCTTTGTCTGAAAGCTTGCAGTGAGCTCTGCATTCTATTGTATCAACTGAGTGTTCTGCTTATAAGTCACCAGCTCTTTGTCTCTGAGCTCTGCGGCTATCTGTTGTTGGATCATCTGTAGTTGATCAACGGGGAACTATGCCAGATTAACCTCAACAGGGTGTCTAACCTGTATCTGCACATCAATCATCGAAGCAGGGAATCGGATGCTCCCTAGAGGTATCAACACTGTATTGGTGCAATCCTTGGCAAAGACTTCCTCGCAGGAAATCGATTGTTGTGAGATTTCTCCTGCTGTCTCCTTGACTGGCTGAGTCTGCATCATGGCATTCTTCTCAGTTAGTGCTTTCAACTCCAGAAGTTGCTTATCTATCGTGCTCTACAGCTTGTCCTGCGATGTCTGCATCACCTGAAATGAGTCCCACATCTCCTCCTTCAATCTCGATACGATCATACCATAGTCATCCTCTGTTAGTGTGGTCTGTGGAGTTGGCTTTGAGGCTTTGTATTTTTTCCTCTTTTGTGCCATTGGTGGCACTTCTACTGGATCTTTCCTCTTGGAACCCACCTTATCCTTCCCTTTGTCTAATGGATCTAACGGTGTGGTTTCTGTTGGTACATTCCTTGCTGTGGCATCTTCTAATGCCTTCTTCCACGCTTCATCAAAAGCTTTGATGACATCTTCTACATCCTTCACTGTCATTCTAAATGAACCAATAGCCCAGTTATCCATTTTGAACCATTTTGGCCTCAGATAGATTGTATTCCTATCCACCATGAAATCAAGCCGATTATTATACATGTCAACAACCTCTGTGTTGATCCGCGGTGTCTCCTGGATGATTCGCTGCAACAGCTTATAGTATCCATAGAATACTACCATATTGATCTTTTTCTTGGCTGGACTGTTGCTTTCCCATAAATTTGCATAGCGCGCGCCTCTGCACTCTCCGCCTCGTAGCTGTAGGAATTGGGTATGGGGCGGCTCTCTCCACCCGATGAATGCACATAATATGAGCAGCCATGAGAAATGGAAGGGGTGGTTTGGCTCATCCTGCGCTGTCAAACAATATTAAAGAAAAATATTTAATAAAAACAAACACCAATTAAATTGTTCACCTTCTACGACCTGAACGGCAAGGTGAATTACTGATCCTGTGACTTCTTTCGGGTGTACTTTGGTTAACAGTCTGCCTGCAAGCAGACTGGCTGTAAATATGAGTGTATCATCTGTTAAGGTTGTGAGGTCATAATCCCGACCTCCTCTCTGTAGCTTATACTTGTTAACTAGCAGCGCTGGTAGCTTGGTATCCTTTCTCTTCCCTGATATATGCGTCTGAGGGTCCTTACTGTTCTTGGATAGCCAAGTGATTCAGTGTATCAAATCAACATTCATATCAACCCTATTACCCAGCCAGAGGTAACCTCCATGTACACAGGAAAGTAGCACACACACCACGGCATTAACCTCTGCACCTCGTCCAAAATGTGGTATTCTCAACAAATTGAGCAAGCCTAACTACTCAAGAATCTAGACATGCTCCATGGGAACAAACTCATCTGCATCGGTCCTCGGGTTCCTTTGAACCGTAAGATACTGATCCGAATGAAACTGAGGATATGTCTTACTGTCTCCAAGGTTATAGTCTATAAATTTGAGAACAGGGACATATCCTAACAGTTCTCCATCTTCCTTTACTTGAGGATCAATTGGGGGTAGCGGAATAGGAAACTTAGCACCCTTGGGAATGGTTACCTCTGGTGTGTCCTCAACTCGTGGCACAATGTATACTATTGCCATATGAACTTCTTCTTCCTGCTCTGGGCTGGACTCTTCTACTATCTGAGCTTGACTGCTCATCCTTAGCGTCTGCCTGACCTGTGGTGCACCTAGTTTCACAACCCTAGGCAGTGTCGTCATAGCAGACTCGAGGCCACCACGCTGGAATCGTCGCACCACGTCTTCTAAAGGTTCCTTCTCAAACATAAACCACCTGGTGAAATACTCTGGACTGGCAATGGCTGCGAAAATATGGAAACTAACACTCTGTAACCGGAGTATCTCTGCACAGGGAAAACTCTACAAATTGCTCTATAACTCTCAGAAATCGCAAAAGTAACCCTTCTGTATGAATGATCTGTGTATTTATAATGAAGGTGATAATCTCTGAAGTGACGGTCGCTTAAGCTAGACCCGTTGGCGGCATTTATTGCATGGATAAGACAACAGTCATTGTCCCGATCCTCATTAAGTGCTAAAAATCCGATCAAATCTCCCTTGAAAATTGTGTACAGGCGCCGGTCTCGACCAACATTTACCAAATCTAGGACAATCCTTGTACTGTTTCCAAATCTAGAGCAACGTATACCTGTCATATCTAGATTGATTGCTTGTCAGAGGGCAAAGTGGCTAGCCCTCTATCCCTTTTCAAAATTGTCTTCATGGCACAGGGAACATCGCCTCGCTGCGATGCCATACCGCATCGTCCTGAACGAAAATTTGGCGTGAGACTCCGCAACGTTCAAAAACTCCATAAGCGTCCTATGACTTGCGCAACATAAACTTTCCTGCTGCGATTCCTCCTACTTGGAACTTTTTTTTTTTTGACGTGTAAACTAATTATGGGTGAGATGCCTCCTTTCAACTACACTGGACATCTGCACCATCCGGTTCTCTGAGTTAGGGCTGGAAGGTGGAGTGGCTATCACTATAAAGCTTAAGCCTACTGCATAATCCAAGTAGGAACAAGCTCCCCATTCAGTTTACTGAGCTGAACGGCACCTCCTTCTGTGACCTGCTGAATCTGATATGGTCCCAACCAATGTGTCTTGAGCTTCCTTGGAAACTTAACAAACTTGCTGTCATAGAGGAGCACTAGGTCTCCTATCTGAAAAATTTTGCTCTTGATGTGCCTGTCATGCCAATATTTTTCTCGTGCCTTCTACACTTTTTGGTGAAATCCTGCGATGAATCTGCCTTCTTCTAAGGCAAGCAGCCGTGCTAGTCTTTCATTCATCGTATATGTATCAGCCATCTCGGTAATTTGAGCAATTATTAAACTGGAAATAATATATTCCATAGGCATAACATCCTCTTATCCATACACCAAGCTAAAAGGTGTGTGTCCTATAAGTTTCTTGCATGTAGTCCTATAAGCCCGTAATACAGCATTAATCTTGAGGTCCCAATCATCTATTTGGATGTTACAAATCCTAGTAAGAGAATTTTCTAGAATCTTGTTAAAAGCCTCCACCGTACCATTAGCTTGTGGGTGGCAGGGAGTTCACTTATGATGCTATATATGAAATTCCTCCGTCAAGGCCTTAATAGTGTGATTCAGAAAGTGTGTGCCTTGATCACTCATCAAAATTGCTAGACATCCAAATCTACTTATGATGTTTTCAAACATGAACTGTGCAGCTGTAGCAACATTCACAATTCCTTACTGCTTTGGCCTCTTCCCACTTGGTGAGGTATTCTGTTCCTGTGATGATGTATCTCGCACCAGTTCGTTTCCCTAGTGGGTTGATAGGACCCACGAAATCTATAGCCCACTTGTCAAATGCCCGCAGTGTAATCTGTGGTCACAGCGGCATTTCATCTCTTCGTGAAGGTTTTCCTACCCTCTGGCAGATATCGCAGCATCTGTAAAACTCCTTGGTATCTCTATGCAAAGTAGGCCACCATAATCCTGCGGCTAGAATTTTCTGAGTAGTCATCTTTCCTACGAAATGACCTCCTGCCGTACCTGAATGTGCTTATCTGATAATGGCCTCTTTCTCATGCGGCATAATGCATCTGTGCAGGACTTCATCTGGACCTAACTTATATAAATGTCCTACGATCAAAGTGAATTCTGCTGCTTTAACAACTAATTGTTTCTTTTGCTGCTTGGTAAAGTCAACTGGTGCCCACCCTGTAGTGACAAAGTGAATAATATCTGCGTAATACTCATCTACGATCTGGATAGAAAACAATTGCGCATCTAGCAAATTATCCTCTAGATTACTTGGTTCTTCTCCTGAGTCTATTCACGACAGGTGATCAGGTCCGGCATTCAATCTTCCTGGTTTTACAATAATTTCAAAATCATACTCCTGAAATAGGAGTAGCCATCTGCAGATCCTTCCCCCTAACACTGGTTTATTGACCAAATACTCTAAAGAGGAATGGTCAGTGAACATATTGAATGGGGCACCCAATAGGTAGTGCCTGAACTTCTGTAGAGCATACACCATAGCTAATCCTTCTCTTTCTGTAGTGGTGTAGTTCTTTTCTGCAGTAGATAACTTTCTGCTTGAGTATGCGATAGGGTGATCGATACCCCCGTCTCCTGGCTGTGTTAAGACAATCCCCAGTGCGATGCCAGATGCATCCACATGTACATGAAATGGCTTGTCCCAATCTGGAAATACTAAAATGGGTGCGGTGACCATCTTCTCTTTAAGAGTGTTTAAACTTTGTTGGCATTCCTCATTCCATAGGAATTTCGCTTCTTTCTTTAACAGCTTTTCCATAGGTGATGTGATCTTTGCATAGCCTTTGATGAATTTTCTATAATACCCGGTATGACCAAGCACTGTTCTCAACTGCTTTACTGAGTTGGGTGCTGGAAGATTTACAATGATGACAATCTTTGCGAGATCTACCATCAAGCCTTGTCTACAAACAATATGACCCAACAAAATACTAAATGGTGCGCAAAATATACATTTCTTCAAGTTAAGAGAAATCTGATATTGCCTACATTTCTCTAACATGAGCCTTAAATATCCTATATGCTTTTTGATTAATCCAAATACAATCCAATCATCAAAATAGACTTCTAAGAATTTATGGATGTATTCCTTAAAGACAGCAACTACTACTCTAGAAAAAATAGCTGGTGCATTTTTAAGACCAAAGGGCATTACCGTATACTGGAATGAGCGCCATTCTGTCACAAAGGTGGTATTATGTCGATCCTCTGAATGGATTCTTATCTGGTGATAGCCTGAAAAGCCATCAGTGAACGAGTAGATCTCCTGTGCGCCCACATTGTCTAGAACTTCATCAATGAAAGGTGTCGGAAATGGGTCATGGAGTGATGCGTCGTTGAGTTTGTGCAAATCGACACAAATCCTGATTTCTCCTTTAGTTTTCTTTTCCTGCACAACCATGGGACTAACCCATTCGCTCTCTTCTACTGGTTCAATAATGCCTGCTACTAGCATCTTATCAATCTCATCCTTAACTTTTTATTTATAACAAGGATTTAATCTGTATGGATGCTGCTTAACTGGACTAGCATCCTCTTTCAAAGGTATCCGCATGACTCCCAAATATCCTACTATTCCCTTAATTTCTGTAAACTTAGTGGGAAATAAGTCTTGATAGTCATGTAACAGATCTGCAATGTGTCCTACCGTTTCATCATACCAATAGTCTCCAATAGAGGCAAAATTTGGTTTTGCTTCTGTGCCAATATTGATCTTTTTAATCTTAATAGGCTCTGAGACAGCTGGAATGTCTAGCTTTGGTCCCTCAACTTTGTGAGTCCCTTCTAACTCTGGAATGTTGATACTGCAAGGGTTCTCATCCTCATCGCCTGGCTCTTCTGTAAAGTTGTAACACTCTAGCGCATGTTCTAACTGGATGGACCAATCAGGCTGAGTATACACTGGTAGGGTACAGTCATCAAATATCTTAGTCTCTATAATCTCTAGAGCCTGATCAATGCTTGGATACTCAGATTCAAAAGTGAAAGTGAGTAGAAAGCTGTCTATCATAACTGGCCATGTAGTCGTTCCTCTGCGCAACTTTGTCTTAGTGTACCAGTTCCTTGGGACTGTGTCTAAAGTGTGAATGAATAGGTGAACCCATTCATCCTCTGGAATGTCCAACCAGTTCTGTTCACAAATCTTAATATGTGACCTGGGGTCACTTTCTCCTGTATTTTCTGCTGGAAATGCTCCTTGTCACTAGAGAATCTGATTGCCATCAATCTCTTAAAATCATCCCATGATGTGATATTCTCTTTATGTGCATGCCACCATCTTGCAGGTGTGGCTCTTACTGCAAGGTCAATAGCTGCCATCCTCTGCTCATGAGGAATTTCCTGCTCAAACTGCTGTAAAAAATCATTGACATCCGCTAAGCCATCAAACGACGGAATATCCTTAACCTCTGTTCCAATCCATCGTAGTGACTTAGTCATAAATACACATCTACGAGCTAAGACTTCGTAAAGTCTATTCTGCCAATTTTCTAAACCAACATCTGAATCCGATGCGCATGAGTTGTCGCATCGCCAACTAATATTTCCTTCCATGGTAGGATTAATATAATCACTCTGGCTAGTGGTCATCTAATAGAAGCTCTCCATATTATGCACCTCTTCCTCTGCTCTGATAGGTTAGATGTATCGAGGACCCTAAAAAGGATCCAACGGTGCGATGACTCAAATCTATTTATCCTCAAAGGTCATTTGTCTTTTCTTCAAATCGATAATAGTGACGTTATCAATTGCCCAATCAATACCTAATAAAGCTGGATACGGTCTGCTATCGCCAATAATTTCTATGACTTCAAAATCTACAAAGCTGCAAACTCTGTCAATATCAACTGGTACTTGCGGTAATCGACCCAATGGAAATACCCTCTGCTGATTGGCTAGTCGCAGATGGATAGGTGATATGGATAACCTAGGGCTACCCATCTGTTCCCATCTCTACTTAGTCAGAACATTTACCTCTGATCCTAAATCTAGGATTACCTCATCCATTTCAAACTCTCCAATTTGTGCTGTGAGTCTCATTTCTCTTCCTGTTCTTGTATGGCCCATAATATTATGAACAGCACGCTACGTACTGTTTACGGAAGAAAACTGTTGATACTGATCTATGATGCATTGAAGCTCTCCTATGGCTTTCTCATTTCTTACGAGTTTCAAGCAGCTCCGCAGGAAGGATTGTACACTTCCTATCAACTCATCTTCTTCACACATTCCCGATGTGGTAGCCTACGATGTCTGCACAGGACTAACGCCACAAGGTTTTTTCTGCGGTATGCCCCTACAAGGCAACATCTGCGATCTTGATGGTGTAGGGTCAGCAAAGAAAGTTTCATCTTGTTGAAATGCTTCTTTGTTCTTCTGCAGGTAAAGTGGTGTAGATTTATCAGTGGCGTTACGCACCCACTTCGGACCTGTGTTCGTTTCGGCATCCTGCGATGTCCCACTAGTAGAAGCGCCACTACGAGTCACAATATTGACTCTTGGTTCTAGTTCTTTCTGCTCAGCAGCAATAAGCTAAATATTCTGGTTTACTGCTGGCTTAGGATCCTTAATCTTGGCTATCAAGATAGGACATTCTTCTATAGTGTGATCATAGGACTTGCAATACTTACATGTGGTAGTAGGGTTCTGACAATCTCTAGCATAATGTCCTATAGCTCCACAATTGTAGCAAACAATTGATCCATGGCCACAGCCAAAGCCTCCACCACATCCTCGTCCTCTGAATCCTCCACCACGGCCATCATGAGCCGGTTGATGCTGTGGACCTGCTGAAGGTCCTGATGTCTCTGACTGGACTCTGTAGAAGTCATGTTTTCTCTCTATCATGAGATCATAAGCTCTGCATTTATTTTCATCATGTCCTATTGACTTACAGAAGTTACAGTATAAATTCTTAGGAGTTTGTACATACTTCTGAAGTAAAGGGAATTCCTGTGGTCTATGTCCTCTTGTTCTACAAATTTCACACCATGGCCCTTGAGTCTATACTAAGGGGTTAGGAGCCCCACTTGCTAGATACTCAACAAATACTGGACAATTATCTTTGGTATGGCCATGTCCTTTACACTTTGTACACCATAATTCTTGTTAAACCTCTTTTCCTTTCTTAATCTCATGTAGCTGTAATGTGAGATTGGCTAGCTGATTCTGTAAGTTTGTCATACCTACACTAGTCTCAGCTAGAGGTGAAGCCTCTAGTTTCATTGCCATCTCCAATGCTTCATTCTGCGTATGGATTTTCTGTTGCATTAATGGAAGTCTGATATGAGGGAGCAGTGCTGCGATAAACCATTCCTTATGCTGCTCCAGCGCAAACTCAAAGCTAACTTGGTCTATAAGAGCTTTAAATTTCTGATCGAAATCCCATACTGACTCTGTGGGTAACTGTTTGATGTCTTTAAGTTCTGTGATACATTGTGACTCAGACTTGGGTTTCTTAAATTCCTTAATCATTGCAGTCCTGACCTCTACAAGTGTTCTAATCTGCGCTGATGTATACTTCATATACCATGTTAAATCTCTTTCTCTAAGTGTAGTAGCCAACTGGACAAGCTTAGTGTTGTCATCTTGGATCTGTTTAATGGTCCATACAGCTTCACATAGGAACCAATGTTGTTCTGGGTCTTCTGCCCCTGTACCCTTAAAGGTAGGTAATTTCATGTCATCCCCCATTCTGTTTCTACGTGGTGGATTCTGGTTTGCTATATTACTACCACTTGGCGGTGTAAATGTAGTATGTACTGTGTGTGAACTACTAGATGGAGTTCCTACGGGATTATTCTGAGTCCCGATCGGTTTCTGTGGGGTATAAGGGTGGTAAGGGATACCCCCTGCTGTTCTTTCTCTATTACTTTGACTGTGTTCTCTAGTACTGTCTGAACTGTCTTCAAAGAAGGAAGATCTGAAATCTACTTTATATCTTTTACCGCTACGTGTACATCGAATTTCTTCAGAATCACTCTCAAACTCTTGTGACATTACACTTACTTAAATTATTCATCTGAGAATATATCCAGTACTCCTTTTTCATATAATAACATCTTAAGGAACAAATTTAAAGAGTTCAAGTACTTACCACGATATCCTTTGAAGAAGTACCTCCCTGCTTCGCTGAAACTCTTCCTTTGATCAACTGCAAACTCTGTAATGAAACCTTCCAACAAACTCGCAAGCCAGAAGTCTACTACCCGCGAAATGGGATTATCTGTGCTCTTCACGGTGTGAATTAGCTCCGGTGTCCAGACAATGTTCCTTTTCTTCTTGAATACGTTCTTATCATTCAATTTTGACAACTAATCGTACAACTCATTTGCATAGGTCGCAAAAAATATCTCATGCAGGTCTGTGAAGATATGTTTTTGTAACCAGTCCTCTATACTAAGCCTAGGACTCTTATTTTCTTTCGCAGCAAATTCTCTTTCCTTAGACTCAACCCACTGGCTGAGTTCTTCTTTAGTAGGATGCCAACAGAACATCAGCTCTTCAATTTGTTCAAAACTGGCAACGAAACCATTTGCAGGTCTTCTCTGGGCAGACCCGGGTTTACTTTATTGTACCAACAAAACCCCTAGCTCACTGGCCCTTTCAGTGACAGACCATGGAACAGCCTGAAGTCTCACCTGAAGTGATCCTAGATGGGGTGGATGAAGAATCACATTTCCTCAACCGGGTTCTATAGCATCCTAGATTCTCTTTACTCTTTCTAACCAGTGGGGTCTCTCAGCAAGGGCTGTCTCTCTCTTCCTAGATGACTCTGCTATCGGATTGGCTCTTATCGCATCACAGCTTCTAGGGCGATGTGTAAACCTACTCTTCTTCTCAACTCTTAACCTACAGTATCTCACACCGCAGCTTCCCCGACAATGCGATATCACCTTTCTACGCCGTGATATTTCCTATATTAAGACTTAATATGCTCATCAACTCTCCAGGTCTAGAGGCTTCCTCTCCGGGTATAATAGTTCAGTTAACCTTTATTAAGGTGTTAAACAACTTCACTTAGACTTCTACAGTTTAACATGCTTAACATCAATGACACTCAACTTGCTGAACTAAATATACAGAAGTCACTTAACACGGTAACTGTCACTGTTGCGAATCAAGCACTGATAAACTCATATACAGAATACTTAACACATTCAACTCGCATTTAACCTTCTATGTTACTGTCAACTGCTGGATAGCATACATACATTCATTAACTGATAGCAACTTTCATGTAACGAATAACAGATTGAAAATAAGTATAACACAATCACATGAAACAGTCGCACAACACACAAATTTTACGTGGTTCACTTCCAGGGAGGAAGCTACATCCACGGGAACTGTGTTTATATTATATCTGGAGAGAGTAACACAGTTTCGCTGCAACCTGTTATGCAGCTTGAGATCTTCTGGGAAACTCCACACTGCTGGGAGCCCTTCTCTCTTAGATCTCTTCTTTTCTATAATGCTTTCTTCTTACAATATATTCTTTCTCTCTCTCTCAATCCCTGAGGATTGTTACATTCATGCTCACAGAGTCAGCCATTGGTTACAGTAAGATAACTACAGACTGAATACAGAACCAGAGCTCGACTCTTTCTCTATATCTTTACAATACAGATGACTAGCTTATTATCTACTGTCTGGTTGGCTAGCTAGCTAACAGACCAACTAACTGACCAACCTTTCACAATACAAAATACATGCTTAAATAGGTGGCCCGAAGGTCTCACCCTAATACAAAACTGTGGGCCTATCCCAATAGTAGCCCAAAACCCTAACTGTGACAGTCGACCTATCTATACTTTGGACTATCGCTTACTGGTCACACTACAGCTTTCTGCAGTCTTCCACGATCTCCGGTGCTGATCATAGTTATCGGCGCCGCTTCCTTGGTCACTCCCCTTCTGTCCTTTGTCTTTAATACCTTGGCCCATTGCTCCTTTTCTATTTATGAGGGTAGCTGAGCCCTCCTGTCATCTTCGCTGCCTTAAGTGCAGTGGTTGAGCTCTCTTCTCGGCCACTTCAGGTACTGTTTCCTTTGACTTTCTTGTTCCACTATGGCAGCGTTTCCTGTAGCTGCGAGGCCCTGCTCCAACAGATCCATTTATTTTTTCCATTGGAAGATGGATTTATTTCACCAATGAAATCTAGACCCCATTGTTGGAAAGGGCCATTCACTGTAACAGGCCTAACGGGCAAGGATTTGAGCTGCTGCTTTCCCACAAATCTTTGACATTGGTCACAGGCCCTTACAAAAGTGCATACATCAGCAAAGAGGGCTAGCCAATAGTATCATGCTTTTAAAATCTTGTGGGCTGTGGTTTTCCAGTAGAGGTGGCCTCCACATGTACGAGAATGAAAGTGATGCATGACTTGCTATGCTTCCTCTTTATCTAGACATCTTAACAAAATTCCAGACCGATCCTTCCAATACAGCAAATTGTCAATTATGCAAAACTTAACATATTTAAATTTAAGAGCTCATGCTTGGTTAGGAGTAAGATGAGGAGAAACTTCTAATTTTAGCAAAAAATGAATGATACCTGAGTACCAGTCACATGAATATATGTTCTCGGCTACTGCTGGACTATTATTCTTATCTTGATTTACTTATGTTTCAGCTGCTACCATAGTCTGCAACTTTGCTGATCTGACATATGTGAAATTCATTCCCAACAGTTCATAGTTTTCTTTGGCCATGAGTTTTTCCAGACCTAATCCCTTTACCAACTTGGTGGGCTTCACCTCTACATCAAACTCAATGAGTTTGGAAATCCACTTAGCTCTCTTCCCATCAATGTCAGGCTGAGTCAAAACATCCTTCACTGCAGCTGAAGGGACATATGCAATGACCGTTGCATGGAGAATGTAGATTCTGAAGTTCTTCAAAGATTTTATGAGGGCATAAGCCTTCTTCTCAATTGGGTCATACTTCAACTTAGCATCTCTCAGGGTTCTACTAAAGAAATAAAATGGATGATCGAGACCTTCATCATTCTTTTGTAATAGTACAACTGCCACTGTGTCATAAGATGCAAAAGAGAAAATGTAAAAACCCTTGGTGTAGTCGAGACTAATTAGGGTTGGGACCTCCATGATTACTTTCTTAATGTCTTCAAAAGAATTTCTTTCCTGATCAGTCCACTTTATTTCTACATCCTTTTTTAACATGGCTATTATGTGCTTTTTCCAACTCGGAGAAATTTGGAACGAATCTCTTGACAAAGTTTATCTTGCCTAAAAAGGACTGAATGTCTCTTTTTGACCTTGGTATTGACAGCTGCTGAATTGCTTCTACTCTTACCAGATCGATATTTACACCTTCTGCTGAGACTATGTGGCCTAGGAGCTTTCCTTCATTGAGTGCAAACTAGGACTTCTTTGTGTTTAGTGATATTCCATACTTTCTGCACTTCAGAAATAACTTCCTTAAATGCTACAAGGGATCATGATGGCTGTGAGAGTAAACTGTTAAGTCATCCAAATATATCAGCACAAATTTATCTTTTATCCCTACAAAAGCTAGATCCATAGCTCTCTGAAAAGTAGCCACAGCATTCATTAGCCCAAATGGCATTTTAGCATACATGAAGGTGCCCCAAGGAGTAGTAAAGGCAGTCTTCTCTTGGCCATCTGGGTGCACAACAACTTGGTTATATCCAGAGAATCAATCAAGGAAGGACATGGCCCTAGCCCCCGAGACACTCTACAGTAGATGTTCCATATTGGGCAGTGGATAGTTGTCTTTTTTGGAACATTTGTTCAGGTTTCTAAAATCCACACACAACCTGATTTCTCCATTTTTCTTTTTCACCACTACTAGATTTGCAATCCACTTGGAATACTTGATGGGGATTATGATCTTGGCTTTGAGGAGCTTGTGGATCTCTTTCTCAATCACTGGTAATAGAAAGGGGTTGATGGGTCCCAGCTTCTGTTTGAAAGGAATGGTGTCCTTCTCCAAAGGAATCCTGTGCTGGATGATGTTGGTGTAATACATTTTTAGGTCACTATACTCAGTTGCAAAGACATCAGCAAACTCTTCTATCAAGCTGCAATATACAGAATTATGTTCAGCAGTCATCCCAGTGGATAGATTTATCAGTTTTGGATGGCTTTGGCTGCCTATGTCATGCTCTTGGATGGCACGATCTAGCTCCCTTTTGGCGGGCTTGAAAGGGATGTCATTATGGTAAAATAGTTCTTCCAATGGTACTAGACCTCGTGGTATGTAGTTTCTAGGCAATTGTACTATATTCTTCTCAGTCACTTTATCTTTTAACTTGAGATGTTTGGATTCCTCCATGTTAAGGTTTTCCTGGTCTATGTGTATGTCAGAGAACTCACCCTTTAACTGAAGGAATTTACTAAGCTCCTCATCATTCTCAAACACCCTCCAAAATTTTACATTGTCTGGCAAAGAGGGTCTATACTTGACTTGAACATCGTAGCTGAGCCTAAGGGGTAAAGGAGGAACAAAAAAACTTGCAAATATAGCCAGGGAATCAACCAGGTGATTCAAATCCCTAGGAATATATGACAATTCAAAAAACATAAAAGAGTCTCTGAGTTTCCATACCTCATCCCTGTAGGCCTTCAATCTGATATTTTTCATCTGAAAAGTGTTGTTTACCTGCTATATGATGAGGTCAGCATCCCCAAAAATATTCATGCACATGATCCCCATCTCCTTGGCCGCTTTAACTCCCAGCAACAAGGCTTCATATTCTACTACATTGTTCGTGGTCTTGAAATCAAGCTTCTAAGATAAGTGAATGTTCTCGTTAGCTGGGGAGATCAAGACTATACCTGCACCTGCTGAGTTCTGAGTGCTTGCCCCATCGAAATACATGGTCCAACTCGCTATTGTGATTTCTTCTGGCCGCGGATGGGTGGGATCTGTGAGTTGAACCGACGTCTGATTATTATCATCAATTTGAAAAATACAGGATCTAAAATCGGTGTCCATGGTGTGAATTGGGTGATTCACTGAGCGGCTCTCTTTGCTTATGTATGCTAGCTGATTTTCTCTATACAGCCGCTTAGTTTCCCCTCCAAACATGGGAATGGTAGCATATGTGAGATCCATCTGGAGGGTGCCACCTAATCTTTTGCTCCACGACTGGGACAACAAGAGGCCGAATTTTGGGGGAATATCGGCCACTATGATGTCCATCATTATGCTTTTCAAAGGCAGCTGGGTTAAGTTTACAGCAAGATATTTGATAAGGCCCAAGCATTTTACCTTCCTGGAGTCAAAAGAGAATAAATCATGGTAGGGCATGGTAATGCTGAGGCTGATCTCATCCATCACATCTTTTGGCATTAGGTTGTGAGAGGCTCATGAATCCAGCAGACAGTTATGGAGGATTTTATCATGGATGTTCAAGGATATATAGAATGGTGGGAAAGAGTCCTTTAGGTCTTCAATCATGGGGCCCAGGGTTACAACAGGCTTCTCATCTTGCAGATTTACAAATTCAGTGTCAATGTGCACCTTGGGCTGAAGGGAATTCAAAATGGAGGTTTTAAATGCATCATTCTTCATCAACTCAATCAAAGGAAAAGGGATTTTCAATTTTTGAATTTTAGACCCAAGGTTGAAAGCATAATGCAGCTTATTTAAAAACCTTACCTCATGAGTTGTAGGTTTGAGTTGGAATTGATCAGGTGTGGCTGAAGGTGCTGGTTTATGTAATGCTTTGGATGGAACAACCCCTTTCTTTGGTAAAACAACCACCTTTCTAGAAGGTGCAGCAGGCTACTTGACAGGTACAACATTCTTCTTAAGGGGAGCAACCAACCTAGACCTCAATTGGTAACCTTCTTGACCATCAGCCTGATAGACATCCTCTTTAGCGATATGCTCATCAATTAGGGCTTCTTCATATTCTACCTGGGGCAAAAAAGAATAGTCCACCTCATCCTCCATGCAATGGATATTGTCTTCAGCTTCTCCTTGGTCTTTGATGAATTATGGCTCTTCTTCTAATACAACATTTTGAAATGGAGCTCTTATTCTCTGGTCTTCTCCTTGATTTCTCTCCCTTCTGATAATCTGAACAGGGGGGTTTCCTCTTCTATAAGGAACAAAATTTGGGATTCGAGGAGAAAAGTTACTTGGCCCCTTACCCCTCACCGGCATATGTCCTTGGTCCTTCAATTTAGACATTTCAGCAGTCAGGTTGTCTAAAATTTTGGTCATTTTTTCAATCTTGTTCTCTGATGTCGAAGCCCCACTATAGTCTGTTGCATGCTTTCTCCTGTCTACCTTCCCTTTGACCTTATGAGATTCCAGAATGTTTGACTCTACCTCTAGGGCAGCATCCTGCATGAGTGATAAGGAGGAAGACCTCCTTTCTCTGAGAAGTAGGAAGAAGTCAAAGTCAAAAGCATTTGCATAAGTTATCATAGCCAAGGTACCGGTTGGCTTAATCTCAATGGGGATCTTGTTGTACATGTTGTTGAATCTTTTGGTAAAGTTGGAGATAGACTCACCATTTTCTCTTCTCAGGTTGCTAAACTCTATGATGTAGTAGAGGTGGTCTCTCCTCTCTCCCCAATGCTTTAGGAAAACGTCATCTAGGGCCTCTATGCCTGCCACTGACCCAGCAGGCAGTTCCTTAAACCACTTCCTAGCGTGGCCATCTAGACTTTGCACAAAAAATCTGGTCCATACATCTTCTTGTTCTATATTTATATTTTCAATATAGCTATAAAAATCCTCTAGATGTTCTTCAGCAGTGAAATCCCCTTCCCCTGTAAACTTAGGCATATACTTGAGGTAATCCCCAGTAGGCATGGCTGCGAGAGGATTTGGAAAAACAAGGGGTGCATACCTAGCTACTAGGATCCTTTCCATCTTGGTCATTTGAGGGGCAGCCATATTGGAAATTGATGTATGGACAGGGTTGTGGAAGGCAGCACTGATGAAAATATTTGCTGAGAAGGCGGTGGTATACTTATCCCAGTGGAGTCACCAGGGATTGGATCTTCACAAGTAGCAGTGCTTGAAGATGCCCAAGCCCTAGATTTTTTTGATATATCTAAAAATTCTTGGGAATTAACAGTTTCAGCAAAAGAAAAATCAGCAGAAATATTTCTTGAAATACCTAATGTAGTTTTTTTTGTAGCAGTGCTGGTCTATCTTAGTAAAGCCCTGGCTTTCTTCAAAATTTCTTCTGGATCTAAAATTGGTGTTGTTGGTGGCCCCTTTGGGTTTGCTCTGGTACTTGGTCTTCTTGAAGCCACCTTGTATCGATGGAGTCGCCAGATAGATGATTACAACCATAATAATGTCCAAGATTTGTCTATCATCAAAGCATGGATCTATGTCGTCTCCCGGGGAAGCTAAGCTTCAATCTCCTCTCCCCGGCAATGGCGCCACTTTGTTATCACTCCAGGAAACTCCTCTAGGTTGTAGATCAAGGATGCCTAGTAACTTAAACTATTTTTAGGGTTTTTCTGAATTGGATCAAGCCAGATAACCTATATAACCTCTCACTCTCAAGACATGCATGAGGCTCACTCAATCACAAGGCTTTTAATTACAACTTGTTCAGTAGTTTGACAAAAAGGTGCAGGGACGGAGAACCCAACAGGCTGTTAGACTTACACACATAACACATGCATATAAATGGCTAAATCCTGATGAGGATGGTGTTTATAAATCAAATATCACTAAATAACCAATAGGATGACATCTGTCAGTCTTTTAATAAATCTGAAAGTTACCTAAATGCACATTCAGGCAATAAACACAGTAAAGAAAGAGATGGCTGAACAAATCGCAACAAAAGAGCTTATACTTAGAATAAACCAGACGAGATGCTTAATAATGGAACAGGCTCATAAATACCCAGATTCGAACCCTTATTATTAAATTAATCGTGGGCTTTATAGCCTTTTACAAAAATTATAGATCCCGAAAATCCGATCTGTTTTACACAGAAAATATTTGGAAGTAATAGTTTTTCCAGATTAGGGCTTCAAACCCTTGCTAACTGTTTTGTTCATCTACTGTGAAGATCTAGTTCACTGAGTGGTCCTTTAATGATTGAAGTGGTCGCTGATCATTCCCACTGCTGGTTCGCGGTGGAATTTCCATAAACAACCCGTGTATCGGCGTTCAACTAGAGTGCTTTTCCTTGTTTATCCCACCCGATTTTTACTTTGTCGCCGATTGGAAGCTTTGTATTCTATTTCGTCGATGCCTCAAGTATGAATGCTTTCCATAGCTTCGGTGCTCCAAGTCCCACTATTTTCGCAGTTTATAGATTTACCATCCCGTCGCCGATCGGAGGCTTTTTCTTTTAGCTCATCGGTTCTTTGAATCTATAAGATACCGTTCTCCATCATTAGCTCGTCGGTGATAGGGAGTTGTGACGGCTAGTGCATCGGAACCCTTTTCATGGACAGTGTCGTAGTTTCGTAGGTGGAACTAAATAAATTCATCGATCTGTAGTTCTCAGCTTTCCTGATCGCCGATGATTTCTCATTGTTGCGGTATCGAAATGCTTTTCTGTCAATTGATCAAAAGCCTTGTTCATCTTTCTTCCGTTGTTTCGGCCCCTTAGCTGACTATCTCGCTGATACCTTAGTGTTTCCAAATCCTGAACTACTTTCATCACTGTCGGAGGTGAGTAGGAGTTTCCATCAGAGCCTTTAATCATTCTCTTATCTGCAGTTGCGGCTCCTTAGAGGACTATCTTGCCGCTACGTTTTTCTTAGTCCTTCCAACTGCCGAAGAGTTCATCTATAGATTGATCAGGAGCCTTAGTTAGTTTTCCTACCATCGTTGCGGCTCACTAGTGGACTATTGTGCTGACTATTAGTGTTTTCAATTTCCACCGCATAGTCTTTAGTTATTCCGATTGCTAACATCTTCATCTGGTCGCGAAGGCCTCAATTTGTCTTTTTTCCGCCGTTGCGGCTCTTTAGTAGACTAACTCACCGACGGTTAGTCTGTATGTCTTCCGATCACCGATGATCTTCTATTGTTGCACTATCGGAATGGTTGTTGTCATTGATCAGAAAACTTAGTCTATTTTTCTTCCACCGTTGCGGCTCCGCAATGAACTATTTTTCCGCCGGTTAGTCTTTAGCACCTCCAACGCCGAAGTTTACATCTACTCGCAGAACCCGCAATTTTTATTTCCTCCACAGTTGCGGTGCCTTTGGGAACTATCTCACTAATGCATTTAAATTTTTTAAGTCCCGAACTGATTTCGTCGGCGATCGGAACTCAAAACCTCTCACCATTGAAACTTTTAATCGTTATTTACTCCACAGTTGCAGCGCCTTTGGGAACTAGCTCGCCGATCCGTTGTCTGTAGTTCTTCTGATCATCATGGAGCTGCTTGGTTCTAAAATATCTGACGATTTGTCTTTAGTCCTTCTGATCTCCGATGATTTCCTTTTCTCGCGGAAGTCGTTGTCTGTAAGTCTTCCGCCATTTAGGCGTCGTAGTGGACTAACTCGTTGATCCTTTATATTTTCAAGCTCCGATCACTGTTTAAAAATGTTTCGATGGCAGTAAAAATTTTAGCAATATGCCTAACTGCCGAAGGGGTCTTCCACCTGTTATTTATCTTCCATCTTTCGGTGGCTAATGAGATGTTCTGATCCTCACCCAAGCCACCAAAGCCACAACTTTGTGAAATTTACATAAAAAAATAGAGGTCTTCAAAACTGTTAGTGATCTTCATATCCTTCATTGCATCATTTAAATTCTTCATACTATCAAAAATAAATTTATTTTATTTTGGGAGATAACATCTAACTCCTACTCGGGGATGGGTACCTGCCTGTGAGGTCCCAAGAACCCCAAACCAAAATGCCTTTCCCTAAAAGCAACTAAGTAACATAACACTTTTCTTTATTGTTCCATTGGACATGGAGTCTTATTCTGAAAGCAAAAACAACCTACAATCTACTAATTTACAATCATAAGGCCTCATAGCCTAAAATAAAATAGAGTTTTAGGAACCGCCCATTTACTGGGCCATCGAATACCTCTTCACCTTCCAGGTTATGCAATTTGAAGGTGTTATTTTCATATACCTGGTCTATAACAAAAGGGCCAATCCATAAAGAGTCAAATTTTCCATGTTTCCCCTTGTCCTGTCTGACAGCATCCCACTTGAGGACCCAATATCCGACCCGGAAGTTGTCTGCCTTTGCTCTTTTGTCAAACATGCCCTTTATCCTATGTCGATGAGCCTATGATTTTTCGGCAACTTGCTCCCTGATCTGTTGCAACTCCACCAAATCCATCATCCTTCTCATCATATCATTTGGTTCATCTTCCTCTTCCTAAAAGAACTTTGCCACTGGAAGGATGAGCTGGATAGGAAAGATAGCCTCAGTGCCATAAACTAGTTTGAATGGAGAAGTCCCTATGGATCTTTTGTCTGTTACCCTATCAGCCCATAAAGCAAACTTAAGCTTTGAATCCCAGCTTTTCTTATTTGTCTCTAGTAGTTTCTTGATGATTCTGACTAAGGTTTTGTTGGATGACTCAGCCAGGCCATTGACTTGTGGGTAATAGGATGTGGAGTGCACCAGTTGAATACCCATTGATTCACACAATTTAACTAATGCTCTAGCCTTAAAATCCTGTGCATTATCAGTTACTAACCTTACCGGGAAACCAAACCTGCTGAAGATGTTTGCATATAAAAATCTCATGATGACTTGATGAGTGGCATTTCTGGTGGGTATTGCTTCTATCCATTTGGTAAAGTAGTCAGTGGCTACTAAGATCCATTTATGCTGTCCACTAGAAGATGGATTTATTTCACCTATGAAATCCAGACCCCAGTGCTGGAAAGGGCCATTCACTGTAACAGGCCTAAGGTGCAAGGATTTGAGCTGCTGCTTTCCCACAAATCTTTGACATTGGTCAGAGGCCCTTAAAAAAGTGCATACATTAGCAAAGAGGGCTAGCCAATAGTATCATGCTTTTAAAATCTTGTGGGTTGTGGTTTTCCAGTAGTGGTGGCCTCCACATGTACTGGCCTGAAAGTGATGCATGACCTGCTCTGCTTCCTCTTTATCTAGACATCTTAACAAAATTCCAGACCGATCCTTCCAATACAGCAAATTGTCAATTATGCAAAACTTAAGAGATTTCAATTTAAGAGCTCGTGCTTGGTTAGGAGGAAGATCAGGAAAAACTTCTCATTTTAGCAAAAAATGAATGATACCTGAGTACCACTCACATGAAGATATGTTCTCGGCTATTGTTGGACTGTTATTCTGATCTTGATTTACTTTTGTTTCAGCTGCTACCATAGTCTGCACCTTTGCTGATCTGCATATGTGAAATTCATTCCCAGCAGTTCACAGTTTTCTTTCACCATGAGTTTGGCCAGACCTAATCCCTTTACCAACTTGGTGGGCTTCACCTCTACATCAAACTCAATGAGTTTGGAAATCCACTTAGCCCTCTTCCCATCAATGCCAGGCTGAGTCAAAACATCCTTCACCGCAATTGAAGGGACATATGCAATGACCTTTGCATGGAGAATGTAGATTCTGAAGTTCTTCAAATATTTTATGAGGGCATAAGCCTACTTCTCAATTGGGTCATACTTCAGCTCAACATCTCTTAGGGTTCTGCTGAAGAAAGCAATTGAATGATCAAGACCTTCATCATTCTTTTGTAATAGTACAGCTGCCACTGTGTCATAAGATGCAAAAGAGAAAATGTAAAAACACTTGGTGTAGTCGGGACTAATCAGGGTTGGGGCCTCCATGATGGCTTTCTTAATGTCTTCAAAAGAATTTCTTTCCTGATCAATCCACTTTATTTTTGCATCCTTTTTTAACATGGCTGTTATGTGCTTTACCAACTCAAAGAAATTTGGAACGAATATCTTGACAAAGTTTATCTTGCCTAAAAAGGACTGAATGTCTCTTTTTGACCTTGGTATTGATAGCTACTGAATTGCTTCTACTCTTACCGGATCGATATTTACACCTTCTGCTGAGACTATGTGGCCTAGGAGCTTTCCTTCATTGAGTGGAAACTGGGACTTCTTGGGGTTTAGTGATATGCCATACTTTCTGCACTTCAGAAATACCTTCCTTAAATTCTACAAGTGATCATGATGGCTGTGAGAGTAAACGGTTAAGTCATCCAAATATATCAGCACAAATTTATCTTTTATACCTACAAAAGCCAGATCTATATCTCTCTGAAAAGTAGCTCAAATGGCATTTTAGCATACATGAAGGTGCCCCAGGGAGTAGTAAAGGCAGTCTTCTCTTGGTCATCTGGGTGCACAGCAACTTGGTTGTATCCAGAGAAGCCATCAAGGAAGGACATGACCCTGGCCCCCGAGACTCTCTGCAGCAAATGCTCCATCTTGGGTAGTGGATAGTTGTCTTTTTTGGAACATTTGTTTAGGTTTCTAAAATCCACACACAACCTGATTTCTCCATTTTTCTTTCTGGCCACTACTAGATTTGCAATCCACTTGGAATACATGATGGGGATTATGATCTTGGCTTTGAGGAGCTTGTGGATCTCTTTATCAACCACTGGTAATAGAAGGGGGCTGATGGGTCTTAGCTTCTGTTTGAAAGGAATGGTCTCCTTCTCCAAAGGAATCCTGTGCTGGATGATGTTGGTGTCATACGTTTTTAGGTCACTATACTCCAATGCAAAGACATCAGCAAACTCTTCTATCAAGCTCCAATATTCAGAATTTTGTTCAGCAGTCATCCCAGTGGATAGATTTATCAGTTTTGGATGGCTTTGGCTACCTATGTTATGCTCTTGGATGGCAGGATTTAGCTCCCTTTTGGCGGGCTTGAAAGGGATGTCATTGTGGTCAAACAGTTCTTCCAATGGTACTAGACCTCGGGGTATGTAGTTGCTGGGCAATTGGACTATATTCTGCTCAGTCACTTTATCTTTTAACTTGAGCTGTTTGGATTCCTCCATGTTAAGGTTTTCCTGGTCTATGTGTATGTTAGAGAAATCACCCACTAACTGAAGGAATTTACTAAGCTCCTCATCATTCTCAAACACCCTCCAAACTTTTACATTGTCTGGCAGAGAGGGTCTATACTTGATTTGAACATCATAGCTAAGCCTAGGGGGTAAAGGAGGAACAAAAAGACTTGCAGAGATAGCCAGGGAATCAGCCAGGTGAGTCAAATCCCTAGGAATATATGACATTACAAAAAACTTAAAAGAGTCTTTGAGTTTCCATACCTCATCCCTGTAGGCCTTCAATCTAATATTTTTCATCTGAAAAGTGTTGTTTACCTGCTGTATGCTGAGTTCAGCGTCCCCAAAAATCTTCACGCACATGATCCTCATCTCCTTGGCACTTTAACTTCTAGCAGCAAGGCTTCATATTCTACTACATTTTTCATGGTCTTGAAATCGAGCTTATAAGATAAGTGAATGTTCTCGTTAGCTGGGGAGATCAAGACTATACCTGCACCTGCTGAGTTCTGAGTGCTTTCCCCATCGAAATACATGGTCCAAATTGTTGTTGTGATTTCTTCTGGCCACGGATGGGTGGGCTCAGTGAGCTAAACCAACGTCTGCTGATTATCATCAATTTGCAAAATACAGGATCCGAAATCAGTGTCCATGGCATAAATTGGGTGATTCACTAAGCGGCTCTCTTTGCTTATGATGTATGCTAGCTGATTTTCTCTATACAACTGCTTAGTTTCCCCTCCAAACATGGGAAGGGTAGAATATGTGAGATCCATCTAGAGGGTGCCGCCTAATCTTTTGCTCCACGACCGGGACAGCAAGAGGCCGAATTTTGGGGGAATATCGGCCACTATGATGTCCATCATTACACTTTTCAAAGGCAGCTGGGTTAAGTTTACAGCAAGATCTTTGATAAGGCCCAAGCATTTTACCTTCCTGGAGTCAAAATAGAATAAATCATGGTAGGGCTTGGTAATACTAAGGCCGATCTCATCCATCACAACTTTTGGCATTAGGTTGTGAAAGGCTCCTGAATCCAGCAAGCAATTATGGAAGATTTTATCATGGATGTTCAAGGATATATAGAATGGTGGAAATGAGTCCTTTAGGTCTTCAATCATGCGGCCCAGGCTTACAACAGGATTTTCATCTTGAAGATTTACAAAGTCAGTGTTAATGTGCACCTTAGGCTGAAGGGAATTCAAAATGGAGGTTTTAAATGCATCATTATTCATCAACTAAATCAAAGGAAAAGGGATTTTTAATTTTTGAATTTCAGACTCAAGGTTGAAAGCATAATGCAGCTTATCTGGAAACCTTACCTCATGAGTTGTAGGTTTGAGTTGGACTTGATCAGGTGTGGCTGAAGATGTTGGTTTATCCAATGCTTTGGATGGAATAGCCCCTTTATTTGGTAAAATAGCCACCTTTTTAGCAAGTGCAGTGAGATGCTTGACAGGTACGGCATTCTTCTTGAGGGGAGCAACCAACCTAGACCTCAGTTGGTAACCTTCTTGACCATCAGCCTGATAGACAGCCTCTTCAGCAATCTGCTCATCAATCAGGGCTTCTTCATATTCTACCTGGGTCAGAAAAGAATAGTCCACCTCGTCCTCCATGCAGTGGATATTGTCTTCAGCTTCTCCTTCGTCTTTGATGAAATCTAGCTCTTCTTCTAATACAACATTTTGAAATGGAGCTCTTATCCTCTAGTCTTCCCCTTGATTTCTCTCCCTTCTAAGAATCTAAACAGAGGGGTTTCCTCTTCTATAAGGAACAAAATTTGGGTTTCGAGGAGCAAAGTTACTTGGCCCCTTACCCCTCATTGGCATATGTCCTTGGTCCTTCAATTTAGACATTTCAGCAGTCAGGTTGTATAAAAGTTTGGTCATTTTTTCAATCTTGTTCTCTGATGCCGAAGCCCCACTACAGTCTGCTAGTTGCTTTCTCCTGCCTACGTTCCCTTTGACCTTCTAAGATGCCAGAATGTTTGACTCTACCTCTAGGGTAGCATCCTGCATGAGTGATAAGGAGGCAGACCTCCTTTCTCTGAGAAGTAGGTAGAAGTCAGAGTCAAAAGCATTTGCATAAGTTATCATAACCAAGGTACCGGTTGGCTTAATCTCAGTGGGGATCTTGCTGTACATGTTGTTGAATCTTTTGGTAAAGTTCGAGACAAACTCACCATTTTCTCTTCTCAATTTGTTGAACTCTGTGATTTAGTAGAGGTGGTCTCTCCTCTCTCCCCAATGCTTTAGGAAAACGTCATCTAGGGCCTCTATGCCTACCACTGACCCAGCAGGCAGTTCCTTAAACCACTTCCTAGCCTAGCCATCTAGACTTTGCACAAAAACTTTGGTCCATACATCTACTTGTTCTATATTTATATTTTCAGCATAGCTATAGAAAGCCTCTAGATGTTCTTCAACAGTGAAATCCCCTTCCCTTGTAAACTTAGGAATATACTTGAGGTAATCCCCGGTAGGCATGGCTGCGAGAGGATTTGGAAAAACAAGGGGTGCATACCTAGCTACTAGGATCCTTTCCATCTTGGTCATTTGAGGGGCAGCCATATTGGAAATTGGTATGAATAGGGTTGTGGAAGGCAGCACTGATGAAAATATTTGCCGAGAAGGCAGTGGTATACTTATCCCAATGGAGTCACCATGGATTGGTTATTCACAAGTAGCAGTGCTTGAAGATGCCCAAGCCCTAGATTTTTCTGATATATCTAAAAAATCCTAGGAATTAACAGTTTCAGCAAAAGAAAAATCAGCAGAAATATTTCTTGAAATACCTGATGTAGCTATTTGTGCAGCACTGCTGGTCTATCTTAGTAAAGCCCTGGATTTCTTCAAAATTTCTTCTGGATATGAAACTGGTGTTGTTGGTGGCCCCTTTGGGTTTGCTCTGGTACTTGGTCTTCTTGAAGCCACCTTATATCAATGGAGTTGCCAGATAGATGATTACAACCGTAATAATGTCCAAGCTTTGTCTATCATCAAAGCATGGATCTATGTCATCTCCCAAGGAAGCTGAACTTCAATCTCCTCTCCTCGGCAACGACGCCTCTTTGTTATCATTCCAGGAAACTCCTCTAGGTTGTAGCTCGAGGATTCGTATTAACTTAAACTATTTTTAGGGTTTTTCTAAATTGGATCAAGCTGGATAACCTATATAACCTCTCACTCTCAAGACATGCATGAGGCTCACTCAATCACAAGGCTTTTAATTACAACTTGTTCAGTAGTTTGACAAAAAGGTGCAGGAACGGAGAACCCAACAGGATGGCAGACTTACACACATAACACATGCATATAAATGGCTAAATCCTACTGAGGATGGTGTTTATAAATCAAATATCACTAAATAACGAATAGGATGATAGCTATCAGCGTTTTAATAAATCTGAAAGTTACCTAAATGCACATTCAGGAAATAAACACACTAAAGAAAGAGATGGTTGAACAAATCGCAACAAAAGAGCTTATACTTAGAATAAACCAGATGAGACGCTTGATAATGGAACAGGCTCATAAATCCCCAAAGTTGAACCCTTATTATTAAATTAATCATGGGTTTTATAGCCTTTTACAAAAATTACAGATCCCGAAAATTCAATCTATTTTACACAAAAATAATTGGAAGTAACAGTTTTTTCCAGATTAGGGCTTCAAACCCTTGCTAACTGTTTTGTTCATCTAGTGTGAAGATCTAGTTCACTGAGTGGTCCTTTAATGATTGAAGTGGTCGCTGATCATTCCCACTACTGGTTCGTTGTGGAATTGCCGCCAACAGCCAGTGTATCGGCGTTCAACTGAAGTGCTTTTCCTTGTTTATCCCGCCCGATTTTTACCTTGTCACTGATCGAAAGCTTTATCTTCTGTTTCCTCAGTGCCTCAAGTCTTAATGCTTGTTGCAGCTTCGGTACTCCAAGTCCCACTATTTCCACATTTTATAGCTTTACTACTCCGTCGCCAATCAGAGGATATTTCTTTTAGGTCATAGTCGCTCTGAATCTATACGATACTATTCTCCATCATTAGCTCGTCAGTGATCGGGAGCTATGCCGGCTAGTGCATCGAGACCTTTTTCATGGACGTTGCCACAGTTTTGGAGGTGAAACTAACTAAATTCACTGATATGTAGTTCTCAGCTTTCTCGATCGTTGATGATTTCTCATTATTGCGCTATCGAAATGCTTTTCTGTCATTTGATCGAAAGCCTTGTCCATCTTTCTTCTGCTATTTCGGCCCCATAGCTAACTATCTCGCCGATACCTTAGTGTTTTCAAATCCTAAAGTACTTTCATCGCTGTCAGAGGTGAGTAGGATTTTCCATCAGAGCCTTTAATCATTCTCTTATCCGCAGTTGCGGCTCCTTAGAGGACTATCCTGCCACTACGTTGTTCTTAGTCCTTTCTACCACCAAAGAGTTCATCTATTGATTGATCAGGAGCCTTAGTCAATTTTCCTCCCGTCATTGCGGCTCACTAGTGGACTATTGTGCCGACTATTAGTGTTTGCAATTTTCGCCGCGTAGTCTTTAGTTATTCCGATCGTCGACGTCTTCATCTGGTTGCAGAGGCCTCAATTTGTCTTTTTTCCGCTGTTGCGACGCTTTAGTAGACTAACTCATCGACAGTTAGTCTGTATGTCTTCCAATCTCCAATGATATTCTATTGTTGCGCTATTGAAATGATTGTTTTCATCGATCAGAAACCTTAGTCTATTTTTCTTCCGCCGTTACGGCTCTGCAGTGAATTATTTTGCCGTCGGTTAGTCTTTAGCACCTTCGATGCCAAAGTTTCCATCTGCTCGTGGAACCCGCAGTCTATATTTCCTCCACAGTTTCGGTGCCTTTGGGAACTATCTCACTGATGCTTTTAAACTTTTTAAGTCCTGAACTGATTTCATCGGTGATCGGAACTCAAAACCTCTCACCATGGGAACTTTTAATCGTTATTTTCTCTGTAGTTGCGGTGCCTTTGGGAACTAGCTCGTCAATCCATTGTCTGTAGTTCTTTCGATCGCCGCAGAGTTGCTTGGTTATAAACTCTCCGACAATTTGTCTTTAGTCCTTCCGATCGCCAATGATTTCCTCTTCTCACGGAAGCCATAGTCTGTAATTCTTCCGCCATTTAGGCGCCGTAGTGGACTAACTCGCATATCCTTTATATTTTCAAGCTTCGATCACTATTTAAAAATGTTCCGATGGAATTAAAAAGTTTAGCAATACGCCTAACTACCGAAGGGGTCTTCCACCTGCTATTTATATTCCATCTTTCAGTGGCTAATGAGATGTTATGATCCTCGCCCAAGCCATCGAAGCCACAACTTTGTGAAATTTTCATAAAAAATAGAGGTATTCAAAACTGTTAGTGATCTTCATATCCTTCATTGCATCATTTAAATTCTTCATACTATCAAAAATAAATTTATTTTATTTTGGGAGATAACAGTATGTACTGATGTTATGGTGGTCCAAGGTTCTTTAGATTTCAATCTACTCCTTGGACGTGATTATGTTTACACCATGAAGGCTGTAGTGTCCACCCTCTTTAGAGTTATGCATTTTCCCCATGATGGGAAGATTGTGACCATTGATCAGCTTTATTTTGTTACACTCGACCATCATGTGACTCCTAGTAATCAAACTACCCTAAATGTGCCTCATGTTCTTGTGATTCATTCCCCTTCTTCTAGTTAGCTTCTTCCCATCATAGGTAAAATGGGGAGCATGGCTCTAGTCTATGGACATCATAATGGAGATAAGCCACTAGCTTTTATGTAATGGGGGAAACCTACCAACCTCTAGATATCATGTTTGGTAGGAGCAGGTTTGTGAGCATAGTTCCCATTCTGTGTCAATCTCGTTAAAAAATGAAACAGATCCTTATGAGAAAAGTTCCCATTCTATGTCAAGCTCATAAAAAATGAAATGGATCTCCTCAAGCATAGTTTACCTTTTGTTTTCAAGCTTGCATAAAAATGAAACCATTCCTGAGCATAGTTCATTTTCTATTTCAAGCTCATTAAAAAATGAAGTAGGTCTCATCAAGCATCGTTTACCTTTTGGTTTCAATCTTGCATAAAAATGAAACCATGTTCCAAGCATAGTTACCTTGTGTTTCAAGCTTGTGCAAAAATGAAGTAGATCCCTTTCCTTTGATTCGAGTCTTGCCTTTAGTGTTAGAACTTGAAACTTATTTTCACCCCGATTCTCGTTCTTCCTACCCCCATGGTGAACATTTTCACATTAGTACCCAAGTTTTTAGGTTGGGTATGGAAGAATAATCATCAGACGAAACGAAGCTTGGGGGGCATGTCGAGCCCCTAGAATCCATGCTAGGGGTAAGCTTCGCTAGCAATCATGATGGGGGAAAGATTCCAACTACTGTATGTCATGTTAATGGGATTTTTCAAGAATAGTTTACACGTTGGTTTCAAGCTTGCGTAAAAATGAAACCAATCTTCAAGCGTTCTTTCAACTGATATTCGAGCTCGTTAAAAACAGTAAGGTGGTGTTGAGCTTACTTTTCATTTTTCACGCTCTGGTTAAAACATGAAAAGTGGTTTGAGCTTAGTTTATTACTTTTTCATGCTCTAGATTCAAACATGAAAAATTCTAATGGAGTCTCCTTTAAGCTCTTTTCGGACTCCCTAAATATGAAAAGATTGTCAAGTACTTGTCTTCTTCATACTTGTAAAAGTATTTGAAGATTCGTCTCTCCGATGGTAGGTTATCTCTTTTTTGGTTCGGATGGACTATTTATGAAAAAGGAACACTCCAGCCAATCATGACTAGAAGAGTTCTCTAAGGTATTATTTTATAATTTTTTGGGCCTTGGAGACTAAATCATATGAAAAATGACCCTTTGGAGTTTTCTTTCGTCGTTGTTCAAACTCTCTAAACATGAACGACACCGAGTTTTCTTTCATTGGACTCATTAAATTAAACACTAAGAGACCCTTTTTTGGGAACGAACCCCTCCTTTCTCAAGTTCGTAAAACATATGAGTTTGGACTTGTCTTCGGATGAGCTGAAACAAGTGTTTGTTACCCTCTTTGAACTCGTAAAACCGAAAAGAGGCACTCATCGATCATGATGGGGAAATTAAGGGAAGGGAATCATTTTGTGATTATGGCAGTTGTTTTGTCACCTTTGAACATGGCACTTGTCTGCATATCATTTCAGTCAATTGGGTATTCAGCTGATTTCCATGACGATCCACTTTCATGAGTCATGTCACTCCTTTGAATCTTTCAAAAGAATGCATTGTCCATTGTTGTACTGTGTGTTTGTCTGGTCTATTCATGCTGCCAAGTCTTTTGTCGTGCTACCTAATGTTCAAAGGAAAGTTGAAAAAGTTTACCTCTGCAGTCAAAACAGTCTCTGTGTCAGTACTTTTCAGTCAGTCTTATGGTTCCCTCATTCACATCAATCCAGAACTTTGTTCCGAGTTTTGCGTCATAGATGTGGGATTCACCATGGCCCTCCTTCGACGAGACTATTCCTATCGACATCAGCTCATCATCTGAGAAATAGTCTTAGAAACAAATTTAGTACCTTGAGATCCGTATGCCTCAATGACAGATTCTCTTGCTCTCGACATAGGTTGACATCATTGACCTTTGATCGATAGAATTGATTGGGTGTTTGACATCAACACATCTATTTACACTCAGTAGATTGTACTAGAGTACCTTGGGAATCATTGACATCAACGGTGATCTCCCTTGCACTTGTTAATGGTTCACATCATTGACCAGTAATCAAGTGGTTTCTACCATGTTCGACTTCAGAACATTGTAATCATATGGATAGAATAGTACTTTGTGGAAAACGAGATGAAGACCCTTGGTACTTGTTTAGCACTCGTTGCTTTCCCCACATTGCGATAGAGTTTTTGTATGTCTAGCATGGATCCACATTTGTATGGTCATGGCTATGCTCAAATTTGCATCTATATGACATAGGTCAACATTGTATGTCTGGTAGCTATGTCCAAGTTTGAGTCCTCTATCACATGGATCTACACTGTATTCTAGTAGCCATGGTTGTTTATTCCTCTCATGGATATGCTTTGTATTGGTCTGCAGCCATTAGTTGGTTACATTTGTCTATGAGTCAAAAATACTGATGTATTGCAGATGCCTATTCGACGACACTCTCTGATCAAGCTGAGTCTTACCTCGAAGTCACAACTTGTTCTCTCAAAGCTATCGCTTATCGTATCCCTCTAAGCCTCATGCTTTGGGGGGCATTTTGTTATACCCAAATCCTGTCACCAACATGTGATGAGATCATTAACACCTATGTTTTCCCTAAATCCCAAACTTGGAGTGGAAACATGCTTTGGATGTCAATTATGCATTAAAAACCCTAGCACCGCTTTTTCCCTTTAGCTGATGAGTGGTACCTTGTTCAGCACCGCTTGAGTCCTGTTATAGAGAAGTGGTGCCACTGCTTATGTGCTTTGTTCTTGAAGTGGTTCTTACCTACACCACTCTAACATAAGGGTGTATAAGTGGTACCCTTGGTAAAAGGTGAAAAAAAAAGCTTCACGAAGCTTCTAGATCAAAAGCTTCGTGGATATCCTTATCCCTACTCACCTGGGTTGGTTGAGCTCGAGATCCCTCTTTGTAGGATCTCTTAGCCACCTCACCCACCAATCTCTCAACCATACCTATCCATTTGAGTCTTATAAATACAAGCTCATATCCATGGTTGAGGGGGAGAACTGAATGGTAATGTTATGTTGTTGAATTGATGTCTTGGCTTTAATCCATCATAGAGCAATTAGAGAGCAAGTTGGAGCTATGGGGGATGAGGTGTTTGTCTTGTGGAGAAGTTTGTCAACACTAAGGAAATGGTTTTAAGCTTCTTAATTGATTTCTTAATGAAAATATGATTTCCGTCCCACGTATCTGTTGTACTGATCTCACATGTATATGTTACTGGATTCCTTAGTCACTAGTATGAATGTGTAAATAATGTTCTGGTAGCTTTGATGTTCTTGTTTGTTTGACATGTTCTACAGGTACACAGGTTCGTCATCAAAGTAGTATTCCAGGTGTTTACAACATTCAAGGAAGGTTTTCACCCTTTGTTGTTCACTTATTTGTTATGGATCAGAACCATTCAGACCAAAGGAACAACTTCTGTTCCTCATCGTTGTTCAAACTCTCTAAATAGGAATGAAACCGAGTTTGCTTTCATTGGACTCGTTAAATTAAACACTAAGAGACCCTTTTTTGGGAACGAAACCCTCCTTTCTCAGGTTCATAAAACATATGAGTTTGTAATTGTCTTCGGATGAGCTGAAACGATTGTTTATTACCCTCTTTGAACTCGTAAAACTGAAAAGAGGCACTCATCAATCATGATGGGGAAATTAAGGGAAGGGAATCATTTTGCGATTATGGAAGTTGTTTTGTCACCTTTGAACATGGCACTTGTCTGCATATCATTTCAGTCAATTGGGTATTCAGTTGATTTCCATGACGATCCACTTTCATGAGTCATGTCACTCCTTTGAATCTTTCAAAAGAATGCATTGTCCACCATCGCACTGTGTTTTTTCTAGTCTAGTCATGCTACAAAGTATTTTGTCATGCCGCCTGATGTTCAAAGGGAAGTTGAAAAATTTTACCTCTGCAGTCAAAAACAGTCTCTGTGTCAGTACTTTTGAGTCATTCTTATGGTTACCTCATTTACATCATTCCAGAACTTTGTTTCGAGTTTCGTGTCATCAATGTGGGATTCACCATGGCCCTCCTTCGACGAGACTATTCTTGTCGACATCTGCTCATCATCCAGGAAATAGTCTTAGAAACAAATTTAGTACCTTAAGATCTGTACGCCTCAATGATAGATTCTCTCGCTCTCGACATAGGTTCACATCATTGAAATTTGATTGATAGAATCAACTAGGTTTTTGACATCAACACATCTATTCACACTCAATAGATTGTACTAGAGTACCTTGGGAATCATTGACATCAATGGTGATCTCCCTCGCACTTGTTAACGGTTCACATCATTGACTAGTAATCAAGTGGTTTCTACCATGTTCGACTTCATAACATTGTAATCACATGGATAGAATCGTACTTTGTGGAAAATGAGACGAAGACCCTGGGTACTTGTTTAGTACTCGTTTCTTTCCGCAGATTGTGATGGAGTTTTTGTATGTCTAGCATGGATCCACATTTGTATGGTCCTGGCTATGCTCAAATTTGCATCTGTATGACATGGATCTACGTTGTATGTCTGGTAGATATGTCCAAGTTTGAGTCCTCTATCACATGGAACTACGCTATATTCTAGTAGCCATGGTTGTTTATTCCTCTCATGGATCTGCTTTGTATTGTTCTGCAGCCATGAGATGGTTACATTTGTCTATGAGTCAAAAATAATGATGTATTGCAGATTCCTACTCAATGACACTCTCCAACCAAGATGACTCTTACCTCGAAGTGACAACTTGTTCTCTCAAATCTCTCACTTATCGTATCCCTCTAAGCCTCATGCTTTGGGGGGAATTTTGTTATGCCCAAATCCTGTCACCAACATGTGATGAGATCCTTAACACCTATGTTTTCCCTAAATCCAAAACTTGGAGTGGAAACATGCTCTAGATGTCAATTCTACATAAAAACCCTAGCACCACTTTTTCCCTTTAGCTAATGAGCGGTACCTTGTTCAGCACCGCCTGAGTCCTGTTATACAAAAGTGGTGCCACCGCTTATGTTCTTTGTTCTTGAAGCGGTTCTTACCTACACTACTCTGTCATAAGGGTGTGTAAGTGGTACCCTTGGTAAAAGGTGAAAAAAAGAAGCTTCACGAAGCTTCTAGATCAAAATATTCATGGATAGCCTTATCCCTACTCACCTGGGTTGGTTGAGCTCGAGATCCCTCTTTGTGGGATCTCTTAGCCACCTCACCCACCAATATCTCAACCACACCTATCCATTTGAGTCTTATAAATACAAGTTCATATCCATGATTGAGGGGGAGAATTGAATGGTAATGTTATGCTATTGAATTGATGTCTTGGCTTTAATCCATCAGAGAGCAATTAGAGAGCAAGTTGGAGCTATCGAGGATGAGGTGTTTGTCTTGTGGATGATTTTGTCAACACTAAGGAAATGGTTGTAAGCTTCTTCATTGATTTCTTAATGCAAATATGATTTCCGTACCACGTATCTTTTGTACTGATCTCACATGTATATGTTACTAGATTCCTTAGTCACTAGTATGAATGTGTAAATAATGTTCTGGTAGCTTTGATGTTCTTGTTTGTTTGACATGTTCTGCAGGTACACAAGTTCATCATCAAAGTATTATTCCAAGTGTTTACAACATTCATGGAAGGTTTTCACCCTTTGTCGTTCACTTATTTGTTCTGGATCTAAACCATTCAGACCAAAGGAACAACTTCTATTCATCGTCCTTGTTCAGACTCTCTAAATAGGAATGACACCAAGTTTGCTTTCATTGGAATCATTAAATTAAACACTGAGAGACCCTTTTCTGGGAACAAACCCCTCCTTTCTCAGGTTCATAAAAAATATGAGTTTGTACTTGTCTTCGGATGAGCTGAAACGAGTGTTTGTTACCCTCTTTGAACTCGTAAAACCAAAAAGAGGCACTCATCGATCATGATGGGGAAATTAAGGGAAGGGAATCATTTTACCATTATGGCAGTTTTTTTGTCACATTTGAACATGGCACTTGCCTGCATATCATTTCAGTAAATTGGGTATGTTAGCACCGGAAATGAACCCAAGGTTGCGGAAAGGCCCGCCTTCAGGTAACAACAAAATCACTTTTGGCTGTGCCTCCAGCCCTGCGCAGTCAGAGAGGGGTCTCTCGTTCATCACCGAAGCAGCTCCACATAAGGTTGTCAGTCTTGTGTTCCACCGGAGTCTATTCCGCATAGGATCTTCAATCGGTATGATCAGGGGGCTAGGATCCTGAATGGGGCAATGTGGGTCGAGGTAGGTGCATGGCAGGGTTATCGGGTTTAAAGGACCATGGGAAAATGGAGTCGAAACCTGCGTAGGAAACGATTACAGATAGAAATAATGATGAAAGGTAGCAAATGGATGCAAGATATCTGCTAATTTCCCAATCAAGATATTTTAGCGGGTGTTTTGGAGGACAAGAAAGAACAACCATCACATGGAGCATTGGCGAGATGAATCCCATGAGACTTTAAAAGAACCATTGTTAATGCCTGGAATAGCAGTCGGAGCGTAGCAAGTATGAATTCCAAACCACTATACCCTATGTTGCAGGCATGAAAGCAATAAACAAAATGGAGTGAAAACAAGGAAACACAATTTACACGTAAAGAAAGCATTTATTGGGAAAAACAACAACACAGGAATATCTGTTGTGAATGACAGTATTCCACTGCAATTTTAATCATACACAGGTATCAAGTTTTTACAAACGGGAGCCTCAACCTGGGATTGTTTCCCGATCCAATTCTCTAACTCATTTCTCCCTCTATCGGGAGCGTTTTTATATAATCCTAATGCTGAGACTTCAGAATAAAAAACTGTTACAAGTCGCCATCCGGCGTTAACTGTGCAAAGAGTGGGCTATCGCCATGTTTTACAAATATAAACAAACATTATGGAGATGGAACACGTGATAACGTGGGCTGACAGCACAAAGCCTCCCATAATCCTGCTTCATGAAAATGACTCCCACGTGACGTGCTGACGAACGATTGTCTGCACAGGATACCCTGGACCCATTTTGGGTCTCCTTGTCCAGATGGAGGCTGCCGATCAAAGGCTAACAAGAAGGCCCAAATTCCTCTCACTACCATTCTCCCAACCTCATCCTCCATCTGGTAACATTGTTATAGGAGGAGGCCGAAGAGAGGGTGGCCAAAATATAGGTGATGATAAGCGACTTAAGAAGCTTATCGTCTTTGTACTATCTTCTTCCTCCTATGAGGAGGATATTCCTACGAGCCATGCAGGTAGGTGTGCTATTGTCCCTCTCTTTTCCCATGACTAAGCAACCAAATGGAACGCCCAGGAATGGCGTTGGAGGCTTTGGACCCACCTGGTCCTAGCACGAGCTTTTTCTCCAACTGTTCTGGCACTACTGTGAGCTGGGACTTCGAAGGTCGGGATTGCAGCCGGGAGTACGGGAGGGATGTCGCTAGGATGTCCAAACCCATGTACCACATATCCAGAGACTGGGTGGTGTAGAAGCGGGTGAATCCCTTGTGAAATGAACCATAGCCGTAGATCTTTCCTTGCTTTTATCATAGCCGTTGATCTCTTTTGACCTCTATGGCTTTTCACAATTTGAGACTGTGGTTTTACCCACACAAGTATGGAGTGCGAAATTATTGTAGTCCATAGATCTTCCCTAGGGTTCATCTCAACTGTCAAAATCTTTCAGTCATTAACGGATTTCGTGATCTGGGAAAGGAGCTTAGACTGCACATTTTTGTCTGCGCAAAGCAATCCAGAACCGTTGATCTGCCTCTGATAAATCACAGCCCTTGAATATGGATTGCACCCAATGTCTCAATACACTTGCCGCTTCCATCATTGAAGGATGGTCACACGAGATTCAAGGGCCTGGGACCCTTATCGAACCTCTGTCAATACCTCGAATCAACTGTTAAAACAGAGTGTTAACAACTGGCTCCATGAGGGATGCTATCCTCCCAGTGAGGTAGAAAAGAACCCCTCATAGACCAAGTGCCAAATCCATTAGGCCATCTTTAGCTCGTCTTGGGCCTCTCCATTCTGCTTCACGCTCCTGCTTCAGCGAATTCGCGACACTCTTGCAAATTAGGCTGGAGACTATAAACCTGTGATGGTAACTAAAAAAATGGAAACAAACTGAAAACAGTAATGAAGGAAATGCTCGATAACAGCTGAGCTTATTTTCTCCTACCTACTCTACCTAACTTTTTACATAAGTCCAATTAGGTGAAGTCAGACTTCCAGTGAATCCATTCAAGCAACTTGCCTAATACTCTTGTTCTTGTATGGTGCTCGATGGACAAAAAGGAAACAGATAATGGGAGAAGGGAATGATAAACAAACTGATGTTTAAGGCAGAGATATGACCAATCATTTCCTTCACCCAAAACCTCCATGTATTTGGCCATGGGGTCATAAAAAACATGACAACCTTCGAAAAATTCTGTCATTGGCTGACCATGAGAAAGCTGCCCCAACTGTAAATTCCCTTGCACGTTGTCAAACCGATCTTCAAAAGAACCATGCAAGGAAAACACGTGACAATTCCTAGGAGAAACATCCACCACTTCATTTAAACTTTCTGATTTGAAAACTTCATATTCCTTATATGTTTCAGCAGAAACATCATTCGTTTATTCAATAGGATCGAGCAAATAGATTTCTTCTCGACAAAAAATTTCTGAATTTGAGAAACAAAAAGAAACATCCATTTGAGAACCCCCATCTTCTTCTTCATTATTCAAGTCTTCATGGCATACTGCTGGTTTTTCTAAAGGATGGGATTGATTGAATAACTATCCTCCTCGCTCATCATCCATTCCAAGGAAATTTATACATTCATCTACAATATCAAATCTTTGTTTGTGATCTTCAGACTTCCAGTGAATCCATTCAAGCAACTTGCCTAATACTCTTGTTCTTGTATGGTGCTCGATGGACAAAAAGGAAACAGATAATGGGAGAAGGGAATGATAAACAAACTGATGTTTAAGGCAGAGATATGACCAATCATTGCCTTCACCCAAAACCTCCATGTATTTGGCCATGGGGTCATAAAAAACATGACAACCTTCGAAAAATTCTGTCATTGGCTGACCATGAGAAAGCTGCCCCAACTGTAAATTCCCTTGCACGTTGTCAAACCGATCTTCAAAAGAACCATGCAAGGAAAACACGTGACAATTCCTAGGAGAAACATCCACCACTTCATTTAAACTTTCTGATTTGAAAACTTCATATTCCTTATATGTTTCAGCATAAACATCATTCGTTTATTCAATAGGATCGAGCAAATAGATTTCTTCTCGACAAAAAATTTCTGAATTTGAGAAACAAAAAGAAACATCCATTTGAGAACCCCCATCTTCTTCTTCATTATTCAAGTCTTCATGGCATACTGCTGGTTTTTCTAAAGGATGGGATTGATTGAATAACTATCCTCCTCGCTCATCATCCATTCCAAGGAAATTTATACATTCATATACAATATCAAATCTTTGTTTGTGATCTTCAACTTATCTAGTTTCCACTATGTTTTCATACTTTTGATCTTGGATTGCAATGAAATTTTCTTCACTAACAGAAATTGTGACAGGCTGGTTGCATTCTTCAGAAAATGAACATGTGGAGGGATTACAAGACTGAGATTTTCCAGAATTATCATCTTCTCTACAATCAATCACACAAGCATTGTAACTTTCAAGAGATTGCTGTTGTGAAAAGGAATTTTCTGATTGGGAAGGGGAGGCCTCTTCTCGTAACAAAAATTCGGAACTTGAATAACATGAGGAAGGATTTGATTGATAGTCCCAACCTCTCTCTTGGTCACACAAAGAATGGCAAGAATATTGCAAATCATCATCAGTTTCAGGAAGAGAGATATAACTGGTTGAAACAGAGCTTTGTTCTATGTCAACTTCAGCTGAGGAAGACAATACTGACTGCTAGGAGTTTTCTTGAATATCATGGAAATTGGATTGTCTTTCTTTTTGAGCTGAATATTCATGTAAGATCTCTAAAACCTTTTCATCCAAATACTAATCATCACCACACTCGTCTTTCACATTCTCAATGAACTCTCTATCGTGTGTGCAACAATCTTGAAGTAACAACAAAGAAGGACAATGCCTTTTGAAATGTTGATGAAATATTGTATGAAAGTCTTTAAGGGACGATAAACTCCCTGCTAGAAATCCCTCATACCAAGACCTTGCATACCCTTCCAAACTAAACATGAACAGTCTCATTAAATAATCTTCATGCCATCCCCCTCCCAGCTTATGTATATGCTTATGAAATCTAAATAGATGAAGGGCGGCATCATCACCATTTTCATCATTGAATCTTGGAAGATATGTCTACCAATCTACCGAGGTATTTTATTGGGATAACCAGGAATGGCAGCAAGATTCATAGGAGCATACCTTGCAGCCAGAGAAGTCATCTTGATGGTGGAGAAACTAAATCAGCTCCTCAAACTTTACAACCCGTTTGATAGTGGAGCTACCATAAAACATTATGAAGAATGGATCCTTCGCAGATCGAGTCGCCGGGTGAAAAGAGACATGACCTTCTTGATGTCTAACTATTGTTCACCATCAACAGTCAGATCTAAACCTTTCATTCAGATCCAGGGAATATTTGAGACCTCTCCTTGTCTCTTTCTTTCTGACCACCAGTCTCCTCAGTGGAGTCACCTTCCAGAATCTTTCAGTGGAGTCGCCAGGGAAAATGATACAACCTTTTTCACATGTAAGAATCTTTGTTTGCCCATAGAAACTCTTTATCCTTTGAATCTTTGTCATTCTTCCCAGGGATGATATTCAATCTCATCCTCAGAAACGACGCCAGTTTGTTAGCACCGGAAATGAGCCCAAGGTTGCGGAAAGGCCCGCCTCTGGGTAACAACAAAACTACTTTTGGTCGTGCCTCCAACCCTGCACGGTCAGAGAGGGATCTCTTGTTGATCACCGAAGCAGTTCCACATAAGGTTGTCAGTCTTGTGTGTCACCGGAGTCTACTCTGCATAGGATCTTCAATCGGTATGATCAGGGGGCTAGGATCATGAATGGGGCAATGTGGGTCGAGGTAGGTGCATGGCGGGGTTATCGGGGTTAAAGCGCCATGGGAAAATGGAGTCAAAACCTACGCAGGAAACGATTATAGATGGAAAGAATGATTAAAGGTAGCAAACGGAGGAAAGATAGCTGTTGATTTCCCAATCAGGAGATTTTAGCAGGTGTTTTGGAGGAAAAGAAAGAACAGCCCATCTCATGGAGCATCGGTGAGATGAATTCCATGAGACTTTAGAAGAACCATTGTTAATGCCTAGAACAGCAGTCGGAGCATAGAAAGTATGAATTCCGAACCACTATACCCTATGTTGCAGGCATGAAAGCAATAAACAAAATGGAGTGAAAACAAGGAAACACAATTTACACGTAAAGAAAGCACTTATTGGGAAAAACAACAACCCAAGAATCTCTGCTATGAATGATAGTATTCCACTGCAATTTTAATCATACACAGGTATCAAGTTTTTACAAATGGGAGCCTCAACCCAGGATTGTTTCCCGATCCAATTCTCTAACTCCTTTCTCCCTCTATCGAGAGCATTTTTATACAATCCTAATGTTGAGACTTCAGAATAAAAAACTGTTACAAGTCGCCATCTGGCGTTAACAGTGCAAAGAGTGGGCTATCGCCACGTTTTACAAATATAAACAAACATTATGGAGATGGAACACATGATGACGCGGTTTGACAGCGCAGAGCCTCCCACAATCCTACTTCGTGAAAATGACTCCCACGCGATGCGTTGATGAACGATTGTCTGCACAGGCTGCCCTGGACCCATTTCGGGTCCCCTTGTCCAGCTGGAGGCTGTCGATCAAAGGCTAACAAGAAGGCCCAAATCCCTCTCATGGTTTCCATTGAAAATGGTGCCACGCTTGCAATCCCGGGTGTTGCACCACGAGACAAGAATTCCACCTCAGGCATATCCCGAATGGCATCGAAGGAATCAGTGAATCTGCGATGAGGAATATTACACACGTGAATGCCCCCTTCGCTGTCATTTCCACACAGGATGGGAGATTTGCACTTTGGGAGTCTTCTTCAGCCGTTCAATCAAAGGAATCTTTTGTATCCGTCGTCCATGTTCCACTTATCCCGCCGCCAACCTTTCTCTTTGGTACACTGTGGGTGGTTTGGATCGTGATATGTTCTAAGCCATAGATCGAAGTCAGTCCTCATGCAGCCGTCGATCAGAAGGGGCCCCGCCATTTTTTGCAACAGAGAACTCAAATATTCGCCCATGCTGGTTGGCCCTATGAAATGAACCGTAGCCGCTGATCTATCCTCACTTTCATCACAACCATTAATCCTTTTGACCTCTACTCTTTTTCGTGATTTGTGATTGCGGTTTTACCCGCACAAGTATGGCTTGCAAAATCGTTGTAGGCCATAGATCTTTCCCAAGCCACATTTCAACTGTCGAAAGCTTCCGGTCATTGATGGATTTCGCGATCTGGGAAAGGAGCTTAGACCGCACATGTTTTTCTACATGAAGCAATTTGGAACCATTGATCTACCTCTAATAAATCGCAGCCCTCGAATATGGATCGCACCCAATGTCATGATACACCTATCATTTTTCCTCGTTAAAGGATGGTCACATGAGATTCGAGGGGCTGGGACCCTTACCGAACCTCTGTCAAGCCCCTCGAATCAACTGTTAAAAATAGAGTGTTAACAGGGTATTCAGTTGATTTCCATGATGATCCACTTTCATGATTCATGTCACTCCAATGCATTGTCCACTGTTGCACTGTGTGTTTGTCTAGTCTATTCATGTTGCAAAGTCTTTTGTCCTGCCGCCCAATGTTCAAAGGGAAGTTGAAAAAGTTTACCTCTGCAATCAAAACAGTCTCTGTGTCAATAATTTTGAGTCAGTCTTATAGTTACCTCATTCACATCATTCTGGAACTTTGTTCCGAATTTCATGTCATTAATGTGGGATTCACCATGGCCCTCCTTCGACGAGATGATTCCTGTCGACATCAGCTCATCATCCAGGAAACAGTCTTAGAAACAAATTTAGTACCTTGAGATCTGTATGCCTCAATGATAGATTCTCTCGTTCTCGACATAGTTTCACATCATTGACCTTTGATCGATAGAATCGACTGGGTTTTCAACATCAACACATCTATTTACACTCAATAGATTGTACTAGAGTACCTTGGGAGTCATTGACATCAATGGTAATCTCCCTCGCACTTGTTAACGATTCACATCATTGACCAGTAATCAAGTGGTTTCTACCATGTTCGACTTCAAAACATTATAATCACATGGATAGAATCGTACTTTGTGGAAAACGAGACAAAGACCCTCAGTACTTGTTTAGCACTCGTTGCTTTCCCCAGGTTGTGATGGAGTTTTTGTATGTCCAGCATGGATCCACATTTGTATGGTCTTGGCTATGCTCAAATTTGTGTCTGTATGACATAGATCTACATTGTATGTCTGGTAGCTATGTCCAAGTTTGAGTCCTCTATCACATGGATCTATGTTGTATTCTAGCAGCCATGGTTGTTTGTTCCTCTCATGGATCTAATTTATATTGGTCTGCAGCCATGAGTTTGTTACATTTTTCTATGAATCAAAAATACTGATGTATTACAGATACCTACTTGATGACACTCTCTGTTCAAGCTGACTCTTACCTCGAAGTGACAACTTGTTCTCTCAAAGCCCTTGCTTATCGTATCCCTCTAAGCCTCATGGTTTGGGGGGCATTATATTATACCCAAATCCTGTCACCAGCATGTGATGGGATCCTTAACACCTATGTTTTCCCTAAATCCCAAACTTGGAGTGGAAACATGCTCTGGATGTTAATTCTACATAAAAAACCCTAGCACTACTTTTTCCCTTTAGCTGATGAGCGGTACCTTGTTCAGCACCGCCTAAGTCCTATTATATAGAAGCAGTGCCACTGCGTATGTTATTTGTTTTTGGAGCGGTTCTTACCTACACTGCTCTTTCTTAAAGGTGTATAAGTGGTACCCTTGGTAAAAGGTGAAAAAAATAAGCTTCGCAAAGCTTCTAGAACAAAATCTTCACGAAGCGTTATGGGCCGACAAAATCACCAAGAAAAGTTCAACCGGGAGGAGCCCTTTCGAACTAGTCTATGGCCTAGATATCACCTTACCAGTCCATTTAAAGCTTCCAGTTTATCATCTTCTCTAGACCTTCAGCTCAGATCAAGAGGCCATTCAGAACAGAATAAACCAGTTGATCGAGCTAGATGAGAGTAGAAGAAATTCTCTTGACCAGAGTATCATAAATTCAGACAAGGTCAAGAGAACCTTTGATAATTCTACCTGGCCACGATCCTTCCAAGTAGGTGACACAGTTTTTGTGTTGGGACAAACGATGGGAGAAACCTGGGAAACATGGAAAGCTCGACAGCTTATGGTTGGGACCGTACATCATCGATGAAATAGTAGGAACAAAATCCTTCTATCTAAATGACCTAGAAGGAGAAAGGTTGAGCCTGTCAGTGAATGGTTTCCTCCTCAAGTTGTTTTTCATCGAGATAGTTTGATGCCTTTATTGGCATCGGTGGTTTCAGGGCCAATTTCTAAACCTCGCCCTGCGTGTATTTCTAAATTTTATATATCATGTTGTTGTATCATAGATATTGTTGTATTATAGTTATTTTGTACCATGTTTGAAAATTTTCCTTTGTATATTAGTTTTGTAAAATATTTCTTTTGCACATCATAGATTAATTATGTACATTAGTTTGCTTTTATAGTTAATGTTTTTTATATACATGTTACTGACAAACTCTAATTGCTATGTAGGACCAAGAGATTCCAGAGTTCTCACATCCTCTCATTTGAACAGAAGATCAGTCAGAGAATGTGTCCCTAGATGGAGCCAGAATGTTACCACCTAAGTTGTACTTAGTGGTTTTTTATCAAGTGAGCATGGTGAACCGGACAAGGATAACTTGTTCGGACTTCAAAAGACCTTTGGAAGTACTTCTGGGAAGTGCTTGTTATACTATACCACATGTTCATACCCCATGGGGGAATTGTAATAAATGTTCTAGCATGATAGTGTCTGTAAAAGACTCGACCTTTAGACTTTATTTGTCAATCCGATCAACCCAGGGTCTTTTTTCCCTTGGTTATTATTGGTTGTTGAATAAACGATTGATAATTTCTGAGTTTTTCACTCCATACCTCCAAAGTTTGGGTGTTCGGCTTGGCATTTAGGCCTATTGAGGTTATTAGAGTCTATGTGTCAATGTATAAACATGCTAGACATCATGGTCGAGTCATATGAACATGTCTAAGTCCCCCCAGGTTTTTTCAATTTTTCAATTTTTTAGTTTTTTCAGTGTTTTTTATTCAAATTTAATTTTTCCAAAACTTAGGCTATTTTTTAATAGTTTAATTGGAAAATTTGATTTTGTAATAAAAGTGGGCCAAATAATCAGTTTCAGTCATGTAGGTGCTCATTTTCAAGCTAAGAGCACCATGTAAACACATGGACCCACTATTTCCTAGTTTTGAGTGATTTTCCATCACTCAGGTCAGAAAGCCCCAAAAATCAATTATTGATTATTTTAATTAATAAATTGATGAATAATGGAGCAAATCCAAAATCATAGATCATTGGATTCTCAGCCGATTTGATTGAAATCAGACAAATCTGAACCAGATTGACTGGATCTGACAAATCCTTGACTGAAGGAGGTGATCAAATCAGATCCAGAGTTGATCTTCAGCAGTCTTTATGGGGAATTACGCCCTCTCTCTCTCCTCCACACGTGTGGACTCTCCTGGATGCTCTGTAGACTGATGTGTCAGTTTATGGGTTGATGTGTCAGCTCAATCAACCCCCCAGTTGACAAGTAGGCTCAGTTCAGCTTCAGATCTGCATTGATTGACTCTCCATCAGCTGATTTGATCTATCTCCTTGGGATTTGCACCCCCCCTGGGATGGATCTCCTGGTTTTTGTATAAATCAAAGCATAAGCCTCCTCTTCCAAGCTAGTTAGAGTTGGATTGAAGGGCTTTCTATTGTAATACTGTTGTAATATTTTGATTGTTGAAATAAAGAATCTTTGCAGGCCAAATGGTGTAATGCTCTCATATGTGTGGATTAAGCATTGTCTTACGGCTATTGATGTTGCCGGCTTTTCTCTCAAATTCTGCATCTGAACCCTGTCTGGCTTGAACGATTCAGCTGAATCAATAGGAGTATAGTTGGGAAAGTAAGGTTAATTCTTTTTCTTATATCTCATAGCATATATGATTAAAAGATCTAGATTATACATGTTTAATAAGTTTATTTGCATGTAATTCTTGTCTCTTTTTCATATATATATCCAGATCTCATGAGGTTTCGTGCAGGATTGTGTGTTTAGCTTTCAGGTAGCAAGGATTGGATGAGCTGTGGATCTAGTTTGACTCCACTGTACATCCAAAATCTTTGTGAAGACATTGCCCCTCTGTATTCCACTAACAAGTTTCCATTGCAGATCTGCTTCAGCAACAAGCACTTCTCTTCTCCTTTTCCTCCTTCAAAATCAATTCTTTTTACTTGGTTACTTTGTTCACAACTTTGATATTTTTTATATCTATTATCTTAAAGTAAATTTAACATATATCTATCTCCTCAAATCCCATAATCTAGATCTTGTTCTTAAAAGGTTTCATAAGCATTCTAGATCTAGCTTTAGGGAAATCGTCCTTTTTGCATGGAATTTTAAAGAGAATTTGTAGCTTGCATGCATTAGATTTCTATTTTCTGTTATAAAAGATAAATCTAGCAATCAGTGCACATCATATTGGCTTCCTAAAAGGCAAGCCAAGATCCCAAGGAAAGCTTGGTTCTCATTTTACCTTTTTTAACTAGTTTTAACTTAGCTTTTTTTTGGTTAAAAGTAAGCTGACCCAAAGGTACTTTCAGAGTGCTTTTGGGCATATTTCAGTCTAATAATCTTGTTGGTTTTTATCAGGTATAACAGAAAAGAGGAGGAGCTGTTGTTCGAAAGTGACTTTCGGGCCTTCTGAATCCCCCCAGGGGTCTCCCTTTTTTACTGAAATCTTTAATTTTTGCACTTTGTAAGCTCTTGGTTTCATTCTATATAAGAATCAAGAGGCATCATATTAGTTTGCTGATATTGTAACCGCTGGTAATAAAAATAATTCTAAATAGGCTCTTTCGAGCCCATTCCCCATCCCCCCTAGGGGGATTTGCGTCCGTGTCATTTTTTGTTTTTCATTCATCTTTTTTCAATCTAGCGTAGTACTAATCTGTAGGGTAGTATAATTTGATTTAAAATCATTTCCATATTCCATATCTAAGGTTTCAAAGTAATGTAATACTTACCCCACGACTTTCCGATTGACTCGAAAGGGGAAAGAGATGCGTGGTAGGACTAATTAGACAACCAGCATTGTGTATCTTGGTTTTCTTTTCATCAACTGTTTCTTCAATTTTAATAAAATTAACCCCTCCTTGATTCCCCGATTGAGATCCATTTGGATCGAAAGAGGTTCCTAGAGGGTTTTCTCTTTAACAAGAACATCCATCTAAAAATTTACTAAAATTGACAAGACTCCGGTGTGTATGCTCTACACTTGGCTGCGATTCGTCCGATCAGTCAAGCTGTATCAAAAGCACTTGAGTGAATAGTATAATTAGGATTCAGTCTCCCAAATTGACAAACCATCAGGTGAAAATCCAACACCTAGATCAAACCATTACGGTAGCAAAATACCCAAAGGAAGCGGGAACTCCTGAAAAGTGACCTCGGGGCACCGATCTCTATCACACCCTAACGGGTGTGTTATGAACAATAGCCCCAGAGACTCCATTCATCCCACATATTCCTTGCGGGTAGTCGTGAAGGTTTAGTTTTGGACATACTCCAAGTACTCTCGGGTATATCTGG
>LPNX011219567.1:392429-449645 GCA_001517045.1 Pseudotsuga menziesii
GGACACAACAAGTGGCTTGAAGATTTCTGCCACATGACCCAGGTGTGTGAAAGGTGGCAACAGATGGTTCATAGCTCTAGGTATATAAGAAATGTCAAAAATCATGAAAGAGTCCCTAAGTTTCCATACCTCATCTCTGTATGGTTTTAGCCTGACATTCTTTGCTTGAAAAGTGTTGTTTACCTGTTGTATGATGAGATCTGCATCTCCAAATATCTTCAGACACATGATTCCCATCTCCCTAGCAGCCTTTACTCCCAATAGCAAAGCCTCATACTCTGCTATATTGTTAGTAGTCTTGAAATCAAGTTTATAAAACAAATGATTAGTCTCCTTTGAGGGAGAAATCAAAACTACACCTGCACCTGTTGAGGCTTGAGTACTGGCCCCACCAAAAAACATGATCCAGACAAAGGTGGTTACTTCTTCAGGTTGTTGATATGTAGGCCTTGTGAGCTGAATAGCTACTAGCTGAGAATCATCTATTTTCAGAATACATGCCACAAAGTCTGTGTCCACTGCATAGATGGGATGATTTACAAAATTGCTTTCATTACTGATGATGTAAGCAAGCTGATTTTCTCTGTAGAGTCTCTTGGTTTCTCCTCCAAAAATCGGGATTGTAGCATAAGAAAGGTCCATCTGTAAGGTACCACCTAGCCTTTTACTCCATGAACAAGACAAGAGGAGGCTAAACTTGGGTGGGATATCAGCAACTACTACATCCATCACTATGCTTTTTGAAGGCAATTGGGAGAGGTTTATGACAAGGTATTTTATGAGGCCTAGGAATTTGACCTTCCTAGAGTCAAAAGAGAAAAGACCATGGTAAGGTTTGGTGATGTTGAGCCCAAGCTCATCCATCACTCTTTTTGGCATAATATTGTGGGATGCTCCTAAGTCCAGCAAAAAATTGTGACGGATCTTGTCATGGATGTTCAAGGATATATAGAAGGGTGGACAGGACTCATCTGGTTATTCAACCATAGGACCTAGGGTTACTATGGGCTTATCATCTTGCAAACTCACAAAGTCAGCATCTACAGGTGTCTTTGGTTGAAGATATTTCAGTATAGATGACTTAAAGGAATCATTCTTCATAAGCTCTATCAAGGGAAAAGGGATTTTCAGTTTCTGAATTTCTGATTCAAGATTGAAAGAATAAGACAATTTGTCAGAATTTCTTACCTCTTGTGGTGGATCTTTAAGCTGGATTTGATCATGGATTGATGGTTGCAATGGTCTTTGCTGTTGTTTTGAAGGAGCAGCCATCTTTGTTACAGGAGCAGAAAACTGCTTTGTAGGGACAGGATTCTTCTTTATAGGAGTAACAATCAAAGGTTTTGGAGCAGCAGGCTTGGACCTCAAATTGTAACCTCCTTTATCATCTACCTAATACAAGGATTCTTCAGTGATCTGATCGTTCATGAGGGCTTCCTCATAATCTACTTGTGTCAAGAAAGAGGGATCAACTTCATCTTCCATGCAATTGATATTGTCTTTTGCTTCTCCTTCTCCCTGAGTAAACTCTTGTTCTTCTTCTAACACGGCATTTTGGAAAGGAGCTTTGATTCTTTGTTCCTCGGTTGGATTCCTATCCCTTTGGAGGATTTGAGCCTGTGGGTTATTTCTTCTGTAAGGGAAAATATTAGGGTTTCTGGGAGAAAAGTCATTGGCCCTTTACCTCTTACATGTAGTTGACCTCGATCTTTAGGTTTAGACATTTCAGTTGTTAAGTTGTCCAACATCTTGGCCATTTTTTCCATTTTGGTTTCTGATGAAGAAAGATCTGAAGATTGCTTCTTCCTGTCCACTTTTCCCTTAAGTTTCTAAGATGCAACAATATTAGACTCAACTTCAAGGCTAGCATCTTGCATGAGTGATAAAGAAGCAGATCTGATTTCTCTGAGAAGAAGACAAAACTCAGAGTCAAAAGCATTTTCATAAGTGATTTTGGCTAAAGTCTCTGTAGGTTTGATCTCAACAGGGATATTACTAAACATTTTGTTAAATATTTTTGTGAAATTTGAAACAGGCTCACCATTCTCTCTCCTCAAATTGCTAAACTCTGTGATATAGTAATGGTGGTCTCTTATTTCTCCCCAATGCTTCAAATATATGTCATCTAGAGCTTCAATGCCAGCTACTGACCAAGCAGGTAACTCTTTGAACCATTTCCTATCCTGACCATTTAGGCTCTGCACAAAAACCCTATTCCACACATCCTCTTGTTCAATGTTTATATTCTCAGCATAACTGTAGAATTCCTCTAAATGTTCTTCAGCTATAAAATCTCCCTCCCCAGTAAAATTAGGCATATATTTTAGATAATCTCCAGTAGGCATAGCAGAAAAGGGGTTAGGCAAATTTTGAGGGGCATATCTGGCAACAAGGATCCTTTCCATATTAGTAAGAGGGGCAGCCATATTGGATGTGGGTATGGAAGGAGAAGAAGAAGATGTTGCTGGTGTGGGTGGTAGCTGAGGAGGTATAGGTGGTAGATTTACCCCAGTGGGGTTTCCAAGAATCATATCTACAAAACCAGAAGTGCTTGAATATTCCTCAACTTTCAAATTTTCTGATTCACTTATAATTTTCTGAGAACTAGATGCTTCAGTAGAAGAAGATTTAAAGGGAGGTCTATTTGATACAACAGAAGAAGTACCTCTAGAAGTACCTGATGTAGTTCCCCTTGTAGATCTGGAAGTCTGTCTTTGCAAATATCTTCCTCTCCTTATAATATGTTCAGTATCTGAAATAGGTGTCACTAGTGGCTTCTGTGGATTTTTTCGGGTACTTGGTCTTCTCGAAGCCACCTTGTTCCAATGGAGTTGCCAGATAGATGATTACAACCAGGATGATGTCTACACTTTGTCTATCATCAAAGTGGGATCTATGTCGTCTCCCAGGGAAGCTGAGCTTCAGTCTCTTTTCCCCGGCAATGGCGCCAATTTGTTAGCTCTCCAGGAAACTCTTCTAGGTTGTAACTCGAAGATACCTGGTAACTTAATTTTATCTTAATAATTCACTCAAATGGATCAAGTCAGATGACTAAATCAAACCTCATTCACTCAAGACATGCATAAACATAACTAGATTAACAAGGCTTTTAACTATCATTGTTCAAAGAGTTGTAGATAAATGAATGTATGAAGAACACTTAATTTACTAGCAGAAACATACACACAAAGTATATATGAATGGCCAGATAAACCAAGTAAAGTACTTACAAATTCTAGTTTTTGGATGCATTGACAAGTTGACAGTTATCAAACATCAGACAAACAGAATCATGAATTTGACATTCAGGTGCAAGTAATAGAATAGACAAGAAGATGAATATCTGAACAAGTAATGGCAAAAGAAGCTTGCATTACTGATCTCAAAATGAGAAGCTTGAGCTTACAAAGTATGAAAAAATATCCAAAAGTTGAACCCTTTGTTCTACAAAAGTTACAGGCTTTACAGCCTTTACAAAATTATTCTAGATCCTAAAAAAAGGGATCAAATTTACTCAAAATAGACAGTCGTAAATATTTACTAGAAAATAGGAAAAGATCATATTTTGATGGTCAATCTCCATTTCGCCAAAATCTTCCTGATCTTCGAACTCTTTGATAGCTGCAGTAGAAACTGAAGGAGAATTCGAACTTGCCATTTGGCAAACAAGTCACCTTTTACCAAAGTAGGTAGGAAATGTGATCTTATTCACCTCGTTGGCACCTCCAAAAATGAAACAGAACCTTAATGTTGATGCCCTTAATTATTATCTAGCATTATAAATCATCATCGAGGTGCTTGGATCAGCAAAAGTCATATCTATGCAAAAATATGCTTTTCTACCAATTCTGTACTTTCAGTGGCTAGTAGAGGCAAAATTCGATCCTGTTAGCTACCGAAAGCTCTGTTTTCAGTGGATAATGAACAGTTGAAGTGTTCTCCTAAGCCACCAAAAATCTTATTTTAACATTTAACCAAAATCACTCTTTACCCTAATTCTTTAAAGCCTCAATGTTGTTCCTCAGGTGTCTTTGCAACTTGAATAGGGTTTGGGATGGTGGTAGAATCACAGGCTACCTCTGAATCATAAAGATTCATGGCTACCTCTGCTAGGGTTTCCATCTTATGATCTGCTTGAGACTAAGGGTTTGAATCCTTTGTTTGCAGTTTTGACAGCCTGATTTTCCTGTAGAGCCTAGTGTTGTCCTTCATTAACCTGAGATTGCTTTCTTCCAGCTTGGTATACTTCCTTTTTAGCTCTTGGAGAGAGTCATACAATTCAGTATTTCTTTTGGTTAATCTTCCATTGGTTTGTTTAAATTCTTTCTCCAGAATTTCTAGTTCATACACCTACCTTAGCAACTGGTTGATCTTCTAGGATCTGGGTTTCTCTGGCTTGCTAGATGAAGCCTCTGCCACTTGTTGACCTTGATCATCCTTTGGCGTAGGCGAGGGAAGATCCTCATGCCCTGCTGCAACCTGATTTGCTAGGTCAACTCCCTGCTCTTCTTCATCCTCAGAATCAGTGTATGGCAGGTTGAGGACATTTTTTTCTTGTGAAGAGGCCTCCTTTTTCTCTGTCTTCTCACTGAAATCTAGATTCCTTTTAGCCTTCTTAGTCTTAGAAGCTGGAGATGTTTGGTCAACTGCAATTGGAGAGATGGCTCTCCTCTTCCTATTTCCACTTCTAGGAGTGGAAGACTTCTTTGAATAAGATCTCCTTTTGTCCTCTGGTTACAGCTCTATTTCAAATTCATTCCAGAATAGGAAGTATGTCCAGAAAATGTTCCTCCTTTGTAGCAACTCAGAGACAATTAGCTTGATCAAGCCATGATGGGATAATCTGCCTGCAATTTTGGTTGGCTTGGCTCTGACTTGATGATTCATCTTAGTCAAGATTTTGTAGAGGTAAAAAGGTAGGTTCAAGGGGCTCCTACCAGTGAAGTGATTCATTAATTTGAAGTGATAGATCATTACCCTATCATATCTTCCCTCACAAGTTATGTAGACCATAATTGACTTCAACAGGTGCTGCCATTTATCCTCAAGACGTGACCTAGGGATGCTTTTCTTCCATACAATACTTTTGTGCTCAGGTTTCAGGTAAGACCTAAATTCCACATTCTTTGTAACAGTGGTCTTAAACCAACATTCTCCAGTCCTTGGAAGATCTGTCACTTCATCTATAAGATCTTCATCCACCTAGAATTCTTCCCTGCCGATCACTGCTTTTGTGCCATCAAACATGAGAGCAAAGGATTCTGCTACTTGTTGATGAAATCCTTGAATTTTTTCACAAAACCTGTAACATCCTACGTCTTTGAACAGCTGACATACCTCTGGGTGTGATTCTAGGTAACCGATATCACCCAGCTCTTTCCTTAGGACAGGTCCTCCTCTCTTCATTTTCTTGCTTCTCTGCACCTACAACTTGAAAATTTGAACTTTGGAGAAGGCAATACAGCGTGGGATTAGTGAATCTTAGGCTTAGTGAGGACACATGCAAGGAATGAGGAATGAATTAAGCAGATGTCTTGATTTTGAGAGATATAGTTGGCAATTACAATTTGATAAGGGTGACGGTTTAGCTGATGAGACCCGTAAACTAGAACGTGCATGGAACATGATCATATGAATTGGAATTACAATACTCGTGGTAATTATATCACCGATATGGGATAGGTGTAGGGTAAAGAGGGCTTGGGATTAGATAGGTCACATCAAATTCATAAAAACACCTCTTACCAATTCATAATTGACTGCTCATTCTGTCTTTTCGATGGCTAATGGTTAATGATAACGCTTCCATCCTGACGGTTGTTCAGTGTGAAAGACATGCTAACCGTTTCAACCTCCCTGTGCTTTCGGTGGCTAAAATAGCCCCGAATTTCATTTTTAAGTTGTCGAAAGCTAAGCTTTTCGGTGGCTAATGAATAATTGAAATGTTTGCCTAAGCCACTGAAACCTGAGATTTGATTTTTTTTAGAAAAACATAGTCCAATGTGTTTCAAAATTTATTAAATACCCAAATATCTCATAATGAGCCTCAAAAATGTTTTTTGACTTCCTATCACTACATAAAATAAATTGTCTAAGTCTAATTTATTTGAGGAGATAACACACTGCATCAATCATCCATCTATTGTCACTCCCTCTTTCTAGAGAGGTCCTTTCAGACTACACCAATCTTGTTTCAGAATTATTCACGAGCAAGAGGCTATGTCAGTGTTGGGAAAAATATTGTCTTGAATAGTTTACCTAATATTTAATTATCAACCGGGATTTGTAAGCTTGGAGTTGCTACAAAATATATGCAAAGGCAGAAGGATTCCTAAGATGTCGTGGCAATATTGTAACAAACACAGATCAAAAGATATTTCAAAATAAGAAATAGAATCAAACTCCTAAGAATTCAACGGTTAAGAATATTAAGCTAGGACAGAGGACTAGACTAGTGTAGTATCCAGTTATACTACTCTACTTTATACATACTTACTGGAGGGAAAAAAATAAAAGCAAGATAACCTTATAATAATAAACTATCCCTTAAGATCTATTCTACCACTTTAAACAACTTTGAAAGCTTAACTATATAAAGGAGGATTTACAAAATTACATCAACTAGGATATATAACTAAGGATATACATGGCAACTCAAACTAATTCCACTCTCCTAGGTTGTTTTGGGGATAAGCATTTGCAGTGACTAGGACAGGGGTAGAAAGAGAGTCAAAATGGATTTCAAATGAGGTATAGAAACTAAATGGAATCAAGTCTAACTTTACCCCTACGAAAATATGTAAACTAAGAAATGTCCAGTTGCAAGCAATGGTAAATATGGTTCTTTGTGTCATGGACACTTAACAAAAGACAAAACAAAAATGCAAAGGAGAGGACCTAACTTATAAACAAACAAAAAAACCTAATGAAGACGATTTTATTTCTTATTTAGTAACCATCTAACCAAAAAGAACAACTTCTATTTATAACATATCTACCAAATTATTAATATAACTAACCGTGAATCACATATAAAGAAATGAAATCAATTCAAGCTAAGATTACAAGACATAATCATATGGTAGAAAGAAATAAAGACTTAATAATTACTCTAGATAAATTGATCACGGACTCTTAAAAGAAAATATAATCACTGTCTAACTATTCTAAACAAAACATACTCAAGGAACTGAAGAAAACATACTTAAACTATGTAAAATATGCCAATGACTGGATGAAAGACTGGACAACAGGTTGAAATGGGAGTCCGTATAACATACCAAACAGACTGTCTGTATGACAGTCTATATACAAAAACACTTAAAACTTTGAAAGAAATGATTCATCTAGATGACCTCGGGCCAGCTGACTCATGCATGAAATAACTAGAATCTAAATACAGGAATTTAAACCTATTTAACAAATACATTTACTCTACAAAATAATTCAAATACAATTCATAATTTGAAAACATTATTACATATTTCAATTTGAAAGGAAATTGGAAATTAAATAAACTCAGAACATAATAAGAATTAGTAGAATTTAAAGTTTAAACTAATTATGATTAAATTCTACAGTATTTAAGCAGTTTACTCTATTAACATTAAATCAAACAATGAACTGGAAATGCATCAAAAGGAATTACAATATAGTCTATATGCAACAAGTTGCTAACTTAAAATGAAGGACTATATAAACATCATAATATTGAAATGAAATCTAAGCTACAAGAAATAATAAAAACGATTACAATATAAGCATCATAATATTGAAATGAAATCTAAGCTACAAGAAATAATATAAACGATTACAAAAATGGAATTACATAAACAATCTATGAACAAAGCTATACTAATTAAAAAGAAGGGAAATGACAGAGACTATACGAAAATATAAAACTCTGATTGGCGAAGGGGCCTCCTAGCAAACAGATTCACAGCTTGCTAAATGTTAATGAAACACGATCGTAGACAGTGTAACAGAACTTCCATTAAAAATAATAAACAAGTATTACAGAGTCTAAATTACATAAAAACTTGCTGAGCTAAAAACTACTCTTCCCTTTTCGCATACAAGCGTTCTTATATAGTTTTGAGAAAGCGAGCGAGTCGACCCTTCAGTGGTCGACTGCTCTTTGAGATGATTCAACCATCATTACAATCCGTTGCTCCAATGCCATCACACAGTCATTTTTCCTCCCTTATCGCGAATTGGTTTCCATCGGGCATGAAGTGGCGTATAGGCTTCCCTTCTTTAGCGTGAACTAGTGTCGTGATGTCAATTAGAGAGGTATGCTGGAAACCTTCCAGAACAAGGCTCATGCTAACACTTCGACATGTGGACAAAAGCGGTTTACAGGTTGCTCCATACTTAAATGCTGGAGAATCAATTAGTTCCAAAGCGCAGTTGTTTTGGCGAGCTAAATATGCTATGCGCATATCTAGCCGAAGTTGTGTCTGTGTGTCAAGCTCGCCCAAAAAGTATGCTCTGCAATCAACGAATGCATTTGTTAGCAACTACATCAATTAACATCGAATTTACTCATTAAAACAGTAAAATAATCAAGAATGAATCAATCTTAAATAAATCCAAAATAAGATCATACCTGAAGCTGAATGGTAATATGTATGATGCAAAAGACGCCAAAAGATAACAAAATATGCGTTAATACATAAGGTTTTTAGCTCAAAAATGGTAACAAAATGGGGCTCAACATACCCCCAAACCAAAAGGATGACAGGTCCCAGTGGTACAAAGTAAGAGATATCACTGGGAAGAAGGCAGAGTTGCGCTAGCAGCTGCCTTCGACCTTGTTGATGAAGCAGGTGGCTTATACTTCAACTTCTTAGCTTGTGCCTTCAAAGGGCACGCCTTGCTTGTTGATCCCTCTGTGATGTATTGACGATCTTGTGGAGGTCCTCCATAGTCTTAATCTATAACCGTAACGCTTTGTTTTCTTCTCGAAGCTCTGAGATTATCTTGACATACGCTTCATTCTGCTTCGTCGACTGTGTCAACTCAGAGCTTAGCTGATCTATTGTTGGCTGTGATGGTTGACATGGTTCTGGGGACTGGTTGCAATCCTGTGGAGGGTTCTCCTCTTTGGTCGGCACTTCAACATCGACATCTGGAACTTGACTATCAGGGTTTAAATCTTGAATGGGTGTAGAAATACCTTCATGAGCAGCGTCATTCAACAAATCGACTGAAAGGTTAGCCAACACGTATAAAGACGAATCTGGGTCAGGCATATATGTTTCAGTCAGACTATCCAGATGGTCTCTCTGTATGTCAGGATGGACGCTTGACTGTACTAAGGGCTGGACACGGGGTTGACGACTGGTCTATGCAAATTCCACCTTCTATTTCTTAGTACGGGGTCGTGACAGAGGTATGAATTCAGCAGGAACAACAGGGGAAGATCGTGTAGATGGGCTTGCCTCTAATACATCATCATCTAGATGAACTATATTAGGTTTTTTCTTCCCTGGTGATGGAGATGGACTAGACTCTTGGCCATGAGGATATCGAGGGGGCTTGCGAATGTCTAGATTAGGGTTAAGGACCTTGAAAATGAAAGTATCCCATGTCTAGTTTTGCTCCTTGAGCTTATCGAGGATGAGAAGTTTTATTATGCTATGGTGGTATAGGCTGCTTTTGGGATGGAGGGTGTTCTTGCGAACCAAATTCGACATTTTTTCAAGACTCTACTGAAAGAAAAATGGGAAATTCAGGTATTTCTGGTCCACAAAGTGAGCCAATATACACAAATGACAAGATTTAAAAATGCTAAACTTACCTTCGCAGGTAACTAGGTGGATAATGACTGTCAATGGATTGAAATATTCATGTTTGATCCAACTGTAATGGTATCCTTTGTTTCCTGATACATGACGACATTTAGGTTTCAATGCGAAATTGTACGATGCTCTCAGGACAAACCAATGTTTGTGCCAACATTCCCCCTCTCGGGGAAGTTTGGTGGCACGGGAAATCGACTCCTCAGTGACCGGAAAAACTAAATGGTCGACCCTTGCTACTCTCCCATCAAAGTACATTGCAAATAGTAATGAAATTTCCTCGTCAAATCCCTGTAGCTGATGGAGAAAAGGGTTCCATCCTGCGCGAAAAAATATTTCACGATAGACTCTAATTTCAAGTATCTGGAATAGATCCTGGTAACTTTCTGGTTCGAATCGGTTTGGCATGGTGAAGCCAAGGTGATGAAAACAGGGATCTATGAGAAATGTGGGGAAAAGGGTGGCGATAGGATTCTACAGTAGTAATAGTCATACGAAATCAATGGAAAGGATTCGCATCATATTGATTTAAATCATGCCACATTCAGTCGATCAAATGATCGTGCAGCCAGCCTGGCGTATTTTGGATGACCGTGCCATTATGACAACTCTTAAAACATGTGTCGTCAAAATGCATATTCTAGCGATTTCATAAGGTTTTAGTTGGTTCAATCCTGTCCAAAGTAAACTGTGGACAGGTTGAACATTAAACTTAATGCAAACATATGACCATACTCATTACCATAATCCTAATTTTAACGAGAAGATCGATTATCTAACAGCTTATGCGTACGAATGAAAGACATTTAGCAGTTTATACATGCGAATGAAAAATGAGATGAGGTGATGACAGCATAGTAATGATTAGAAAGTACCCTAAGGTATTTTCAAGCCTATATGAGGATAAAACAAAATCATATTAGATCGAGATCATACCAAGTCATGGGTCAAAATTTAGTAAAAGTACCCTTATGGATATGATTTTTTCATAATGATGATATGACTCAGCCAAGTCGAAAATTAAGCTAAATTTAATCATTGGAAAAATATCATCGTGCATATTTAGAACATCATTTGGCTTTTCATTCATGTCATTATTCAACCCTTCATATGATCCTTCATATAAATTTCATGTAAGAAAATAAGTTTTGCTTGATTAGATCAGACTACTTCCATGATTTTTAGAGAAATAAATCGTCATTTTTATAAAAGGACAGACAATCTGATACTCCCCCCCAAACTAAAGATATGGCGTGTCCGCAAGCCATACAAGAAAATTCAGTAGTTTCCAAAATAAGATAAGAAAGTCCAGTCGTGCTGTTATAGGTAGGTAAAAGAAAGGAAAATTAACACATGCATAGAAGGATTCGAATATATACATATAAAAATAGTGGTCAAATATGCATATTCATTATTTACCATGTAATGAAGAAATAAGGGAAGGATCATAGGGAAAACTATTCATCCTTGCCTTGTTGTAAAGATATCTTTCCACCTAAAAAAATTTTGAGCTTACCGTCGAATTTGTAAGAATCTACTGCTATGGGTCCCATTACTAGGATAAACAGATCCTAGTTATTGATTGAATTCAGATTATCAGATCCAAGTCCATCTTATAGTGATTCTTTAATGACATCAAAAAAATAGGCCTAAACATATTTTATTGTTAATGCATGTGCTTAGAGGTGCATTAACCAGCGCTCTTTTACCTGATATTGCATCGCTGCCAGCGAGCCTGTTCAGTACCCCGGCGGGTTTATCTTGGTACCATGCAAGCATAGCCCCACTGCCAGCGATCCTGTTCAGTACCTCGACGAGTTTACTTGCATTTATCGAATTTCCTTATTGCTATACTGTTACTTAGCATTGACCCGCTACCAGCATGCCTATTTAGTACCCCGACGGGTTTGTCTTGTATAAATATAGGAAGTCGATTAGTATTAGAGTGTGCTAAGCCCTGCTAAACATGAGTAAAAATTTTCATAAAATGGCATTAATCATAGATCATGTCAAAAGAGAATAACTCAAAGGTGTTCTTGGGCCTTTTAGTCCATTTTCTTTATAAAAGATAACGTTCCCCATAAGCAGAAATTCCACTTATCCTAGAGTGTTCTCAAAAATATTTTTAAGGGTCAAGTTTTGATAACGAGTGTAATTTTTGCAACACCCAATGTAGATGCCTTAAACTTTATTAGCTGAAGAATGTTTACAAAAAACAACAAAAGAGTTCCAACCTCATGTCTACGACTCAATTACAATTGTACAAAGAGTATAAGGAAATATTATCTTTTGCCTATGCCCAACAGACTTGCAGAAGCCAACCCTTAAAGCTTCTATAATATTTCATGTTGTAGGTCATGTTCTCTTCTTCCTTGTTCACTTAGCCAGTGCAAATTCTCTCTACTATGCCAAACCTAAAACTTGTCACAATCACAAAGCTCACTTTGAAATTATGGTGAGTGAATAATGCTTGGTGCCTTAGCAATTTTAGGCATCAACTATATATACAAGACCCTCCAAGTCTAAGTGAACCCAAGTGTCTACTTTTCCAACTCAATTATGCCCTCATGACTTGTTTTCTAATGTTCATCTCCAATGATGGTGTTCCTATCGTGCCATGCAATTTCAAAATCAAAGGGGTGTTCCCAACGTCCAATTGCACCCAACAATACATATATGTGTTATGTGTCCAAGTGCACACGTAAGATGTGCCCAAGTGTGCCTGGAAAGGTGCACTTAACTACACCCAAAAGTACGTACGATAAGGTCTACCCAACTGCAACTAGGAAGTGTGCCCAAGAATGTGTATCCAAGTGTTCCTGGAATGTGCACCCAACCAACATCTGCCAACAAATGTGCATCTAAGTGCTCCTAGTCGAAATGCATCCAAGTGTGCCCAACTTAGTTTTCTTATTCGTCATGCACCTAACCAAGTGCGCCCATCTAAGTTCACACCACTTTGTCGATTATACATAGCGCATTCTTGCAAATGACATTATCTGCATCAAACTTCTTTGCATTCCCTTGCCAAGTTCCCTCCCAAGCTTCTCTAAGTCTGACCAATTAATGTGAGTTTCCAAGGTATGTGATGTGCCCATTTTATGAGCAAGGGACCCTGATATGTTTGTGGTTCACCTTGCCCCTCTTCTAGTCATCAAGCTCATGTCATGTATATCTATGTCAATTACTGACCGACAAGGTGATCAAGCAATGAACTTTCCTGAATCCATTCAAGGCTAGGGCCTACACTATGGCTCTAAGCTAAATGATCTCATGTGAAGGATGAATTGTTACCTATGTTGAAGATCCTTTGGCTCTTAATTTAACCTGTCTTTCTTATATTTAAATCATTGTCCATGAAAGAATGCTTGAGCAAATTTTGTGTGACATTGAACAAAAAGATACATATTGCTAATGGGGTGGACAATTTGTGTCTTGCAAATGTTAATTCTAAATTTAATGAATGTAAGGAATTTTTCTTATTGTAAGACCCATGAAGGCCATAAGATCACCCACGTTGTGGAAATGCTATGCATAACAACTAGAAGGAAGAATTCATTAACTCTTATCTTGTTGTTGAATTATTTTATTTTTTCGGATGAGAAATTGTTATGTGTAGTTTCTTACAACATAGAAACGCTAGTAAAATGCAAGAAATGGAATAGTTGAATTGAGTATGTATAAATATACACATTGAGAATTAATGTTTGGTAAAAGATGCTTGGGGAATATAAGATCATGTGTATTGATTAAGAGTAAATTTGGTTATGTATGCAACTATTATGGCATGAAAACTAAATGTGATTGCTAATTACTATAAGTATTTATGCTATGGTTGTCTCCATCCAAAATATTGAACGAATCAGTCGAAATCTAGTCCAATTGATGTGGTTCTGGTTACTAACCACAGAGATTCGGTATCCATTCCATTACATGATTCCATAATCACTACAATATCTAAGAATATGGATAGATTTGCATTTATGCATGATTATAAGCCCAATTTAGTAGACATGTTCAAATTTGCAAATTCATCTTCTCTTAGTGTGTTTCACACTAAAAACAAATCCATGTGTAAAGTATCTAAAAGTGATGGGGATGCTAGTAGGTTGTAACCTAAAATTGAGGTTTCTTCCACGTTTCCAAATGTAGACATCGAAACCTTTGTATTCTCAATTGTTTCAGAGTCTACTTCAATGCATTTGCATGCCAACTCACACAATGTAAAACCAAGATTGGAGGTAGGAGAGAATTTCATGGAAAAGGATCCAATTAGTTTTATTGTTTCTAATAAATACTTTCCCCCTTATAGAACAATGATAGAACCCGTAAATCCTTCAAATCTTGGAATTATCCAAAATTTATCTTTGCCCATTGCTTCTAAAATTCCAAAATTGATAAAGGAGATAATACAATTTATTCCAAGCAATGAAGCTCCATTGGCATTTGAAACAATAGCAAATGTAGTTGCTATAAATGGTAATGAATATATTGTAGCACATACAATGAGTGAAGGCATAATTACTGAAAAAATGATGCTTTTGATTTGGCTAAGATAGAAAATATTGAATTGAATGACAAAAGAGCTTCTATGTTTAAGTCCTACTTGCTTCCATCAAAATTTGAACATTTATTTCCATATGTTGGCATACCTACTCCATCTCTTCGTTCTGCAAACTTACATGTGGCTCCTGGTAAAGTGATAGTTCCTATTGTTGTTGATCATGTGCAATGACAATCTTTCACCGCTCTTCAAGCCTTGAAGGAATGGTTGAGAGCATGGTGGAATACGTTAATGAGAACATGGTTGAAGATGTTGATGATATTGTGCATCAACCTTGTGAGGAACGCAAGGGCAAAATGATGTTGATCAATGTAACACCTTGGTTTTGACCCCGTTTGCATTAAATATATATGATGTAAATATTGGAATTAATCATGGTGTGGAGCTAAAAGAAACAAGCCCACCATTGATTTATCGTTTTATGTTTCGGAGATTAAAATCGACGTCGATGGTATTTTGTGCTAACCGGCACATTATAATTTTGGACATCATGTAAATGTGCAATTTAATTAAATACCCACAACTAGTTATGTCAATGCAACATTAAAAGAGATGGGGGCATGATTTCCTAGGGGGGGGGGGTTAACCTTTGGGGCCAATGGGGGAAAGCCAAATGTCAATGAAAGAACCCATCAAACTGTCAACCACCTTTCTTGTCTCATTCAACCAATCATTTAATTCTTCCATAAATTGGTTGAAGTAGTTATTGCATGGGATGGGAAAGGTATGGAAGTCAAAAATTCGAATTTGGGAAAAACCCATTTCTTGGGGAAAACGTTCTTTACTTTTGGGGCAAGTCAACACCCAAAATGCATGCCCATTGGGGCATACATCCAAAATTCTTCTTCTCCTCACGTAGTGGAAGATTGGGGGGTTGTTTTACCTTCATGATTTTGGGCTCCTAGGTGTTTTTCTCACCATCAATCGTCCACGATTGGAGCTCTCTCTAATGGCTGGAAGTTCCTGTGTGTGGCAGTCACATTGTTGGGTTTGTTGTGTGTGTTGTCCCTCACGTGGGCAGTTGTTTCTTCCTTTTCCTCAGGTTGGGGAATTTGTTTTTGTAATGATTTGTGGTTGGGTATCTTCCCCCATGATTTTTTTTGCTGCATTTCTCCATCATCTTCCAAGATGGGATTCATTTTGGTAATGCCCAGCGAATTGAGGAAGAGACCACGTTCTCTTGGGTGTTTTTGAGTTTCGTTTTTTACCACGATAGGGCCAAAACGTCCCTGGGATACAAATTGTTGTTAGTGGGTTGTTTCACCTACCTTGGCAATTCTTCTATTGCCGAACTGTTTCTCCTCAAACCATAATTTTGTATTTTGTTGTGTATGCATTGTGCTTTGGTCTGAAGCTGCATTGTGCTGTGTGGAGTATTCCTGTGTTGCCTTGGCTGAGTAAGTCCCAGAATCCACCTGTTAGTGGGATGACTATTTTTAGATGTGGTTATTGGCTTGAAAATAGGTGTTAGGTCTTGTTGTGTGTAAGCCTTGTGTCCCCTAGTTCCCTGTGGAAATCATGCCCAGCTTGAGGGTGGCAGTGATGCTGAGAGAGTAAGGAGCACACTGGCCTATGGTTGGGTGGAACATTGCAGCGACAAATCTAGTTGCGAGGAAGCATACACATTCAATCATTAACATGTTCATGACAATTTACAAAGAAAATACAATTGCAAAGTTAAATACAAGGATACTTATCTTGAGAAGAAGCTAGATTTTGTATCTTATACATTTGTGTATGTTTTAAGTTTCATGCGTTTTCAATTGTTGTTAATGGGGCTAGTTTTCTCGAGTAAAAAGGATTATGGTAGCGTCCTCTTCGATGGTCGAAGGGTCGAGGATGTTATAGTGTGGTATCAGAGCTCATGTTGCAGCATGGGCCTCAATGGGCCATGAAGAAGCAGTGACAGAGGCAAGGTTACCTTTGCCCAACAGAGGGAAAATGAAAAGCACAGGGAGAATTTCAAAGAAATTCTAAGTATGGAAAATATCGAATGGTTTGAGCTGAGTCCATCCGATAGGTCAAATGACTCAAGCTAATTCCATCTGATACGTCAGATCACAGTCAACCAAGTCCACCTGACAAAGGAACCAAGCAGGGAGAAAAAAAATTTGAAAATTTTTCCAAGTGTGAATTTTTCCGAAGGTCTCGGCTGGGTGGAGCCGAAGGTATTGGCTAGGTAGAGCCGATACATCGGCTAACAACCCAAGACCCAGCCGACAAGGAAAACGGAGATAAAAAATTTTAAAAATTTTCAAAGTGTTAAAAAAATCATCAGAAGATGTTTGCTAAAGCGGAGCCGAAGGTCTCAAATGGGAGGAGCCGAGGTGTTGGCAAGGCTCGTCGGAACGGAGCCGACACGGCGGCAGAAAGAGGAAGAGGAGAAGAAAAATTCAATAATTTTTCTAAGTATAGGAAATCTAGGGAGAAGTTTTTCAATGCCGCTCGAGTGAAGCCCTCTGAGGCATCTCGGAAAAGAATAGAAGATCGATCAGCCGAAGCGTCGGAAGGGAAAAGAAGATCGACCTGATATGGTATCGGATGACAGAGGAAGATCAAGCCGATGTGCATCAGAAGACAGAGGAAGATCGAGCCAATGTGCATCGAAAGCCAAAGGAAGATCGACCCGATGTGCATCGAAAGACAGAAGAATATCGAGCCAATGTGCATCGGAAGACAGAGGAAGATCGAGCCGATGTGCGTCGGAAGGCAAATGAAGATCGGTCGACCGAGGCGTCAGAAGAGTTGTCAACAAGTGACCCGATACATCTTGTTGGGAAGGGATCCAATCGGATGGAAAAATCTAAGTTTTTCAGTGGGATTTTTCAACAGATTTCAGCAGTTTTCCAGTGGAATTACAGGTGCTGAAGATGCAAAAAATGGCAGCGATATTATGCGCCAATTGCGCAAAAATCAAAGGAAACTACAGCAAGAAGGAGTGCTAATTAGCAAAATTGCTACACTTAGCCAACCTGACGAAAGGCACATTGACCGTTCATGCCTACAAGAAGCAATTGGTAAGCAATTGTTTGAAATTCTGAGATTGACTAACAAATGTTGTTGTTAACACATTTTGCAGAGTCATAGTGCAAATTGAAAAGTTAATCTTGGTCCGACCAAGAGGGTCAAAGAAGGCTAGCGCCAAGAATATTAACAGCATGGATGGTGCACAGGATCCCTGTGGACAAGGGAAAGATGCTATGGGGGAAAATCCAAGAGATCCACAAGAGGGTAGAAATCCACTCAAATGCTGGATATGTGGAGGACCCCATTTGCGCCAGATTTATCCACATGGGGAAGGGTGTGTAAGGTCAACTTACAATATCCAAGTTCATGGAACTAAAGCTATTGAGAAGTGGGAACATGAGAGTTCCCCAGGTGTTGTAGCTACCATAAGGAGCCTAAGGGCAGAGTTGTAGGATTGCAAAGAAGAAAATAAGAAGCTAGTCAAGGCTCTGGTAGAGCAAAACCAGTTGACTACTGCCATGCTACAGAGTTTGGCAGGTCTCCAAAGGCAGTTAAACTCTGGGCATCAATTAGCAAAGGTAGAAGGGAGTAGGAGAAGTTCCCATGATAAGAATGAGAAGCTTAACCCAAGGAAGAAAGGTTTTAAACCTTCCCACCTCCTGAAGCAACAAAGGAAGCTATCACAAGATGTGATTGATCCGACCAGAGTTATGAGGAAAAAGCCAAAGGAACCTCTCAAATGTTGGGGATGTGAAGGACCCCATCTGCATAGGTATTGTCCACTTGAGAATAGGAAGGAAGGTCAAGTCCCTAGCACCCAAGAAGTTGAAATTGTGGGTTAAGAAACAGTGATCATTCCTAAAATTTGTGCATTGTTAGAAGACCACCAAGAAGGTCATAACTCAACTGTGGTGGAATTTGAGGGTGAGATTGTTGAATAGACGGTTTCTGTTTTGATCGACCCTGGATCGACTCACAGCTATATCACCCATGGATTTATTGAGATGTGCACTTTGAAGAAATCAAGGCATAAAAGATCATGGTTAGTCCAAATAGCCACTGGAATCCAAAAGGATGTCAATGAGGTGGTAATGAAATGCCCAATGGTTATGGATGGGTTACTCACCTATGCCGATCTGAATGTTCTGCCACTTAGATCATATGATGTCCTCATTGGAATGGATTGGTTGGAAGCACATAAAGCAAATCTTGATTGTTACAACAAGACTTTTGAGTGCTTGGATGAAGAAGGAAATCTAAGGGTTGTGAAAGGAATTCCAAAAGTGACCTCTGGAAGGAAGTTTTCAGCAATGCAGCTGAAGAAGTAGTTATTCGTCTGAATGGCACCTCTCCGTCCGAGTGCTTACATCACTCATGTTGGCACACAAAAGGACATCTATGGATTGAAGTTTTCCCATAACACTATAGATTGCCTTACTATAATACATTCCTTCTCCATCCAGTTGATTACTTTGTCGTTTTACTATGTTGACTTGTATTCGCGACTTTCCTTTTATGCAACTCGCAAGCCATTCACGAGTGTCCCTTATAGCAAGTCGCGAATGGATGTATTCGCGGGTTGCCCTTGTAGCAAGTCGTGAATCATTCGCGGGTTGTCCTTTTACACACCCGCGAATATGTCCCTGAACAGTTAAACATAAAAACACGCGTTGATTTGAGATTAGTTAAGCCATTTTCATTAATCCTCTTAACTGTCTCAACCTTCGAAACTGCCTTATTTCCTCCATATAAATACAGGCCTTGGGGAGGGTGTTTGATATAGACTTGGAGAGCAAAGTTATGTTGTATAGGATTATACACCTAATAACCATAGGTCTAGGGTTACCAACATACTCAATCAACTTGCAGACAATTGACTCTAAAGTGCAGTAAAGGAAATAGGAGGATTAGAAAGACTTACTTGATAAACGAAGGTCGATCCTTGCTAGTCCTCTTCTGCTCTGCAACACCTTCAAAGTCTTCAAGGTTGCTCCTCTTTCACCTGTCAAGCGTTGGGTTATTTCTGGTTGACCTTGGACGGACTTGGAAGGTAACCCCGGTAGAAAGTGTGGGAGGGCGGTGGGTGATTCCTCCGCTTGTGCCTAAGAACATCTACAGGGACGCCAAGTAACTGTCTATCAGCTTTCTTCTGGAAAGTATATCTTATACATGTTTGTTTGTTTGGCTTTAGGAATTTTTAGTGAGTGTTGTGTGGTTTGTCTATACTTAGTGTGCCTTTAGGTGTGTGCTTTGTAATTTTGGTTGCCTATCAACCTCAGACTTTGTCTCCTAGTTTGAAACTATGGCTAGCACCCCTTCGAACACCAACCAAAAGATCCCCATGCAGGGAACTCCTTATAATATTCCTCTCACGGGGAATGTTGGTGTTCCCTTGATGGACACCTTGAATCTACCTGGATTCACCTTAGGGCTACCGGTGTGGTTGTTTTCCACTCCAACTGTCTTGAATGCTCCTGATGCTTCTCAAGTAAGCTCCTTATATCAAGGGCATCAAAACACTACTTCTCCTTCACCTGTAGTTGATTCTCCTCCTCCTTCTGCCTCATGCGGTGAAAGTACTGATACTAGTAACCGGCAGTCTAAAAGGAGTAAAAGAAGGAGGAATAGGAAGAAGGCACATAAGCAAGGGGGCACCCATTCAACCTCTGCAAGTCAAGTTGAACCTCACCACCCAGCCTCTGTGGTTCATGCTGGGGGCACCTATCCAACCTCTGCAGGCCATGTTGGATCTAAGCACTCAACCTATGCAAGTCAAGTTGATCTTCACCATCTAGCATCTGTTGATCATGATGGTGGGATCCTTCCAACCTTTCCAGGTCATGTCGAATTCAGTCACTCAGCCTCTAGTGTTCATGCTGATGGCACTTGTTCAACCTCTGTTTTTCAAGTTGAACCTCCCCATCCAACCTCTGTTGTTCATGTTGGATCCATCCACCCAGCCTCTGTTGTTCATGCTGGGGGCACACACTCAACTGTTGCAAAGCATGTTGATCCTGACCATTCAACCTCTGTTGTTCATGTTGATGGTGCCCGTCTAACCACTGCGAGTCATGTTGACACTGTTGAAAAGACTAACCGTTCAAAACACAAGCCCAAGTTTCCTTGTAAGCTTTGTGAGGGAGACCACCTTACTTATAAATGCCCTTCTATTGCGGAGGTGCGAAAAGTTTTGTTTCATGGTCACCCTGTTTTTGAGCATTCTGAATCTTTTCAACAACCAGCCTCTCTTAGTCAGGTTGGACCCAGTCACCCAGACTTTGTAGTTCATGTTGGGGGCAAACTCTCATCCTCTGCAGGTCATGTTGAGAGCAAACAGTCAGCCACTGCTAGTCATGTTGACACAGTTGAGAAAACTGGTCGTTCGAAGTGCAAACTTAAGTTCCCTTGTATGCTATGCGAGGGAGATCATCTTACTCACAAGTGCCCTGCTATCGCAGAGGTGCGAAGAGTGTGGTCCAAGACTCAAGAATTTCCTTCTCCTGAGCAACCTATAGTTTCTCAACAACCTACTCAACCTTTAGTTGATCAAGTGGTCGAACCAATCTTAGATTTGGTTGATCCCACTCTTCTTTCGAAAAGTGATCCTGATGTGATTGAACCAATGTCATCTTTGGTCAATCCCACTCTCCCTTCAGAGAGTGACATTCACCAAGCGCTTGAATCGATTCCATTATCGATCAATCCCACTCCTCCTTTGGAGAGTGAAGTGTCTACTAGTCACATTTTCTTCACTGCCAGTTCAGAACCTACTGAACAAGGGGGCACTAAACTTGTTTCGGATCAACCCCCACCAAGCTCTCGGATTGCTTCCTTTGATTGGGATAGCCTAGTTGAGCCGCGCCTTCCTTCTAATGCACCTTTCCAAATAAAGGTCAAAGTTGAACCATATATGATTTCTCGTTGTATTGTTGATGAAGGAGCCTCAGTTAGTATTTTGTCTGCTCATGCTTGGCGAGGTATGGGATCTCCCAGCCTTGTGTCGACTGCTAGTCAGTTACTGGCGTTTGATAGAAGAACTTGTATAGCCTTGGGAATTCTTTCTCAAACACCTGTTACTTTGGGTGGGAAGACTGTCTTAGTTGACTTCATGGTGATAGAAGACCCCTTGGACTTCAATATGCTCCTTGGACATGATTATGTCTATGCCATGCAAGCTGTGGTGTCAACATTCTTTCGTGTGATGTATTTAATCATGGAAAAGAAATTGTCACTATTGATTAGTTGGATTTTCTTGATCCGTCTCCTGACCCAACTAGAGACCAAGTCTTTCCTTTATTGATTCCCAGTGTTTCGGTAGACACTACCCCGCCACAGGTGAACTATGTGGCCTCATGTCCTTTGTGTTCAATTGCTACTGAGAAGCAGCCTCTGTTTTCATGCTTACCTTCTTGGCACTTGGTCCCAGCAGTTGAACAGGTGAGTCATCCTATACAGACTGTGGGGCCTAATCTCCACTCTGTCAATCCATTTGAAATTTTAGACATGTGTCCTATCTCGGATGATCTCCTTCCTTCGGATGAAGTCTTCCTAGAGTCTTTCATACAATCTGACATTCTTTTAGATGTTGGTTCAATTGTGACTAAGTCTAACCCTGATTTGCCTAGTAGGCCTGACCTTTCTTCTTGTGTTGGTCTTGTTAAGTTTTTTTACTCTTCCTTCGAATAGCAAGTCAGTGATCCTGATGAGTTTGATCTTTCTTATGAATTTTTCAACTCCCGTGATACTGAGTCTATCTCCCTTGTTGATTTTTGCTCTCCTTCTGAGGTTGATCTTACTGATTATAAACACTCGAGCCTTGGTTCTATAGAATCTTCTTCGGTTGATTCTACCTTGACTTTACCTTTTATAGAAGATAGCAAAGTCACATGTGTTTCTGCCAAAGTGACCCGCATCGGATCATTTCTTCTGAATATGTCTGATGTTGTTGTTTCTTGGAGACAGGATTTTTAGTTGGATTCACAACTGTTTATTGGCCTCGCCTTGTTGTTCAAGTCGTAATTGCATTTGCATGTGCCCTGCTTACGCTTATGAGCCTGATGCCGGCTTCCACACTTTTAGCTCGTTGTATAAGCCCTCATCTTTGTTCTCATCGTCGCTAAGCCTTGTATCATTTTGCCTTTGCAACTTGACACCTTTTACCTTGAGGAGACGTTCCCCGAGTGTCCTTATCTTGTTCACTTTCCTTGCATTATGCATAAGGTCTGTTCCTTGCGCTTGGAACTAGTTTCGCCTGCCTATGCACTCGTCTCCTCGCATTTAGAGCATTCTTTCTGTTCTCCTTCGAGCTCGTTAAAAACAGTAAGGAGGCCGCGAGTTGACTTTTCCGGACTCGTTAAAACTTCATGGGAAAGATTTTGAGTTTATTTAGGCCCAGGTATGACTCCTCAAAATAGACTTGACTGGCGAGTAAACTTGTCCGTTCAGGCTCGTTAAGAATATGTGAATGGGCATCCACATTGGTGGTAGGTTATCTCTTTCTCGGACCATGTGGAATAATACGAGAAATGATCCCTCTCTTTTCTTTTGAATTGAGAAGAGTATTCTCAGGCATAGGTTTATCTCTTTTCCGGACCTGAGGGATAAACTTATGGAAAAGGAACCCCCGGTATGAGCTTAGTTTTCTCTTTTTCGTGCTCTGGACCAAAACATGAAAAAGATTCCGAGTGTAATTTATGTCTTTCTCAAGCTCGTTAAACCCTAAAGAACAAAGCATCAAGTTTATTGTTGTAAGCCCCATTTCTCGTAATCAAATGGATCTTTCCAAGTGATCATGCATTCCTTCACACTCATAAAACTCAGGCTATATGCTGCTTTTGAAGGAGCGTTGGGTAGGTGGTAATTTAATCTTTTTCGGACCTTCCTGACTAAGTACGAAAAAGGTGCGCCTTTTCTTCTTCGGAAGTTAAGAGAGTTCTTCTTTGGTTTGTTTTATACTTTTTCGGCCTTAGGAGACTAAATTGTACGAAAAAGGACCCCCCTGGAGTCTTCTTAGGAGTTTTCAGACTCTCTAAACTATGAAAACACCATCGAGCATGTACTAGTTTGGGCTCGTAAAATCCACTAATTAGTGCTTTATCAAGCATTCTTCTTTCTTTTCTTCGAGCTTGCCAAAAATGAAGATGGTCCCGAGTTTTCTTTCTTGGACTCGTTAAACCTTTACAAGAAAGAGGGGAATCAAGCATTATTTTCCCATCTCTTCAAGCTTGTTAAAAAATGAAGAGGGAACCGAGTTTACTTTCCTGGACTCGTTAAAAATTAACAGGGAAGGTAAGGAAGAAGTTTTCTCTTATTTTCAGTAATGGCAACATAGCATCCTTTAACATAGCACTCTTTGTTTTCCGATATCCATGTTTCAGTATTCACTTGTGTTCATCTATCACTTTAAGTTTCTTACTCCTCCTCTTGTCCGTTATACCTGGGGAATCTGATCATGCCTCCTACATGACAGATAAGTCTAGTTGTTCTCTTTATAAGTTATACGCTGCCTTGGGTCATCTCTGTGGTGTGCTCACTGTTCAAGGATTCTTCCCAATGTCTGTTTTATAGCCTGATCCCATCATTGTTATATCTGTTATCTATTTATGTCTCCCTTCTTTTGCCCAGTTCCTAGTCACTCTTGTGATCCGTTGGAGGATCTATTGCCTTCCTTATCACAACATGGTTCCGTTTCAGTACTTCCTGATGACGAAGACCTAGAGTTTTGACGATGGTACCTCAGGATTCACTTTCATCATTGGTGAATTCAATTGCTTCCGTTGTCAATTATTATCTATTGATTGACAAGCTGTTGAATCCTTTCCATGTTCGACTTCAGCTTCCCTTATTCACATGGCTTGGATTGTACTAGTTCTTTGGGATCTTTTATGAAGACCTTAGTTCCTCATCTATGGACTAAGTTGCACAAGATTATGTTCTATTCCTATACACAGCTTCCAGATCTTTGAAGACTCATTATTGTATATTGTGGCTTTGATCCACTTTTGTAATATACGTGGTTTCCTACCCGTATTATATGATGTACTCAAATATTGTCAAGGAGCTAGTGTTTCAGTAAATTGAACATAGCATCCTCAGATGTAACTTTGTATATGACATTACTATGTATTTGTTTCAGGTACTCTCTCTGTTCCATCGGATTTCTGCGTTCTCCAAAGATGATGATTATAATGTATTTCGTCCATCGTTTCCCTCTGACCTCACACATTAGGGGGCATCTGTTATTCGTCTGAATGGCACCTCTCCGTCCGAGTGCCGACATCCCTCATGTTGGCACACAAAAGGACATCTATGGATTGAGGTTTGCCCATAACACTATAGATTGGCTTACTATAATACATTCCTTCTCCATCCAGTTGATTACTTTTCCATTTTACTATGTTGACTTGTATTCGCGACTTTCCTTTTATGCAACTCGCGAGCCATTCGCGAGTGTCCCTTATAGCAAGTCGCGAATGGATGTATTCGCGGATTGCCCTTGTAGCAAGTCGCGAATCATTCGCAGGTTGTCCTTTTACACACCCGCGAATATGTCCCTGAACAGTTAAACATAAAACCATGTGTTGATTTGAGATTAGTTAAGCCATTTTCATTAATCCTCTTAACTGTCTCAACCTCCTCAACCTTCGAAACTGCCTTATTTCCTCCATATAAATACAGGCCTTGGGGAGGGTGTTTGATATAGACTTGGAGAGCAAAGTTATGCTGGTGGATTGTATACAAAATTCTTTGGAGCAATGGAACTCAGAATCATTTGGCTACAAAGGAGTCCTTGTCTCAGGCGTTGGGTTGTAACCTGAACTCTTTCCATTATTGATAATAAAGAGAATCCCTCTTCCATATGTGTTTCATGTATCTTGGTTTGATAAATGTTTATGTTTCTACATCTTATATGTGATTTATCTAACCTGCTTATATATATATGAATCATCTTGTATCTGGAAGATTGTTTCTTGACAGGTGAAAGAGGAGCAACCTTGAAGACTTTGAAGGTGAAGCAGAGCGGAAGAGGACTAGCAAGGATCGACCTTCGTTTATCAAGTAAGTCTTTCTAATCCTCATATTTCCTTTACTGCACTTTAGAGTCAATTGTCTGCAAGTTGATTGAGTATGTTGGTAACCCCAAACCTATGGTTATTAGGTGTATAATCATGTACAACAGAAGTTCTACGGGAAAGGTTGCAGGGTGTATGTAGCTCATGTTGTGGAGGAAGCAGAGTATGATACTCCTAGGTTGGAGGGCTTTCGTATGCTACAGGAATTCAAGGATGTTCTTCCTGATGAAGTTCCAAGCCTTCCTCCAAGGAGTGACATTAATTTTACCTTTGAGCTTGTGCCTGGAGCAGCACCAATGTCCCAGACATCCTGTAGGATGAACAAACCAGAAATGCTAGAGGTGAACATGCAGCTACAAAAGTTGTTGGAAAAGAAGTACCTCAGACCAAGTGTGTCTCCTTGGGGAACACCATTTCTGTTTGTGAAAAAGAAAGATAGTACATTATGGTTGTGTATTGATTATGGGCAGCTGAGCAAAGTCACTATGAAGGAAAAGTACCCTTTGTCTAGAATTGATGACCTCTTTGATCAAATGAGAGGAGCGAAGTTGTTTTCCAATATTGACTTAAGGTCTGGTGACCAGCAGGTAAGGATCAAGAATGAAGATGTTCATAAGGCTACCTTCGGAGAAAGGTATGAATCTTATGAGTTCGTAGTGGTACCATTTGGGTTCACAAATGCACCAGCTACGTTTATATGCCTCAGGAATAATATTTTCAACAGATACTTGGAAAAGTATGTTCTTGTTTTCCTTGATAGAATTCTTACTTATTCAAAGGATGAGGAAAAACATGTGGAACAATTGAGGCTGATTTTAAAATTGCTCAGGAAGCATCAGTTGTATGCAAATTTGAGCAACTATGACTTCTACGAAGATGGAATTCATTATTTGGGTCACACTATCTCAGATAAAGAAATATATGTAGACCCTGAAAAGATTGAGGCCATGATGAGTTGGCCTGCTCCAAGAAAGTTAACATATCTACGATCTTTGGTGGGACTTGCAGGATACTGCATGAGGTTCGTTGAAGGATAGTTTGCAGGTAAAAGCTGAGTCTATGTATAAGCTGAGAAATCATGCATGTGAACTTGTAGTTCCGTGAGGAAATGGCCTTTCCTGAAGGCTGCAGGTAGAATGACCGGAGTAGATCAGTCTAGTGGTACCCACTGAAACCAAGGCAGGAAACTGCCATGTGCTATGAGAATGATCTCATAACTGAAATCTAACTTTTGAACAGAATAGATTTTGAACTTCAGATTTTAAATTTTGTTGTTAATCGAGTATTATTAACTTTTTGGCTGATCTAAAATGGTGTCAAGATGGCATGTTGTATGTGAATGACCAGGTTTTGGGCAGCATGTGTAAGATAGGGATGAGTACTCCCCACTTGCAAAATCCAAACAATATGAGGACAATCTCATGGTTACAAAATCTGATTTTCTGTGGGAAGCAGAATTGTGAATTCAAATTTTGGATTTGACTATCAATGTTGTTAATCATTTGATAATTGGACATTTATCCAGGCATGAAATAGATTCCAAAATCTATGATTAAATTTTTATGATGACATCTCATATGAACTGCATGCTTATATGTAACACAGGTGAGATGATGAAAATATGTATCGGGCGTACATGGCTCCTTGGAAGGATGTACTTGGATACATAGCTTATCGAAGGGATGTGTTTGGGATAGGTTTGAAAACCTATAATTGCAATTATTTTTATAATGTCATCTCATTTAAATTGCATGCTTGTATGTAACGCAGGTGAGATGATGGTGGTCCGCCCTGGAGTACATGGCTCTCAGGAGGATGCGTTTGAAAAAGATGACTCCTCTGGAAGGATGTACGAGAGTACATCGCTTCACCCCCCTGCCAGCTAGGAACCGATATGCATCATTGGGGACACCCAGGGTGTAAGACATTCGGTTAGACTTCTCTCCACACACATTCACGCCGTAAGGGGATTGTCACGAGAGTGGGGGCTCTGTGAAGAGAATAACCCCTAGGTATTATGATGTCCAGAAGGGAAACGCCTAAGCATTGGTAAGCACTTGGAGGAGGTGCTACGCCCTTAAGCCAAGAGTTGTCATTAAGCACCCAAGGAGGTGTTAGGCTCTGAAGCGAGACTGACTAGATCTTGGCTGAGAGATTCTATGTAGATAAGCATTTGATTACTTGGAAAATACTTGTTGATTTCTGTGATTATTCATTTGCAAATGATGCGGTCTGTATTTTCGAAAAATATTGTTAATGGTTGCATCTTATAGAAACGAATCTGACCAGTGAGTTGATTCATTTTGCTATCTGGAAAGGAAGTCCCTGAGCTTGGCGAGCACTGGAGCAGGCGCTAGGCTCTCAAGCTAGAGCTTCCATTAAGCACCCAAAGAGGTGTTAGGCTCTGGAGCAGAGCCACCCAATCTCGGTGGAGAGATTCTACACAGATAATGCCAGAGTGTTGGTAAGCACTGAGAGGAAGTGCTGAGCCTTAAGCAGAGCTTCCATTAAGCACCCAGAGAGGTGTTGGGCTCTAACGCAGGGATACCAAATATCAGTTGAGATATGTTACACAGATAAGTATTTGGTTTACTTATCAAACTGTTATTATGGTTGACTCCTGTAAATATACATGAGCATATGATGCAACCATGGTTTTGAAAATCTTGTTATAGATTGTACCTTATATGAATGAATCTGACATGTGAATTAATTGTTGTGATGTCCGGAAAGGAGGCACCGAGCTTGGTGAGAACCTAGGAGTTTTAGGCTTTGAAGCAGAGCTGTCAGATCTCGACTGAAAGATGTTTTCAGGTAATCCGAGGCTTGCAGAAATTTGGCTACCCTTTAATGCACACCCAAGTGTGAGGTGGGGCAGGGTTGTAAGTGCCATGGTTGTATTAGGTCAGTCGGACACCTATGTAACCAAAAGAAGATACTTATGCAAGATAAGTATTTGGTTCACTCGGCAACTTCTTAATATTTTTATGCCAGTATACATGTGCATGTGATTCCTCCATGATTTTTGAAAACCTTGTAAATCTGATGTGGAATTGACTCATTGCTCAAGGATTGAGCATAGGTATTGTTGGATTGACAAAGACATTGGAGATGTTCCAAGCTGTTTAGAAGGATTCTGTAGGGCCGGAAAAAGATTCGGTGGTGTGTACTGATGCATGTAATCAAGGACTTGGAAGAGTCCATATGCAAGACAGCAGCGTAGTGGGACCAAGGAGGAGTTCCAGATCATACCATTGGACAAGTGAAAATGCAGAATAAGCACCACAATCCCGATGAGGCTACATGGGACATGGAGGATGCCATACGATTGGCACATCCATTTTTGTTTACTCTTGCAGAGCACTGAGGTAGTGCTAGGATAGCATTTTTGTTCGGTTTGATGAGCACTAAGGACAGTGTTGTTGAAGGGGGAGGAGAACGTAACACCCTAGTTTTGACCTCGTTTACATTAAATATATATGATGTAAATATTGTAATTAATCATGGTGTGGAGCTAAAGGCAAAAGCCCCACCATTGATTTATCGTTTTATGTTTCGGCGATTAAAATCGACGCCAATGGTATTTTGTGCTAACTGGCACATTATAATTTTGGACATCATGTAAATGTGCAATTTAATTAAATACCCACAACTAGCTATGTCAATGCAACATTAAAAGAGATGGGGGCATGATTTCCTGGGGAGGGAGGGATATTTAATCTTTGGGGCCAATGGGGAAAAAACAAATGTCAATGAAATAACCCATCAAACTGTCAACCACCTTTCTTGTCTCATTCAACCAATCATTTAATTCTGCCGAAAATTGGTTGAAGTAAGTATTGCATGGGATGCACAAGGTATGGAAGTCAGAAATTCAAATTTGGGAAAAACCCATTTCTTGGGAAAAACGTTTTTGACTTTTGGGGCAAGTTAACACCCAAAATGCATGCCCATTTGGGCATACATCCAAAATTCTTCTTCTCCTCACGCAGTGGAAGATTGGGGGGATGTTTTAACTTCACGATTTTGGCCTGTGTGTGTTCAGCTTCATGATTTTGGGCTCCTGGGCGTTTTTCTCACCATCAATCGTCCACGATTGGAGCTCTCTCTAACGGTTGGAAGTTCCTGTGTGTGGCAGTCACGTTGTTGGGTTTGCTGTGTGCGTTGTCCCTCATGTGGGAAGTTGTTTCTTCCTTTTCCTTAGGCTAGGGAATTTGTTTTTGTAATGATTTGTGGTTGGGTATCTTCCTCCATGATTTTTTTTGCTGCATTTCCCCATCATCTTCCAAGATGGGATTCGTTTTGGTAATGCCCAGTGGATTGAGGAAGAGACCATGTTCTCTTGGGTGTTTTTGAGTTTTGTTTTTTTCCACGATAGGGCCAAAACGTCCCTGGGATACAAATTGTTAGTGGGTTGTTTCACCTACCTTGGCAATTCATTATGTTATCGAATTGTTTCTCCTCAACCCATAATTTTGTATTTTGTTGTGTATGCATTGTGCTTTGGTCTGAAGCTGCATTGTGTTGTGTGGAGCATTCATGTGTTGTCTTGGTTGAGTAAGTCCAAGAATCCACCTGTTAGTGGGTTGATTGTGTTTAGATGTGGTTATTGGCTTAACAATAGGTGTTTGGCCTTGTTGTGTAAGTCGGTGTCCCCTAGTTCCCTATGGAAATCATGCCCAGCTCGGGGGTGGCAGTGATGTTGAGAGAGTAAGGAGCACACTGGCCTATGGTTGGGTGGAACATTGCAGCGACAAAGCTAGTTGCGAGGAAGCTTCTTCTCAAGATAAGTATCCTTGTATTTAACTCTGCAATTGTATTTTCTTTGTAAATTGTCATGAACATGTTAATGCTTGAATGTGTATGCTTCCGCTGTAGATTTTGTATCTTATACATCTGTCTATATTTTTAAGTTTCATGAGTTTTCAATTGTTGTTAATGGGGCTAGTTTTCCTGGGTAAAAAGGATTATGGTAGCGTCCTCTTCGCCGGTCTAAGGGTCAGGGACGTTACAATCAAGAGCTTGGTGAAAATATTTTGTAAACTTCCACGAATTACTAGTTGATTAAGGAACATGGGGAATTTTAATTATAGTGATATGCTTAATACAATTGTTGAATGGTTAAATTGGATTAATTCTTATATGTGAATGATATCTAGAGAATATGATAAAGATAGACAATCTAATATTTAACAAAAATACTTATAATTATTTGAAGGAATTCATCTTGTGTTTGATCGCATTGTGTGAATGTGTGTTCGTGTTATTAATGCATATATAGGGAATAATATTCATTGCATTAATATATTGATTGATGAAGGTAACTGAATTATTGTTAAGACAATTCTAGGATCATTTCATGTGTTGTGTATATTGCAATGAAAGATTATATGCATGAGTATGTAAATTTTCCTTTAATATTCAAACTAGGGCTAAATAGTGCATTCAAAATCTCTACCGATGACCACACATGAATGTCTTTTAAAGTATGTAGCAGAAAATAAAACTGAGAAATAAATCACAACATCACATCACAATATTGACACTATTATTTTGGGTATGGAAACCCCCAGAAAACCTAAAATGGTAAAACCGGTGCAACAGACGGATATAGATTTTATTATGAGAAAATATGGAACGTTTACAATCACTGCAAATTCACCCAAACCTAGCGAATGTAGCACCTCAGCAGAATCACTGGGAAAATCCCAGCTAAACCCAAGCACTCTCCTGCGTGAGTGTACGGCCCACTATACGACCTCACACATGCAGATTCATATGGTTGTACGGCTACTGTACGTAATTTGTACAGTATGTATGGTAGCTGTACATAATCTTTACAGTCTTGTACGGCCTCCCTTTGCAACTGCGGCCTGTTGATCCGTGCAGGATATGTCCTGTCTGGCAGCTCGATGATCATGTTTCTCACTCCTCCATATTCCCAGCTAAATCCGTTGTCTAACTTTCTCTCCCTATCTGTATCATGTCTCTGTCGGAATACAAGTGTGTGTATCCTCTACACCAATTGACATTTCTTTCATAACTTTAGGTAAAGCGAAAACTCTAATTTCACTTTCACTTAAAAGTCAATAAATGATTAGGTCACTTTAATTATTTTCCAAAGTAAACTTAGGAAAAATAATTAAATACAATTGGTTTCTTGATTTAAGTCTGTTGCATGCAAGGACATGTGCATGCAGGAAGACATTCCTTATTGTTGTTATTTTAACACTCCTTCTGAACGAGGAAGGGATTCAGTAGCAACCCAACTTATCCCTCAACTTCACAAAACTCTGTATGCAAAGTGCCTTGGTAAAAATGTCTGACACTTGTTCATCAGTGTGTATGTACTCCAACCGAATGGTTCCTCTATGAACATAATCTCTCAAGAAGTGGTACCTGATGTCTATGTGTTTGCTTCAATCATGGAACACTGGATTTTCAGATAGCCTGATGCCACTCTGATTGTCACAATGAACTACTTTAGCCTCTAGCTCACACTCGAATAAACCTGAGAGTAACTTTCTCATCCACATACTCTCACAAGCAGCCATGCTGGTTTCCATGTACTCAGCCTCTACCGAGCTCAATGCAACTAACTTATGCTTCCAGCTTAACCAAGAGACAACCCCTGACCCAATGCCAAAACAGCAACCTGAAGTACTCTTCTGGTCCTCTACACATCCTGCCTAGCCAACATCTATGAAACCTGCTAACTGTACACTCCCTCTGCGCTCATAAACCAATCCATACTCCATTGTACCTTTGATGTAGCGAAGTATGTGCTTCGCAGTCATCTAATGCACTGTCTGAGGGTCCACCATGAGCTGACTCAAAGAGTTAGCTGCAAAGCTATTGTCTGGTCATGTGTTGACCAAATACATAAGTGATTTGATAAGATGGCGATACAAGGTGGGATAAAATCTATCTGACCCTGATGCATCAATCTTCCTCTAGTTAGAAAGTAGAGGTATGTCCATAAGCTTGCAGTTCTCCATCCTAAATATTTTCAAGATCTCTACTACATGCTTCCCCTATCCAATGAAGAAGCATCAATCTCTCTTCCAAACCTCCAACCCCATAAAGTAATGCATCAATTCAAGGTCTTTCAGCTCAAACTCCACTGCAAGGTTGGACTTGCAGTGTCCAATCACCCTCTCATGTCCTGTAAGAAAGACATCATCCACATATAAGACCAGTATGAGAGGCACCTCACCTATCAAGAAGTATGGGTTGTGGTCATCCTCACTCGGCTAAAATCTCATCTCTCGTAGCTAGTTTTCTATCCTTGAGTACCATGCTCAAGTTGCATACTTGAGCCCATAAAGAGCTCAATGCAATCTACATACATGCGTCTTCCTGTCCTCCACATCAAACCCCTCTAGATGCTCAATATATATCTCCTCCTCTATCACTCCGTTGAGGAAGGCAGTCTTGACGTCCATCTGATGGACTCGCTAATCCATCTCTACTGCTAAAGAGATAATGGTTTGTATGGAAGAATACCATGCTATAGGGACGAAGGTCTCCTCATAGTCAATACCCTCCTTCTGTGAAAACCCCTTAGCCACGAAGTGTGCCTTGTACTTCTCCACACTTTCGTTTGTTGCATGCTTCACCTTGTAGATCCACCTGGATCCCACCACCTTCTTGCCTTAAGGTCATGGCACAACCTCCCATACCTAGTTCTTCATGATTGAGTCATACTCCTCAACCATGGGCTCCTGCCACACACCATGTTGTGCAACCTCCTCGAAACTGGAAGATTCATAGTTAATCAACTCTATCATCAGTGCCATATAACTGAGTCTCTCTGGTGGTATGCCCCGTCTAAAAGATCTGTGTGGAAGATCCACCTGCCTAGAATCCTGTATTGTGGACCTAAACCACTTAGGCCTTGGCCTAGTGTCTACCTGTTGCGGCAGCTGGATGTTTGTCTCATGTTGTTGCTCATCCTCCCCATCAAAGATAGGAGGATCATGTCCACTTGGCTCCCTTTGACTACCATAACCTATGCCATGTGTTTATACATTTACTTGTACATTTGGCTCCTCCAACTTGATCCATGTGTCCAGTGATGGTTGTTGCTCTGCTGGTAAGTCCATAGATCTCTGCAATGCCCTATTCTCATCGAATTGGACATCCCTGCTCACAATGATCCTCTTGTGAGCAAGAATGTAAACTTTGTATGCCTTCCAAGTCTCGCTTTATCCAACAAGTAACCCCTTCTCTCAATAAGGGTACAGCTTCTTCCTACTGTCAGCATGAACATGACAATAACAGACGCTATCAAATATGCGAATGTGACTCACATTTGGCCTAGTTCCTATGAAGACCTCCTTGGGTGTCTTCCTCCCCAAATCTATGTGGGGACACCTATTTTGAATGTACACACAATCTTGTATGCCTCTGCCCAAAGGAATAGTGGTAATCCCTGATCAAATAGCGTGGCCTTAGATGCTCCTACCATAGTCATGTTCTTCCGCCATGCCACTCCATTTTGTAGTGGGCTATGGGGCACAGTGTGCTCCTTCTTGATCGACTATGTCGAGCAATACTCCATGAACTCATTGGAGGTGTACTCACCCTTGTTGTTTGTCCTCAACACCCGAATCTTCTTTCCTGTTTGGTTCTCCACGAGAGTCTTGAACTCTCAGAACCTCTCAACGACCTCTGACTTGGCCTTTAGGAAATAGATCTAGGTTTTCCTGGAATAGTCATCAATGAAGGTTACGCAGTAACTGTAACCACTGAACGAATGGAAACTCGTAGATCTGCATGCATCCGAATGCACCAAGTCAAAGGGATCCTTAGACGTGTGCTCACTCTGTGGGAAAGGCTTCCTCAGTGTTCTTCCCCAAAGCACAACCCTTACAGTGGTTATGATTTTCCTCTTATACCTGAGGAACTCCAATGATTGCCTGTCTCAAATGCTTCAGTGCTCCATGGTGTAAGTGTGCCATCCTCCTATGCCACAACTCACCCTGACAGTTGTTGTTGCTGCTGACTAAAGCCTTTACAGGCTCAAAGTGTAGTCTATACACTTTCTCGCTCCTTCTGCCAATCACCCGATCCAAGCTCCTATCTGACGGTTGACCCCTTGGGCCTGATATACACTCTATGGTCATGGAATATCCATTGTCCTCTAGAGTGGAGACTGATATAAGGTTCTTGGTCAGCCCTGGAACATATAACACATCAGCAAAACTGAAAGGTTTGCCAGACTCCCTCTGAAATGAAACAGTGTCAACTCCCTATGCCTGATACCACACATCATCACTCGGCTCAATGTGGATCCCTGTTCCACCCTCCTACAAGTCCGTGAAGAATCTGTTATGTCAAGTCATGTGACTAGATGCTCCACGGTCGATGTACTAGATACTACTCCATGTGGTGCTTTCCATGCAAGTTATCAAGCAAAACTCCTCATCGAAGTTCCTGCTGAAATCCTCCACCTCTGTAGATCCATCCATCTGAGTGTTACTCTTCTTCTTCCTGTCTGGGCATTGGGAGGCAAAGTGTCTGTGGATTGTGGCAAATAAAAAACTTGACATTTGATACGTCAATGTTCTTCTTACCATCATTCTTCCTCTTTGCCTTAGCCTTGCTCTTCCATGTAAGGGCTAGAGCCTCCTCATCCACAATGTGTGGGGCACTATTGGATGAGCCTGATCCTTAACCCATGCGAGTCTCCTATTGCACAAATTCATCCCACAATCTCTTCCAATCAGGAAGCTTCTCACTAGCCACCACACCTTTGAAAAAGGTGTCCCATGGCTAAGAGAATCCATTGAGGGTTATCCGAACTAACTCCTCATCTATTGTCTTAGAGCCAACAACTCCAAGCTCATCCCTCATCTGTGTGAGCCTCGTGAGATAAGGCACCACTCATTCTCCCTTATCCATCTTCGTGCTACGCATCATCTCTTGCAGCACCATCTTCTGGTTCTTGTTCTTGCTTTGGTGCAGACTCTCCAAAGCCGTCCACATCTCTGTTGCAGTCTTCTTCCCGGAAAGGTGAGGGACTATATGGTCATTCACTCCATCCATGATAATCAACATGGCTCTGGAATCAATCTTCTTCCAAGCTATTAGATCTGTCGAATCTGTGGGTGCAACTTTTGTGGAGTCAATGTGCTCCTCTGCATCATTGACATCCACAATCCTTGTGATCCTTTCTTTCCATGTAGGAAAGTTCTGAGCACCCTGGAGTCTATCCTCAACTCTCAACTACACGACCATACTGAAGTGTACCTGTCAAACCCCAAATTTGCAATCTAGGTTTATGTCTTCAACTAGATCTAGCCCTGATCTATCATTGTTGCTGCAAATCTCTCAGCGTTACCTCACCAGAGCTCTGATACCATGTAATTTTTTCTTTAATATTCAAACTAGGGATAAACAGTGCATTCAAAATATCTGTTGATAACCACACATGAATATCTTTTACAGTATGCAGCGGGATATAAAACTAAGAAATAAATCACATCACATCACAATGTTGACACTATTATTGTGGGTATGGAAACCTCTGGAAAAACCCAAGATGGGAAAACTGGTGCAGCAGACAGATATAGATTTTATTATGAGAAAATATGGAACATTTACAATCACTACAAATTCACCCAAACCTGGTGAATGCAACACCTCAGCAGAATCACTGGGAAAATCCCAGCTAAACCCCAACACCCTCATGTGTCAGTGTACGACCCACTGTACAGCCTCACATGTGTGGATCCGTACGACTGTACGGAATCTGTACGGTCTTGTGCGGCCTCCCTCAACAGTTGTTGCCTGTCGATCCGTGCGAGGTCTATCCTGTCTGGCAACTCGGTGATCATGTTTCTCGCTTTTCCCTCTTCCTAGATAAATCGTCTGTCTGACTTTCATTCCATGTCTGTATCTTGTCTCTGTCGAAATACAAGTGTGTGTGTCGTCTCCACCAATTGATCTTTCTTTTATAACTTTCGGTAAAGTGAAAACCCTAATTTCACTCACTTAAAGTCAATAAATAATTATATCACTTTAATTATTTTCCAAAGTAAACTTTGGAAAAACAATTAAATACAATTGGTTTCCTAATTTATTTACTTTGGAAAAATAATTAAATACAACTGATTTCCTAATTTATTTACTTTGGAAAAATAATTAAATACAACCGGTTTCCTAATTTAATTCTTTTGCATGCAAGGACATTGTTGGGTATGTGTTATATTCTTTGCATGTGCGTATGGAGGGGAGGTGTGCATGTCAGCGCTGCAGCTCGACGATCCCAAAAAAATTTGGCTATTTATAGTTGTTTGTGGCTATTTTTAGAATTTGTCTGAAAATATGTAACTTAATCCCGGTTAAGGGATTGGAGTCTTTTTCTAATCCGGGTTAACGGATTAGGGTATTTGGATGTTGCGGAATACCTATATTTTGTATTGTGAGGATTTCGTAATGTAATGAAGAAAAAATAGGAGGTGTGGCTCCAAGGTTTTCTGGTTTTACCGGTTAAGGGTTTACAAGGTAAATATCTGTGATGATGTGTTGTGATCTCTATTTTGCTTAAAAGAATTTGTATGCTTTGTTTCTCTGCACAGGTTTAAAACTTACAAACACATGCATGCAAGAAGACCTTCCTTCTTCTTGTTATTTTAATAGAATACTCATAGTTTGTTTTGTTGAATGAAAGTTATGTTAAGGGGGATAGATTGCAAGTAGAATTGTCTTAGATATGGAAATAAGTGTAAGTTTATAATGCACATCAGTAACTACTATATGCAATTGCCAAACATTATGTGAAGGATCTCATGCTTGTGAATTATGATTTCTATATGCAACAAATAAAATAAAAATACGATTGATTTTTTATGATGACATCTCATGGTAATAGCATGTGTATGATATAGACAAGATGATGAGTTTGCCTAATAAGGATAGATGATGGTTGTTGAAGTTGGAAAGCACAAGGATGATGCTATTGTGATGACATTGGAACCATGCGATATGCATTAATTTTAATAAGCTAATGTTTATTAGAGATTGTCAGGGGGCACCCTAACAATAAGGCTTTATAAGTTGCGCCATTCTTGCAAGATGGACACTCAAAGAGTTGTTCAGCAAAGAAGGGGGTGCATCTTCCTAGAAGGGTGAGTCCAGCAAGGAAGAGACCAGTGGAATGAATCTACTGTGAGAGACTCGTGATATGTGCTAATTGGAATTAAGAAGGTAATATATGATTAGATATGTTAGAGAAGATATTGAGCAAATTTGCATACTTTATCTTGTGTTATGAACATACATGCTTCATAAGCTAATTTGTCTTATTAGCAATTTGGAATGAGATGAGTGAAATTGGAGCCTTGAAATTGTTTTCCCTTCACCTTAGTGGTCTGATAGCCCAACTAAGGGGTGGCACACATAGAGAAATACCTAGGGTTGGGTGGAAAATTGCTTACACTTTGTTAGTTGTTGTGATCAACTTGTTGAGAAGTATTCTATCTCTACTCTAAAAATCTTTTCTTATCATTGAATATAAGATGCTTTATTTATGCATAATTGTATTGAAATTCTTTATACGTCTTGATGATTAATGATGGTTTGCGTTGTAACTAAATTGACAAATGTATGAACTAAGCAATCACTCTGTTAGTATGGGTATGATGTAGTCTTTGCTCATAAACTCTTGGGAAAACAATATGTGTAAGTAGTGATTTTTTTTGTTGGTAGGTACTATTTCTATAGTTAAATTCTAGAATATTCTTGTCCAAATGATATGAATATCCAAGTAAATCAACAGTAAAATTTTACTTGTAGCAATTCTTTGTTGTAATTTTTTTCCAATCCTTATTACAAAATGTTGGCTTACTATTGGATCCTGGCAATGAGCCATTTTGTTCGCAGGTGGAGGCCATGCTTACAATTGGCAACATCCTTAGATTGAATGAATATATATAAAAGGAAGTGTTTCCATGAGAATAGTGTTTACATGTAGCCTTTTATACTTCTATTATATTGTTAGCATTAGAGGGATATTAAAGATTGCATTCTAATACTGGATTAGGGGTATTTTCTTCTAAAGAAGATTACTAAAGAGAATAGGGAAAGTGTGTACGTGGATGGCTCGAAGATGGGAAAGATGGAAGGTTCTATGTTCTTATTCGTGCATGTGAAGACCTTTTCCTTTTCAAACTTTGGAATTGTTCTATTTCTAGCTCGTATACGAATTTGATAAAAGGATTGAAGTTTGGATTGAACCAAAAAGAAGTGATAAGAATTAGGTCTTGCTCTAAGAATTTTGTTTCTCTAAAATAGATGTAAATCCACTATTTTGAGATCTAGTATCTTTTATAGTTAACATTGTTATCTTTGTTTCCTTAAAGGGAGCTTATAGTTGTATGTTGCTCCTATTAGATGTTGATTTTAACACTCGAGTACGTGCAATAATTGTTGTATAAAGTGTGGTAGAATATAGCTGAAAGCATGCATTGAGATAGTACAAAAATAATAACTTTAACACAAATTAAATGCATCTAACTTGACTTAAATGCTTATGGAAGTTAGAGAGGATCAATGATTGTCTCTTTCGTTCTAAGGAACATCGACACAATATACATTTTGCATTGGGACATGTAGAGACAAATGTCTTGGATGCAAGTTGCAATACATTATATTGTGAGCACATTGAGGTAGTCATATTCGGAGAGATATGATTATTATATTGAGGGTAAGGTGATCCAAGAGGTTCTCAAAAGTTTGGTCAAAATGAAAGTCTTCAAATAGTGAATAAAAGCTTACATATGTGTAGAGCTTGTCAAGAGATTTCCAACAACGTTTGTTTTGTGTGAAACGACCTCCGGACACAAAAGTTATTGGGTTTTGAAATTTCGGCAAAAGGTTAAAATTGATGGTAAAAAGGTCAAAAAAAGGGGGGCCCACGTAGCACACCCACATGTTGCCATGTGGCATGTACAGTCAACGTACAAATGCGAGGTGGCAACACCACAGGGTGCCACGTGGACAGATTTGATGATATGGCATGGTAGGTGGACCAATTAGGGTTTGCATGTGGCAGCCCTGTTGACGCTTGGTTGAATTGTTTTCCAAAAAAATTGGGAGTTGAGAAGGATCAAACCCCCAACCTCCCAACTGCCAACGACTCCACAAATTTCACCTAGCCAAGGATCCCATCGATGTTTCTTAACACTATAGTGCGTGGTTTCTATTTAAAGTTGTTTGATGTTTTAGTTTGAAAAAAAAACGGCCAACACCGAGACCATGTATATGATGGAGCCAACACATCCGAACAACGAAGTCAACGTGCCAAGCCACATGCCAACATAACAACGTAACCGACGTAACAAATTCCAACACAACCGCCACCGAATGCTACCATATACAACATTGTAACAATAACGTTAAATGGGGAGAGGCCCGCAGGTTTGACCACGGGACCTCTAACCCCCAACATCAATGCCTTGACAAAGGGCCATAGCCCATACGTTGGCTATCATGTGGCGGATATTTCTTAAGAATTCGAAGGCAGAGATCGGAACCCAAAGGGGGCACGTGGCTCCCCCATGCGTGCCCAAAACCTTTATAAATCCTTGCCAAAACCATGAAAAATGACAAAGTGGGCGACCATTTATGCACAGAGGAGCAGGTACAGGCCATTAATGGACACAATTACCGAGGCAGGAAAAAGTACAAATCCATACAATGTAGTCAGAATTGTCTCGATTTGTGTGCCAGCAGAGGAGGCCTTAGGCAAACCTAGTCGAGTTTATACTCATTTTTCTCGAAATTTCGAGAGGATCGCAGTGGTGCTATCTGTTTCTATTGTTGACTGACAGAAAACAGAGGTTATTCTAGAAACTCATGTGTGTAAGATTTTGAAGACTTAATAAGATCGTCCTTCTCATTGGAAGTATCCCGGAGACGTAGCCTAGGAGGGGTGAACTCCGTTATCATATGATGTCTATCAATTTCATGATTTGCATGGTTATTTGCTTATGTGTATGTTTTTAAGCATTTAATTTTTCATCTTTTAAAGTTTTTTTATGAGTTTTTAACATACAAATTTCACATGCAATTTATATGGTTAAAAAGATCCTAAAATTTTTAGATCAAGTTTGATATCAAAGCAGCTTAACCATTACATTGTGAGTTTGCGAATGTTAACAAGATCCATGCTACAACATGGTGAAGGAGAACTTGAAGAATTTGATCCGGAAATTGGTTCAAGAAGAGGAAGAATGGATTCACCAAAAGGAGAAGAAGCAGCTTCTTCAATCCCATCTGAAGGGAAATTTCTTAAAGCTTTCATGAGAATGCAAACAATGGTGGAGGAGCTTTATCAAGATCAGAAGAGAGGTGAACAAGGTGTTCCATCTCATGTTGAAGGTGAAAAAGAAGGAGGTGGTGAGGAACCCCCTAAAACTCCACCATCTTCACTGTCTTATCTTGATGTTTCTTTACATTCTCCATTTGAAAAGAAAAAGAAACTTGATGGAAAAATTCACTTTAATGTGTGCCTCAATTGAAGCTTGATATTAAGTTTGAATTACATATTTACAATGGAGAACTTAATGCTGAGAAATTAGATAATTGGATCCGTCAAATAGAAGTTTATTGTAGGATTCAAAAATTTACTAGAGATAGCATCAAAATTCAGTTGGTTTATGTCTGACTTGGAGGGACTGCTCTCATCTGGTGGGAGAGCAGATCTCAAGAGGATCTTGCCACAAAAGGTAAAACCATATCCTCTTGGTATGAGTTCACTTCAGCATTAAAAAAACAGTTTTATCCATTGAGGTACATGCGGCAAGCTATGATGGACTGGTAGAACTTGAGGCAAGGTAAGGGACAAAGTGTGTAGGAATACACACAAGAATTCAGGAAAAGAGCTTTGGTACTTGGTATACCTCTCTACACTCAAGAAACTCTTCTCAAGTATATAGGAGGATTGCATAGTTATTTACGTCATATGATATTAATGTTTAATCCAACTAACCTTGATGAGGTATGTGTTCAAGCAACTCATATGGAATCTAAGGAGAAGAATACAAATAAAACTTTTCCAATAAAGCTTTCAAACCAAGTGGAAACAGGTTCAAAGGTAAAGGGAAAGGTAAACATACAACTATTGTTAAGAAAGAAGGAGAAAAATCTACATGTACTCATTGTCAAAAAAAAAGTCGTGATGCTTCCAGATGTTGGAAACTTCATCTAAAACTCAAGCTTGAGAAGTTTCAGAATAAAGAAGACAAAAAAAAATACTGCGGCAGCAATCCAACATGATTTGGGATCTGATTCTAGGGATGAAACTAAGGTGGTTGCTACAAGCATTCAAGGTAAAAATCCTTCTATTTTTGTTTCAAAGAATGAACATGTTGATGAAAGAAAGAGGAGTTATTTCGTATTAGAGTAATCTCTAAACACACAAAAATTGATACTCTTTTTTATAGTGGATCACAAGCAAATCTCATTTCAAAAGAAATAATTAAGAAATCACATATGGAAACTAAGTTACACCCTAAACCATATCCACTTGGATGGGTATGTGATAATGAACATTTGCAAGTTACAAAACAGTGTAGACTTAGATTTGTCATTACTTCTGGATTTGTCAATAATCAACTATCCTACCTATGACAAAGAGTTGCATGCATTAGTACAAAGTGTAAAGAAGTGGAAACATTACCTAATGGGTAAAGAATCTGTCATACATACCGATCATCAACCACTACAATATCTTCAATCACAAACTAAGCTACAACAATCAAGACATTTCAAGTGGATGGGATTTTTACAACAATTTCTTTTGGTTATTAAATAAGAAAGGAATTCATAACATTTTGGAGTAGGAAAAACTATAGCACAATTACAAAAGTTTTGTTATTGGTCCTAAATGAATGATATTGTGTCAAAGTATGTAAAAGGATGTGTCATGTGTGCAACAAGTAAACCAAGTAACATCAATCTAGGCTTGTACACTCCACATCCAGTTCCTTCTCATCCATGGGAAAGTGTTTCAATGGATTTTGTAGGAGGGTTACCAATGTCTAGAAAGGGACATGATTACTTGTATGTTGTTGTGGATAGGTTCAGTAAAATGTGCATTCTAATGCCTTGTAAAAAGCAGATCACAGTTGAGATGACTACTCATTTGTTCTTTCAAAATGTATGGGTGCATTTTGGACTTCCTACTTCTATTATATCTAATCAAGGTTCCCGCTTCCTTGGGAAATTTCGGTAATCTTTATGGGAACTTATGGATAGAAAGCTAAAGAAAAGCACAACATTTCATCCACAAACTGAAGTGGTCAACAGGACCGTTGTACATCTTCTTCGAGGGTATTGTGCCAAGCATAGGAATCTTTGGGATGAACAGTTGCATTATGTTCAGTATGCCTACAACAAAGTCATACACTCTTCAACACAGAAGTCTCCATTTGAGACATGTTTTGGATATTTGCCAAAAGCTCCCTTAGACTTTGTTTTTGGGAAGGATTGAGTGGAATATGGACAAATTGATGCGGATAAAGCTTTGAAGTTTATTCAACAAATCCAGTTGATTCATCAAACAGTGCAAGAACAGTTGGAATCAAGTCATGCCAAGTATAAAAAAAGTCATGACAAGCATCAAGTGGATCATCATTTCCAAATTGGTGATCGAGTCTGGCTTCATTTCAGCAAAGACTGACTCCAAGGTGAAGGTAGAAATTTGAAACCTATCAGGTATGGACCTTTTACAATTTTGGATAAAATCGATAATAATGCTTTTCGATTAGAATTGCCTCCTTATATGCAAATGTATTTCATTGTTATTGTGGAAAACTTGAGATTGTACAAGCCTCCTATGATTGTGGGCCAAGATATACATGTTCAAGTACCTTTTGTTGACGAGTTTTCTCATGAATATCTTAATGAACTTCAGGAAGATGTTATACTTGATAAGAAGGTCAAATCTTCACAAAGAGGTGACATAGAATTTCTTTGTGTGGGGTTGAAGGGAATGCATCCAAGCAAAGCACGGTGGCTAGAGACCGGAAGAGTGAGAAATTTGTACCCTCACGTATTTTCCGAATGATTTCATGCTTTTGGTGGCCCAAAAGCTTTGTAGTGGGAAGGTTTGATCTAGGAGGATCTCAAAAGTTCGATCAAAATGAAAGTCTTCAAACAATGAATAAAAGCTTACAGAAGTGTAGAACTCTTCAAGAGCTTTCTGGCAATGTTCGTTTCGCGTGAAACGACCTCCAAACGCAAAAGTTATTGGGTATTGAAAATTCGGCAAAAGGTTAAAATTGATGGTAAAAAGGTCAAAAAGAGGGGGGCACATGGCACACCCACAAGGTGTCATGTGGCATGTACAGTGAGTGTACGGATTGCACGTGGAAACACCACAAGATTCCACGTGGACAAATTTGATGATATGGCATGGTAGTTGGACCAATCAAGGTCTTCCATGTGGCAACCCTGTTAGCGCTTGGTTGAATTGTTTTCCAAATTTTTTGGGAGTCGGCGAGGATCGAACCCCCAACCTCCCAACTGCCAACGACTCCACAGAGTCCACCTAGTCAGGACTCCTACCAGTGTTTCTTAACACTATAGCATGTGGGTTCTATTTAAAGTTGTTTGATGTTTTAGTTTGAAAAAAAACAAGTTCGAGGGCATAGGCCAACACCGAGACCATGTATATGATGAAGCCAATACAGCAAAATAGCGGAGTCAACGAGCCAAGCCACATTCCAACATAACAACGTAACCAACATAACAAGTGCCAACACAACCGCCATCGAATGCCACCACATACAACATTGTAACAATAATGTTAAATGGGAAGAGGCCTGCGGGTTTGACCCCAGGACCTCTGCCCCCCAATACCAATGCCTTGCCAACGGGCCATAGCCCATACATTGGCTATGGTGTGGCAGATATTTCTTAAGAATTCGAAGGTGGAGATCAAGGCCCAAAAGGGGCACATGGCTCCTCCACAAGTGGCCAAAACCTTTATAAAACCTTGTCGAAACCATGAAAAAGGATGAAGTGGGTGACCATTTTATGCACAGATCTCGAGGAGCAAGTACATGCCATTAATGGGCACAATTATCGAGGAAGGAAAAAGCACAGTTCCGTACATATCCTTACAACGCAATCTGAGTTGTCTCAATTTGTTTACTAGACGAGGCTTCAAGAAAACCTGGTCGAGTTTATATTGATTTTTCTCGAAATTTCGAGAAGATCGCAATGGTGTTATCTATTTTGTTGTTGAATGACAAAAAATAGAGGTGGTTCCAGAAAATCATGTATGTAAGCTTTTGAAGACTTAATAAAATCGACCTTTTCATTCGAAGTGGCCCAAAGATGTAGCCCAGGAGGAGTGAACTCCGTTATCATTTGTTGTCTATCAATTTCATGGTAGGCATATTGTTTATTTGCTTCTGTGTATATTTTTAAGCATTTAAAATTTCATCTTTTAAAGTCTTTTTATGAGTTTTTAACATACAAATTTCACATGCAATTTAGATGGTTAAAAAAATCCTGAAATTTCATATGATAAGAGAATCATTGTATGTGAAGTAAGAATGGACATTTTTCATATTTGAACCTTGTACATTGTTGGAGATTTTATCTTCTTGTTGGACTTTTAGTTTTGCCAGTCCCTAAGGTTAGGAATGGAAATTATATGTTTCAAATATGTTCATATTGCATCATAACCTCTTTCTGTGGATTGATCTATTTAGATCAGGTATGGAACAAAAATGTTGTATAAGAATATAATCTACAATCACTTTTTCCTATATATTAGAATTTGTTTTGTGTAACATTTCTATTAACACTTTGACTTATAAAAAAGTTAAGGGAAAAAGAACTAGACCATTAAACCTTGATTTGATGATTTAGAAGAGGTATGTTACACATACTCTAGCCACAATCCACCTCACTGTAACTGAGCAAATGCCACTCACAACTCTAAAGTCCATATTAATCTAAACAAAAAATGGTCTTTGACCTTTGTTGCATTGACTAGAATAAAACTCTCTAATTATGGCCAATTCTCTCATTGATTCGATGAACCATTTCAATTAACTATAAGTCTTTGTACCCCTAATGGGCATTCTCATAAGTATAAAGTTTTGGCGGAGGTGGATACTAGTCATTCTCATAAGTAATAAATTTTTGGCAGAGGTGCATACTGCCATTCCAAGGAAAGAAAATATCCAAGACAACAAGCCAGCAGAGATTTTTCCAACATATCAAGCAATAACATAGATTTGTCTTGCAATGCTAAATTGTGCACACCTCCACGATGTTTGAAAATTAAACCTCTCAAGCATTAGTTCATCATTATGAGCATCCAAGATGACAAAATTAATGCCCTTCTCACTTTGGTGTTTTATCGAACAGCCAACATGCAAATGAGGATTACATCACAAACCTTATATGATCTACCCATAATGGTTGTGTTGTAGTTGATCCATAATACCACTCTTTAATATACCTAGATGCCTCTCTTGGCCATCGGGGCTCTCAAAATCAAGATTTCTTCATTTACAAATCTCATTTCTAGTTGTGGACCAATTTGTCTCTAACAACAACCTAATAGATTTTGTATGCAAATACAAAGGCAAAATACATTGCTTAAATATAAATCATAATAAGAATCCAATCTAGAATCACATACATACTTATTAGCAGCATTTTCATCAATTTTAGTCCTTTCCTTAAACAAATTCACATTGGTAACAAAATTTATGAAATCAATGACAAAGATACAAAACATAAAGATAAACCATTCAAGATAAAGAACGATGCTTATATTTCTAGTAAAATGGTCCACCAAATCGATTGTAGAGGGGAAATTCACTGCCACATATAGGCATCTCTTGTAAATGCCACCCCCAAGTTAGGCTATGAAACCATAAGGGTGAAGGATAACTATTGGCTATGTTTCTCACTCCTCCTAACCAGACACCTACCACGATTTACCCTAAGGAAAGTTTCTCCAAGCATCTTACACATTACCCAGTCTTCAATCATCACAAACCTCTTCCTCTCAACTAGGGGTATCACAAGAACAAATGTTATATTTGTTGCACACTCCCTTAGGAATCCATCCCCTCCAATGCTTTATTATAGGCATGAAAAGTCTAAGTCATTAGTTGCTCTTTGGGAATGCCTGGAATTAGTAGAACTTGGTTCAATTACAATGAACAATATTTGCAAAGAAGCAAATAGTGGTGATACAAAATGCTTAGTATCACTGCTCACTCCACAACCATGGATTCTCCCTAAAAATGAACCTAATATGGCTTTTACTAGCGACCAAATCTTCTTGACCTACCATACACATAGAGATTTCAAGCTCCCAAGTTTGTTGATCTAGATGGCAACCAATCTTCCATAAAAGAGTATACAAGTTCCTCCTTCCAATGTTAAGAAAAATGGGAAAATAATGAGGGAAGAGACTCTCCAATGGAAAATTACACATTATGCATTCCCCCATGCATGAGGCATATGTGCCTTCTAAGAAGCATGATGAGTGATCGATCAGAAGGGCATTCCAGCCAACAATAGTTAAGAAGGCATTTTATACAACATGGGAAAAACGATAGTACTTCTCCAAAGGACATGGGGCTACATTATTTGAATGGTTTTCTCTTTCCCTCTCATGGACTCATAGCCCCCTTGTTCCTCCTTAAGAAACCCTTTTAGTGGTTATTATATTATTCATTATGCTTCAATTTTAACATTTAAACATACCACTGCAACCAAGCCCACAACTTGGACTCATGACCATTTATTAGCCAATCCTTTGCCTTGGACTTTAAGCTAAGAATACTCACAAAGATTTTTTACTTTTTACATTACAAGGTCATTACAATTCAACCTTCCTAGCTTGACACCCATCCAAATAACCACACCATTATGAAAATACATCATATAATCTAGGGGGTATTATATGTACTCCACTTCAATACTTGAGAAAGGGTTAGACACTTCCTCTCTATGTTCAACTGAGCCATGAGTTGAACTCATTTGTGTAGCCATCAACTAATCAAAGTTTTGACATGGTTGTTTCCATTTCATATATTGATCTCCTCGGTACCTCAGTGGCTAAAACGTATCATGCCTTGCTTGCATGAAGCTTCCCCACATAGTGACGAGTTCACCATTCTCCAAGTTGTTGGTTTTGGGCTTACCAACAACCCTTGGTAGTGATGATCTTCATGATTGCAAGCTTTATCTTCTCAACTTCGGTGAAGTTTTCGACTTCAAAATAAGTTTGTAGTGTGCTAAACCACTCATTGAGTGCTTTAATGTCAATTTTACCTTTAAACATCATAACGTTATGATCAATCGTCACCTTGAGGGATTTTTGTTGGAAAATGGGCTTAATCCATGTTGTGTAGGTGTTTCAAGTGCAATGTGAGACATGATTCTTCTAAAGAATTCTACAAATTGCTTGTAAATTTCCTCATGTCATTTTTTGAAAGCTTCATTAATCATCAATTTCATAGTGCTCTTATATCAAGGATAGCAAAGTTAGTCGATTTGGTGTTACCCATCAACTCACAATATTTTGAATGTGTTAGAAGGTTGTTAGTGGAAGTTGGTTCGACCTCGTTCTTTTGATAGTCGGGTCTAGTCTAAAAATGCATTCATCTCAAATTAATCCATAGTATAAAGAAACTACATTCAAATACCATTGATACCATGCAAACATGGATTGTGATCTACTACAATGGATCATGAGATTCCAATGCCTTATGTATGCCACTTTGAGGAAACAACCTCGTCATGATGAATTAACACTAAGGAATACTATTGTCAACTAATAATAGTGTGCTCACTGAGCAAATAAGTACTCATGGGAGCAACAACACTTACAATTGCAAAATTTCTTCATGCACATTACAATGCATTTATAATATTAAAGTATCGAAACATATGAAAGAAAAAAATGTTGCAAACGATCTTAACAACATACCATAAAATGAGATGAACAAGCACAAAAATAAAATGCAAACGTCACAAGCATGAGAGATTGTTCAAATTGTATAGCGTATTCTTAATACAAGAACTCGAAAAAAATTGCACATAGATCCCAACATTGTAAGGAGCAATATATAGTCAAGTCGTGCATGGAGTATCATTGTGGAGCTAATCTCACAAAGGAGTAAGAACAAAGAATTCAACACTACTATCCTAAGAAAGATTTTCAAGTACATATGGTTACATATTTATACACAAATTGATGACCAATTGAATGATGGAGGTAATATCCAACAGTGGACCTTGTGTAGAGGATAGGGATGCACATCTTCGTTTTTTTTAACCAACATGGATCCATCTTAAACCCATATCTATCAAGCACCGAGAGGGATCCAATTTCTTGAGGTGCAATTTTTTCTTTAGATTTTAAACTCAAGAAATTTGATCCCTCTCTTGCTTGATAGATGTGGGTTTAAGTTTTAATTTTTTATTTTATAGGCCAACACTGGATTTTTTAATTGCTTTTCATAATTTTTATTTTATGAGCCAGCATTAATTTTTTAACTACCTTTTTATTTTTTGTAATGTGATGTCACATTACCTTACAGTACATTGCATGGTCTCTTTAGGTCGTGACGTGGAATTGACATTACCTATCGATTTGTTGCTAAAGTGGCATGATAATTTATCTATCAAACTTGCATTGAAAGGATCTAGTGTTGGGTTGAAAGATTAGTGCGTTGAAGGCTTGGCATTGGTTGCCCACAATGAATTCTGGCACAACGATGGATTAGTGTTGTCACATGCACTAAGTTTAGCATAGTGCGCATTGCCAAATGTTTGACACAATGCTTTTCTGATACACTGAGATTTGGTAAAGCCTTGGTGCATATTAGAAGCATGCAAATGCACAAATTCAATGATACTTCCAAGTTTCTATGATATTGTTAAGATTTCATATGCTTAGCTAGATATCATTAGTGTTTAATCCAAATTCACAATAGTAGCATATGCAGTCACTGAAAGAAACACAATCACAAAATAGACACAGTATTTATCCTAGGAAACCCTCAAGGGGAAGAAAACCCAGCAAAACTTCCTATGTATAAGATGTATAAGATAAAACACCAAAACGGATATTCTCCTCCTTGCTGGTATGTCTCTCTCTCTCTCTCCTATGCGCTACACAAGTGAGTGAGTATGTCTTCAAATGAGAAACAGAGCTCCTGTATTTATACTATTTTTGTCGACTAACTTTTACCCTAATCAAGTCGGCCCCACTAAATTGTCATGGCCAACTTCACCTAGGAAATCACAAAACAATATTTTATTATATTCATTAGAGTGCTATTGACCTAACTTACAATGGAGGCTTTACCTCATGAATCTATGATGACCAATTACAATAATGACATCCCAGCAGAGGAATAATATCATATCCCTTGGGGTACATCAGTAAAATACATTTAGAATATCCTTTGAAGTTACAATATTTCAACACTCCCCCTTAACGAGAAGGGTATTCTACTGACAACAACATCATCAACTATAGGAGTAACGAGAGAAAGAGAGAGTCTTCAGCAGTATCAAGGTAATACATCTATACGTCATAGGAATATTTCAACAATCATCATGTTATCTCCCAAAATAAATTTATTTTCAATAAGTTCACTCATACAATTTATTTTTGATAGGATGAAGATTTCAAGTTAAATTATGAAAGATATTGGGATGACTAACAAATTTGGGGTAGCTGGTTTTCTGTTTTTTAATAAATTTGAAAGTTTTGGCTTTCAGTGGCTTAGGCGAACTTTTCAACAGTTCATTAGCCACCGAAAAGCCAGCTTTCGACAGCTAACAGTTTCGACTCAAGACCATGTTAACCACTGAAAACCTGTTGATCACGTTTTTTATAAAATTTTGTTGCAAAGGGACTTTCAGCTGCTTAAGCGAACGTACCAACGGTTCATTAGCCACCAAAAGCCCTGCTTTCGACAGCTAAGACCGAAATTTCAGGGCGCTCCAAGCCACCGAAAGTGGTGTTTTACTGTGAAAAGGCATCATTTTAAAACTGTGATTCTGAGCAACTGGAGAATCATTTTGCAAAACGCTTGAAGGTTTTTGTTCCTAACAGGTCAGAGAACAATAACCTCTCTCAGTTTTCCTACAGGTGTTGCAGACTGGGAGAATCGAATCCATCTCTGAGACCTAATTTTCGAATCTCAGAATTTCCTGTTTGACACATGTTTTTGAAATCCAGATCCCAGGCAAATTAAAACGAATTCTAAAAAACTCAGAGAGATTTTTTTTCTCACAACAAACCATTCTACAAAAACCTCTTTCGGTTTATACACAGGTGTCACAGGTTTGGAGAACCAAATGCATCTTTGAGCCCCAGTTTTCAGCAGTTTGGCCAAATTTTTAGGGCAAATGCTGACCTGGCATTGCAAGTTGTAGTAGAGATTGAAGAACTCCCATCACCTACACCAAAAGAGCAAGATGAACCAGCAGAGAAGGCTTCCTCTAACAAGCCCGAGACACAAAGGATAAATCAGTTGTTAAGGCAAGTGTATGAGATGGAAATTCTAGAAAGAGAGATAAAGAAAAGCAATGCTACATTGACCAAGAGGAATAACCTGCTACACAACTCTTACCTAGAGATGAGAGAAATGTATGTTTTTCTAAAAAGACTAAACAAAAGATACATGAAAGACAACACAAGGTTGTATAGAATGATTAGGCTTCAGAGGCTGCAGATGAAGGATACAAAGCCAAACCCTAGCACTCACCTCACATTAGAAACCCTAGCTGAAGCTGCAGTAAGCCTACAGCCTCCAAAGTCAAGCCAGGCTGTTGTTAACCTTCCTAGCATAGAGCCTGTTGAATAAGAAGATAAGCAAACAAAACCCTAAATACTCTCACCCACCTAAAAGGTTAGGGAATTGCAATAAAGCATGAGTTGATGGCTAAGAAGTTGTTATTGATCTCAAAAGACTAATGGAAATCTAAACCCTATCCTTCCCTAGGGTTTGAATTTAAATTTTGCAGGTAGAAGGAGGAGGACCCACTCAAAAAACTCAAAACACGAGTTTCTGTAGATAAGCGTGCTTTCAAAACGGTCTCTAAGCCACCTAAAGCAAACTTTCGGCAACTAAGACCAAAATTTCAGGGCGCTCTAAGCCACTGAAATTGGCGTTTTACTATGAAAATGCATCATTTTAAAACGGTGATTCTGAGCGACTGGAGAATAATTTTGCAAAACGCTCGGAGGTTTTTGTTCCTAACATGTCAGAGAACAATAACCTCTCTCAGTTTTCCTACAGGTATTTCATATTGAGAGAATCAAATCCATCTCTGAGCCCTAATTTTCGGATCTCAGAATTTCCATATTTTACACGTATTTTTGAAATACAGATATCTGGAAAATGGAAACGAATTTCAAGAAACTAAGAGAGGTTTTTTCTCACAAAACACCAATCTACAAAAACCTCTTTCAGTTTATACACAAGTGTCACAGATTTGAAGAAACAAATGCATCTCTGAGCCCCATTTTTCGTAGTTTGGCCAAATTTTTAGGGCCAAAGTTGACCTAACAGGGCAAGTTACAGCAGAAAAATGAAGAGTTTACTTCACCAACACCTAGGAAAGAGCAAGATGAAGTGTAAAAGCTAAAAAGTTGTTGAAGTGCACCATCAAAGGAGGTCTGTTCCAGTTTTGGGGATACATCAAAGAGGAGAGGGTCACAAAACCCTACCTACTCTAACCAACAGTGGCTCATCCATTAGAAGTCCAGTTACAACTTTCCTCCAGTACTCATTGCAGTCATCAAAAGGTTCAAAGAGTGAACGAGTGTTAGAATTTAGTTAAACTAGTAGTTAAATTAGGGTTTCTGACCTAATTTTGCAAAAACATTAATTTTATCTATTTTTAGTAAAACAGTTCCAATTTTTCAGAATTTGAATATTTTTGTAAATGCTATAAACCCTAAGACTTATGTTATAGAAAAGGTTCAACTTCGGGGACTTGTAGACCATTACTATTGTCAAGCTTCTCATATTGCTCATGACCTAATTTAAGCTCTTTTGTTATCATATGTTCAGCTTCCATTTTCTGTCTATTATGTGCTTATGCTTGAATGTGTTATTCAGGTTTATTCAGGTTTATTGATGTCTGATAGTTGTCATCCTAATGGCATATTGATGATTTGAATTATAAGTACCTCCCTTGTTATGATTAACCATTTATATATATATGTTTTATGTATGAATCTGCCAGCATGATAAGTTCTCCATCTCTGCACCATATTATCAAACCTCCGAACAGTGGTAGTTAGAAGCCTTATCCCTGATTCAGTTTCATGAATTCCTTGAAAGTGTGAGGTTCTATAGGTTACCTGACTTGATCCATTTAGAAAACCCTAAAAACATTTAAGTTATCAGGCATCCTCGAGCTACAACCTACAGGAGTTTCCTGGAGTGATAACAAATTGGCACCGTCGCCAAGGAGAGGAGACTGAAGCTCAGCTTCCCTGGGAGACGACAAAGATCCTGCTTTGATGATAGACAAAGCTTGGACACTATTCTGGTTGTAATCATCTGTCTGGCGATTCCATTGAAATAAGGTGGCTTCAAGAAGACCAAGTACTAGAGCAAACCCTAAAAGGCCACCAACAACACCAGTTTCAGATCCAGAAGAGATTCTGAGAAGAGCTAGGGCTTCACTAAGGCAGACCAGCGATGCTGCAAAGGAAGCTACATCAGGTATTTCAAGAAATATTTCTGCTATTATTTCTTCTGCTGAAACACTTAATTCTCAGGAATTTATAAATACATCAAAAAAATTTAGGGTTTGGGCATCTTCAAGCAATGTTGCTTGTGAAGATCTCATCCCTGGCGACTCCATGAAGGATGAACTCAATGGCGACTCCAAAATATTAAGATGTCAAAAGCATTTGTTGCTCTGTTGGCGCGGAGGTTTGCACCTCTTGACTTCTCTTCGGTTTTTGGTTTCCCATATCTAGTACCTGATATGTCTGAATGGAGAGATTTTCTACCTGTCTTCAAAGAGGAAGAAGAAGACAATCCTGCAGAACACCTCCTCAAGTTTCACAAATGCATGGATCTATTAGATCAGCAGCATGAAGATGTTCATGTATTCATTATATGGTGATACACGTCAGTGGTATTTTTCTTTACTTCCTTCCAGTATTTCATCATTGAAGGATTTTCACAAAGCATTCATTGAGCATTGTAAAAGGTACTATTCAGATGAGTTTGCATTTGATAATTGTTGTGAAGAATATAAGTTGCATTCTGAGGATGAAAATGTAAATAGAGTAGAAGATTTTAAGTTTTGTGAGGATTTGTCCACTTCTGGAATTTATTTTAGTTCTACTTTTCAGCAAAGAGATGATCAGAGACATGCATGTTGGGGTTAATGATAGCTATGAAGAGTATGCTGCAATAGGGGACAGCGCTCATTGTGATCGAGATATTAATAATCTTCAGAATGTTAACCATAATATAGATTCTTTTGACTTTGTACCAAATGCATCTGCTGACTTATGGTGTCAGGAGGATCAATTTGTCCCCTTTGGAAACCCGAAAGATAATGAGCAGATTGAAAGAACAGCATGTAACAAATTTGGATCTGCAGCAAATACTAAAGGCAGCCCTTAGTTTTCTGATTTGCAGACAAAGGAAGAATGCAATAGATATGAAGAGGAAGATAATGATCTGAAAAGTCCATAACAGCAGGGCATAACTCATCCTTCCCAGTCAGAGGTTGAGCAATCTACAGTTGACATGGAGATCACTGAAAGCAGCCAGCGGCAACATTTCATTCAGTTGGAACAGCTGCATAGAGAGGTATTCCTTCATCGTTTTTATGACCCTGTTGCTAACTATCTGAAACCTATAAGCAGCGTAGATATCAAAATATTTTTGTCAGATGATAGCTGGTTCTATCACCCTTTGAAACTACATTAATGCATGCTAGGGTTTCATTTATTTTTCAGGTCAAGATCAAGGATAAGTTCAGCAGAGCAACTTCTGACATGGCTTCATTGGAAGCATGATGTCACGTGATAAGAATCATGTACTTATTAGAATTAGGAGTAGGAATATATAGGAAAATAAGCTCTTAATATGAGCATCTAGGTCATTTTCAGTTGTTTTCATGAATAAGCAAAGCGGGCTACAGGTAGGTTGCAGTGGATCAGTGATAAAAGACAAATGACTCCATGCCCAATGGAACACTAGAAGATAGCTTTAATTATTCTTTTTCAGTAAAGGCATTTTGGTCTAGGGTTCTTGGGACCTCACAGGGAGGTTCCCATCCCCGAGTAGGAGCCAGATGTTATCTCCCAAAATAAATTTATTTTCAATAAGTTCGCTCATACAATTTATTTTTGATAGGATGAAGATTTCAAGTCAAATTATGAAAGATATTGGGATGACTAACAAATTTGGGGTATCTGGTGTTCTATTTTTTAAGAAATTTGAAACTTTTAGCTTTTGGTGGCTTAGGGGAACTTTTCAACAGTTCATTAGCCACCGAAAAGCCAGCTTTCGGCAGCTAACAGTTTCGACTCAAGACCACATTAACCACTGGAAACCTATTGATCACATTTTTATAAAATTTTGTTGCAAAGGGACTTTCGGTGGCTTAAGCGAACGTACCAACGGTTCATTAGCCACCGAAAGCCCTACTTTCGGCAGCTAAGACCGAAATTTCAGGGCGCTCCAAGCCACCGAAAGTGGCGTTTTACTGTGAAAATGCATCATTTTAAAACGGTGATTCTGAGCGACTGGAGAATCATTTTGCAAAACGCTTGGAGGTTTTTGTTCCTAACAGGTCAGAGAACAATAACCTCTCTCAGTTTTCCTACATGTGTTGCAAATTGGGAGAATTGAATCCATCTCTGAGACCTAATTTTCGGATCTTAGAATCTCCTGTTTGACACATGTTTTTGAAATCCAGATCCCGGGCAAATTAAAATAAATTCCAAAAAACTGAAAGAGATTTTTTTCTCACAACAAACCATTCTACAAAAACCTCTTTCGTTTTATACACAGGTGTCATAGGTTTGGAGAACCAAATGCATCTCTAAGCCCCAGTTTTCAGCAGTTTGGCCAAATTTTTAGGGCAAATGCTGACCTAGCATTGCAAGTTGTAGCATAGATTGAAGAACTCTCATCACCTACACCAAAAGAGCAAGATGAACCAGCAGAGAAAACTTCCTCTACCAAGCCCAAGACACAAAGGATAAATCAGTTGCTGAGGCAAGTGTATGAGATGGAAATTCTAGAAAAAGAGATAAAGAAAAGCAATGCTACATTGACCAGGAGAAATAAGCTGCTGCACAACTCTTACCTAGAGATGAGAGAAAGGTATGTTTTTCTAAAAAGACTAAATAAAAGATACCTAAAAGACAACACAAAGCTGTATAGAATGATTAGGCTTCAGAGGCTGCAGATGAAGGATGCAAATCCAAACCCTAGCACTCACCTCACATTGGAAACCCTAGCTGAAGTTGCAGTAAGACTACAGCCTCCAGAGTCAAGCCAAGCTGATATTAACCTTCCTAACATAGAGCCTGCTGAATAAGAAGATAAACAAACAAAACCCTAAATACTCTCAACCACCTAAAAGGTCAGGGAATTGCAGTAAAGCATGAGTTGATGGCTAAGAAGTTGTTATTGATCTCAAAAGACTGATGGAAATCTAAACCCTATCCTTCCCTACGGTTTAAATTTAAATTTTGCAGGTACACGGAGGAGGACCCACTCAAAAAACTCAAAACACAGGTTTTCGTGGCTAAGCGTGGTTTCAAAACGGTCTCTAAGCCACCGAAAGCAAACTTTCGGCAACTAAGACCGAAATTTCATGGCGCTCTAAGCCACTGAAATTGGTGTTTTACTATGAAAAGGCATCATTTTAAAACGACGATTCTAAGCAACTGGAGAATAATTTTGCAAAACGCTCGGAGGTTTTTGTTCCTAACATGTCAGAGAACAATAACCCCTCTCAATTTTCCTACAGGTATTTCCTATTGAGAGAATCAAATCCATCTCTGAGCCTTAATTTTCGGATCTCAGAATTTCCTTGTTTTACACATATTTTTGAAATACAGATATCTGAAAAATGGAAACGTATTCAAGAAACTGAGAGAGGTTTTCTCTCACAAAACACCAATCTACAAAAACCTCTTTCAGTTTATACATAGGTGTCACGGATTTGGAGAAACAAATGCATCTCTGAGCCCCATTTTTCAGCAGTTTGGCCAAATTTTTAGGGCAAAAGTTGACCTAACAGGGCAAATTACAGCAGAAAAATGAAGAGTTTACTTCACCAACACCTAGGAAAGAGCAGGATGAATTATAAAAGCTGAAAGTTGCTGAAGTGCACCATCAAAGGAGGTCTGTTCCATTTTGGGGATACATCAAAGAGGAGAGGGTCACAAAACCCTACCTACTTTAACCAACAGTGGCTCATCCATCAGAAGACCAGTTACAGCTTTCCTCCAGTACTCATTGCAGTCATCAAAAGGTTCAAAGAGTGAACGAGTGTTAGAATTTAGTTAAACTAGTAGTTAAATTATGGTTTCTGACCTAATTTTGCAAAAACATTAATTTTATCTATTTTTAGTAAAATAGATCCAATTTTTCAGGATCTGAATATTTTTGTAAAGGCTATAAAGCCTAAGACTTACGTTATAGAAAATGTTCGACTTCAGGGACTTGTAGACCATTACTATTGTCAAGCTTCTCATATTGCTCATGACCTAATTTAAGCTCTTTTGCTATCATATGTTCAGCTTCCATTT
>LPNX011219567.1:449702-501073 GCA_001517045.1 Pseudotsuga menziesii
GCATGCCTTGAGAGTGTGAGGTTCTATAGGTTACCTGACTTTATCCATTTAGAAAACCCTAAAAACATTTAAGTTACCAGGCATCCTCGAGCTACAACCTAGAGGAGTTTCCTAAAGTGATAACACATCAGTGATTGGAACAATTACTCTTCAATATCTTCTGCAACATACGATCACTTGATCCTTTTGCATTAACACTTCGATCTTTCAATCCTTTGCAGCAACACTTCGATCTTCTCGATCCTTTGCAGCAGCACTTTGATCTTCTCAATCATTTGCCGCAACACTATCTGCAATACACATGATCTTTTTGCGGGATGTCAATCCCTGTCACTTTAGGACATAGGTCCAAGGATGATGCAGTCCTCCATCAACCTACTCCCCCTTAACGAGGAGGGTCCATAGTATCTACCAATTGAATTGTCTACAACTGAATGTAGATCTCGTCTACACGTGAATGCATGACCTGTCGTACGCAAGGACTCATCGTAGGACATCCTCAACGTTGAAGCTAGGACCACTCCATGCGAGTGTTATACTACAGCATCTACATGTAGATGTAGGCATACTCTCCATGCAAGAGTATCGTTTGTAACTGTCGATCTCGACCGCACCTAAATGCAGGCCCTGTCGTCGGTAAGGGCTCATCATAAAGCATCCTCAGTTTCAAAGCTAGGACCACTCCTAAGCGAGTGTTATTATACAACATCCATAAATGAATGTGTGTACACTCTCCATGCAATAGTAACATCTGCAACTGCAGATCTCAAACAGCACCTAAATGCAGGCACTGTTGTCTGTAAGGACTCATCGTAGAGCATCCTCAGCTTCAAAGCTAGGACCACTCCTAAGCGAGTGTTATTCTACAGCATCCACAAATGAATGTGGATACACTCTCCATGCGAGAGTAACGCCTGCCACCCTTAGCTAGTAAGGACCACTCTCAGGAACAGAGTGTTATTTCCTGCAAGACCATCCTCAAGAGAGGATACTATCGTCCACAAGTGAATGTCAGACCTTGTCAGCATCTTCAGGCGTTCTTGGCCTCTTTCATACTGTAGCTTAACTCTCATCCCATTATCAATGACATTCTTATCATCACTCCCCCTTTCCAGGGAGGATCCATATCATCAACCAGCTCACCCTTTGTCTAAGGAGGGTTCATATCTTCGACTTGTTCCTCCTTTCCGAAGAGAGACCATATCTTCATTGTTCCTTCTTGCAAGGAAAGTCTGTAGTATCATCATTGTTCCTCCTTGCGAGGAAAGTCTTTTCTGACTACACCAAGCTTGTCACGGAAATATTCAAACTTTATTCGAGATAGAGGCTTGGTCAGCACATCAGCTACTTGCTCATCAATACTCACATACTAGAGCTTTATAGCTCCCTTTTGTACCATATCCCTTGTATAAAAGTATCAAATTTCTATGTGCTTTGATTTATCATGGAACATAGGATTCTCTGTCATCTTTATACAACTTTGGTTGTCACAAAGAATCATTTTGGTATCGAACTCTATGTCAAATAGATCTGACATCAGTTTTTGAAGCCATATCGCTTCATAATTAGCGGAGCAAGCTACTATGTACTCTGCTTCAGCTGTGCTGAGAGCAACACTGGACTGTTTCTTACTAAACCATGAGACCATGGTGGATCCTAGACAATAACATCCACTTGAGGTGATCTTTCTGTCTGCGGCACTTCCTACCCAATCTGAATCCGTATATCCATACAATCTGTAGTCATGATCTCTAACATAGTATAGTCAAAAATCTATCGTACCTTTTAGGTACCTCATCACATGCTTTGCAGCTATCAGGTGAACCCGTCTAGGTTTAACTAGATACTAACTTAAGGTGTTCACAGTAAAGCATATATCTGGCCTTATATTCAACAAATACATTAATGACCCAATAATTTGTCTGTATTGAGTCATATCCACTAACTCTGATGATTCATCATATAGTAACCTCGGGTTGGTATCCATGGGTGTGGCCATGGCTTTACAATCCAACATATCAAATATTTTCAAGATTTCTACTGCATACTTTCCTTGATTCAGAAAGATTCCTTCTTGGCTTTGACACACTTCCAACCAGAGGAAATAATGCATCAATCCAAGATCTTTCATCTTGAATTCTTCAGCTAGTTTCTTCTTACAATATGTGATATGTTTCTCATTTCCTATCAGAAATAGATCATCCACATACAGTAATAATATGACAAGTTCATCATCCATAACCTTCATGTAAAGGTTAGGATCAGCGTTACTTTTGGTAAATCCCAAGCTTGTCAAAAAGCTATCTATTCTACCATACCAAGCTCTAGGAGCTTGCTTCAGTCCACACAAAGCCTTTTTCAACTTACATACATGAGTCACTATGTCTTCGACTTCAAATCCTTGTGGTTGTTCGATGTAAATCTCTTCCTCAATCACACCATTCAGGAAGGTCGTATTTACATCCATCTGGTGTAGATCCCACTTCATCATGAAAGCAAGTGCCATGATGGTTCTGATGGAAGTGTACCTTGCTACTGGAGCAAAAGTCTCTTCATAATCAATCCCCTTTTTCTGAGAGAATCCTCTAGCCACAAATCTTGCCTTGTACTTTTCAATACTTCCATCAACTGCATGTTTTATCTTGTAGATCCATTTTGAAGATACCACACTCTTGTTTCCTAGTTTGAGTACTATATCCCAAACATCATTCTTCATTATTGACTGGTATTCTTTCATCATTGCTTCCACCCACTCTTTCTTTTGTGCAGCTTCCTCATAGCTGGTGGGTTCTTGATCTACAAGGTCATACATCAAAGCTACATAACTGGAGTATGGCTTTGATCTCTTGCTTGCTCTTGTGGAGCCTTCTGGAGCTCCATACTTCTCTACTTCTTGTATGATTTCTCTTACCCAAGCAGGTTTTTGTCATAGCCCCACTTAGCCGAGCGCTCTTGACTCGCTAAGAGGGTGTGCGGCACCGTCTAGCAACCTCTCAAGGGCTTGGCCAACTTGATGTTAACTGACGGACTACGCCTACTCATTATGCGGAAACATGTTATATCATTAACTTAGTCATTCATACACATATGCAACAACTGTAACAACACAAGAAAGTATGGAAGTGTTGCGGGTTGCCCAATGCAGAGCCCGTCTTCAATATTTTCACAAGTAAAACAGAGATGCCAAAACCGGCCACTCTCTGGGTGTGCGCCCAACTTGGCTAAAACACACACTTTTACAAAACTGGAAAAACCCAAGTCAACCTCCACTGAGCGACTAACTTGGCTGCCGAAACCACTGCTGCAAACCCTCACTGTATGCTGCTGCCGCACCGCAGAAAACCCAGAAAACGTGCCACTGTCTGAACTTAGCCTCTGTCGCAGTCCAACTGTGCACTGTGCCAAAACCGGCTGCCTGCGGTACCCCTGCGCGGATGCCTCAGAAACGAAGGTGCGCTTTAGCCAAGCGCACTGTTCACATGAACTTAGCTCCCCTTCCTTGGATGCCTTTGAAATGACTTGCACTTCGTTTATTTATAGCCTTCTAGGTGTCTTGCCCATGTCAACTTGCCATCTTGCTTACCGCACAAGTCACCCCTTGCCGGTTCACCAAGTCAACTTGAAAACACACTTGGCCCACTTAACTGTTCCGTTGGTGTCACCCCACCAACGTGCACTTTGACTTAGGCGTTCACGGGTCCGCTTGCCGAAGCCTCTAGAGTGCCGCGCGCACACTTTGCTGGTGAGCCGCGTGCCCCTTTACTTTGACCGAGCGCCCATCTCTTTGACCGCCGTTCGTCGCTAACCGTGCCGTCGCGCGCACGCGCCCGTCGCCCAGCTGCCGTCGTCCGCACGCCCGTGGCTTTACTTACCAAAACGCTCTTTTGCCGGAGCGCCCAACTGTTCGCACGTCCATCCGCACATCCAACCGCACGTCTGTCCGTCCGCACACTAGGGTCGCGCGCCCACACCTAGGGTCGCGCGCCTGTTTACTGAACGTCTTCACAAGCTTGCATGCCCAACCGCACGCTCAAGGGTCGCGTGCCCACACCTAGGGTCGCGCGCCTGTTTACCGAACGTCTTCACAAGCTTGCATGCCCAACCGCACGCTCAAGGGTCGCGCACCTCAAAGGTGTCGCGCGCCCATCATCAATGTCATCTTTGCCAAGGGGCGCCCGTGCCAAGTCACGTGGGCGCTGACCTTGGGGCGCGCCACATTCCCGACCTCTGTGCCGATGGTGAATGTGGGCGCTTGCTATCTTTGCTAAGTGAGAGCGCAACTCCATGCCGAACCGTCATGACCACGACACCTTGCCTAGGTGTGCCACCTTCCAGGTGCGCTGAAAAACGTGGCTGTGACAGCCTCCCCCACTTAAAATTGTTGTCGTCCCGGCAACGTCAACCGCCGCTACCATTTTGCAGCAACATGTAAAAACCATCATACTGTGTAGTTTTGCATGTACACTAGTCTCCGTTCCCTTCTTCTTCGCATGAACCGGGTGATCAGTCCGCTCCATCGTTTCCGTCGGTCACTTCCTCTAGTCCTCTCTGGAAAAACCTGTCACAAGTGAATAAAGACACCACCTCCATCCACACTTGGCTAAATCTGTCATAAGTGAATGAAGTCACCACCTCCATCCACACTTGGCTGCGTTTCGGGTTTACTCTTTCTGCAACACCCGCGGTCTGTCTACCTTCGCCAAGGGTAGCGACCGTCTCGCTTTCTGCACTTAGGTAGAAGAACCGAGGAGATGGCGCACCTCGCCATCTTCCTCTGCACGCTCCCGTGCCTCCTCCTTTTGGCTCAAATACAACAGAAGTGGAATGTTGCCGCCAACAATTCTGCCTCCTTCATCAAACAATCTCTGTGCTTCCAGGTCATCTTGCCACACACTTGCTGTAACTGCGTTACAGCCAAACGCACTAGCTGGAACTGTCCCTTCTCCGCACAGTTTTCCTTCCGCGACCTTGCAGAACTTGACAAGTTTTTCCAGACCTGTCATGGCCTTTTCCACGACCCTTTCCATCACGTCAAGTCGCTGTTCCACCTGAACAACAGACTCTCTGCTAGCGAATCGTTCCTCCACAGAAACGACTTCTTCCTTGCTAGTGCCTTCCTTGCCTTTCGCCTCAGCAAGCTGTTCACGACCTGTGGCTGCGGTAGTCTGCGGAGTGGCTATCACCGCAGTCACCTTCCGTCCTCCCCCTGCCTTCTTCGTGGTCCGCACATGGATGGGCTTCTCTCTCGCAAGAAATGCAAAACTGTTAAGGTGGGGCAGCAACGCTGCCTTCTCCTTTTTCATAAAGTCTTGGCCAATCACAACTTCAAAGTCGTCGAGGGGCACAATGGTGAAGTCACTCACCCCTGCCCATTCTCCAATCCTTAGAGAAACTTTCTGAGCCACACCTTCAACTCTCTCGACGATTGAATTGACTGCCTTGAACATATTTTCTTTCTATTCGACTTGCAACCCAAGCCGCTTCGCAACCTCCTCGTTAACGAAGTTATGAGTGGCACCAATATCAACTAGTGCCGAAATCTGGTGACCATTCAACTCAATGGGCACATAACTCAACTCACCGTAATCAAGTTCTGTTGAAACCGGTGCCTCAAAGACAGCGCTCAACACCTGCATCACGCCAACGGATGGTCCACCCTGTTCAACCACAGCCACCTTCTGCGGCCGCAAAGGACAGTCTCTTGCAAAATGATCCTTTGCGCAGATGTAACAGGAGACTGACTTTTTCTCCTTCTTATCACCGAACTGTTTGGGCTTTTCATCCTCACGTTTGCCTTGAAACTTAGGCTTACCCGGTTGCTCCCTCTTGAACTTGTCGTGTTGCTGTTTCTTGCTGCCATCTTCGTTGCCTCTAGCTTCGTCACGCCTATCTGTTCGGAAGTCATGCAACTTTTCTGCAGCAGAAATTGCCTCAGCAAGGGTCTTAACTCCTTGTCGTCGCAGGTCTGCTTGCGCCCAACCTTGAAGACCCTTCATAAAATGATAAAGGCGATCCTCCTCTCTCATATCCTTTATCTCCAACATCACGCTGGTATAGGCTTTGATATAAGCCTGAATCTTCGTCGTATGACGAATCTGCATCAGCTCATTCCGCGCAACCCAACTCTGGTTACCAGGACCAAACTGTGCCTTGAGAGCTGCCTTCATTTGCTCCCAAGTCTCAATCCTCTATGTGATCTTTCCTGAAGCTACATCTTCCGCACGGTTCCTCCACCAAAGCTTTGCTGTGTCGGTGAGAAACATTGCTGCCGCATTGACCTTCGCCTCATCTGAACATCCGTTCATCTGATCAAGGTACTATTTGACATCCCAGCAGAAATTTCCAAGTAACTTCGAATCACGTGTGCCATCAAACGATTGCGGTTCCTTCATCCTGATTTTCATGGTCGTGCCCCCGTTGCCACCACTGTGAGCCAACGCACGTTTCAGCACCGCAATCGTGTCATCTTGGTCTTTGATGCGAAGCTGAAGTTGTTCCACAACTTCCTCAAGCTTCTTAACTCTATCCACTGTATCTTGCTGCACCGCAACGTGCAAGACATCTGTTGCCTCTTTGCACTCTTCAACAGCTTGATTGAATGCCATCCGCATCCTTTCCATTTCGTCCCGCATAGCTGCAGCCTTTTCTCCATGAGCATAGAGCGCCTCACTGAATTGCCCCATGTTCGCTTCAATTGCTACTAGCCTCCGTTTACCTTTGGCCTTATGCTCCCGTTCTTCATGAACGGACTCCTCTCCATCCGAAGGTGCTTCTGCTTCTGAGCCAGAAGTTGGATCTGCGTTACGTCTAATCATCTTGCCCTCTACTTGGTCCAAGTAAAGAGTCACGAACCCCGGCTCCTTCGAGTTTCGCTGCTGTACCATCCGCTTTCGTCTACCAATCTTTCCCTTCCGCTGCTTTGGACAGTTTGCAAGGCTGCCAAAGACACCTTCCAGTCAAGTCTCGGTTCCGTCTAACTTCTCTTGCACAGCCTTCGTCGTTTCAACGAACTTGGTCACAAAGCCACCGTTGCCAAAACCGGCTCCGGCACTTCTGCTAACCAACTGAGCGCCTGCCTCTGCGGAGCGTTCAGTCTGCGGAGCGCCCGTCTGCCTGCAGAGCGCCCGTCTGTCTGCGGTTCGCACAGTCTGCGGTGCGCCCGCCCTGCGGTGCGCATTGTCTCTGGTTCGCACTGTCTGCGGTGCGCCCGACCCTGCGGTGCGCACTGTCCCTGCAGTTCGCGCGGTCTGCGGTGCGCCCGCCCTACAGTGCGCACTGTCTGTGGAGCGCTCGCCTCCTCGCGGAGCGTCCGAACTGCGGAGCGTCTGAACTGCGGACGCCCGTCCGAGCCTGCGGAGCAATCCCAAAAATTTCCTCGCTGCAACCACCTGTCGCACGAACTCCGTCAACCTGCAGCTCTGAGCAAAACCTCTCCGAGTCTTAGCTCTGATACCACCTGTCACAGCCCCACTTAGCCGAGCGCTCTTGACTCGCTAAGAGGGTGTGCGGCACCGTCTAGCAACCTCTCAAAGGATTGGCCAACTTGATGTTAACTAACGGACTACGCCTACTCATTATGCGGAAACATGTTATATCATTAACTTAGTCATTCATACACATATGCAACAACTGTAACAACACAAGAAAGTATGGAAGTGTTGCGGGTTGCCCAATGCAGAGCTCGTCTTCAATATTTTCACAAGTAAAACAGAGATGCCAAAACCGGCCACTCTCTGGGTGTGCGCCCAACTTGGCTAAAACACACACTTTTACAAAACTGGAAAAACCCAAGTCAACCTCCATTGAGCGACTAACTTGGCTGCCGAAACGACTGCTGCAAACCCTCACTGTATGCTGCTGTCGCACCGCAGAAAACCCAGAAAACGTGCCACTGTCTGAACTTAGCCTCTGCCGCAGTCCAACTGTGCACTGTGCCAAAACCGGCTGCCTGCGATACCCCTGCGCGGATGCCTCAGAAACGAAGGTGCGCTTTAGCCAAGTGCACTGTTCACATGAACTTAGCTCCCCTTCCTTGGATGCCTTTGAAATGACTTGCACTTCGTTTATTTATAGCCTTCTAGGTGTCTTGCCCATGTCAACTTGCCATCTTGCTTACCGCACAAGTCACCCCTTGCCGGTTCACCAAGTCAACTTGAAAACACACTTGGCCCACTTAACCGTTCCGTTGGTGTCACCCCACCAACGTGCACTTTGACTTAGGCGTTCACGAGTCCGCTTGCCGAAGCCTCTAGAGTGCCGCGCGCACACTTTGCTGGTGAGCCGCGCGCCCCTTTACTTTGACCGAGCGCCCATCTCTTTGACCGTCGTTCGTCGCTAACCGTGCCGTCGCGCGCACGCGCCCATCGCCCAACTGCCGTCGTCCGCACGCCCGTGGCTTTACTTACCAAAACGCTCTTTTGCCGAAGCGCCCAACTGTCCGCACGTCCATCCGCACATCCAACCGCATGTCTGTCCATCCGCACACCAGGGTCGCGCGCCCACACCTAGGGTCGCGCGCCTGTTTACCGAACGTCTTCACAAGCTTGCATGCCCAACCGCACGCTCAAGGGTCGCGCACCTCAAAGGTGTCACGTGCCCATCATCAATGTCATCTTTGCCAAGGGGCGCCCGTGCCAAGTCACGTGGGCGCTGACCTTGGGGCGCGCCACATTCCCGACCTCCGTGCCGATAGTGAATTTGGGCGCTTGCTATCTTTGCTAAGTGAGAGCGCAACTCCATGCCGAACCGTCATGACCACGACACCTTGCCCAGGTGTGCCACCTTCCAGGTGCGCTGAAAAACGTGGCTGTGACAGTTTTCTCTTTCGAGATATATACATAGTAGGGGATTCCTGAGGTTCTAGCATATCATGATCTTCAGATGCTACTATTTCAGGAGAGGTTTCAGCTTCTACCTTTCTGGGAGATGCATCATCTTCATGTACTTCTTCAAACTGACACCTTCTGGATTTCTTAAGAGCTGTCTCTTCATCAACTGTTACATCCCTACTAATCTCTATATGACGGAATCCTAAAATGTGTATCCTAGGCTTTGGAGACTTCACAGTATCCAACAAATATTCCCTTCTTTCCAGAAGGATCCAACTTGGTTCTCTTCTCTTTCGGAATATGTACATATATTGGACAGCCAAATATCTTGAGATGGCTCACTTCAGGTTTCTTTCCTATATACATTTCTTCAGGAGTCTTGAATCCAAGAGCATTGTGAGATAATCTATTCTGCACATACACAGTTGTTCTTGTTGCTTCAACCCACAGGTGCATGGGGAAGTCTTGGTCATGAATCATTGTTTTCACTGCTTCCATAATGGTTCTATTCTTCTTTCTGTAACACCATTATGTTGAGGATTGTAGGGAGTGGTTAGTTCCCTCTTGATTCCATCTTCTTTGCAGAATGCTTCAAATTCTTTTGAAGTATATTCTCCACCATTATCTGATCTCAGTGTCTTGATTCTTCTTTCTGAATGGTTCTCTATCAAGGCTTTGAATTCCTTGAATTTCCTGAACACTTCACTCTTGTCTTCAAGAAGTATATCCATGTCTTTCTTGAATAGTCATCAATAAATGTGACATAATATTCATATCCACTTAAAGATGTGGAGGGCATAAGACCACATACATCATTATGAATTAGTTCCAACGTACTTTTTGTCTTTGTTTCACTTTTTGAAAAGGGATTCTTGATGTTTTTTCCTCTTGCACATCCTTTGCAAGTTCCTTCATGATCAATCTTCAGATCCGATAACCCTGTTACCACCTTGCTTACATAGGGTAGTGCTTTGTAGTTGATGTGAGCAAACCTCCTATGCCATAGTTCACTTGAGCTAGTAGTCTCATGGACAAGGGTTGTCTCTGGATGTCCTTTGAGTTTGTACAATCCTCCTTCTTCACCAATGACCATAGCATCTTCAAGTGTCTTTCCTTTGGACCACATGAGCACTTGTCCGTCTATAAAAGCAACTCTATATCATTTCTTATTGAGTGTTGAGATGGAAAGCAGGTTCTTTTTCAAACTTGGTATATATAGTACTTCCTTCAACTTCATGGAAGTTCCAGAGTCAAGCTTGTAGCCTGATTCACCAATACCTTTGATGAAATATTGATAGTCATATCCTAATGATACTTTCCGAGGAAAGTTCTTTTCTTCAAGTCTTGACAGAGTTTGCTACTTCCCTGTCATGTGCTTTGAAGCACCACTATCAATAAGCCATGTATCTTCTCCAGGTGTTACAAACCTAGAGAGTGCAGAGAATAGTACATATTATTCTACATCTTCTTCTTTTGTTAGTCTCTTTCGAGGTCTTTCTTCTTCTTCCTCATCCTCATCTTTAGCTAGATGAGCATGATGTCTTTTGTTGTTCTTCTTCTTCAATGGACACTCTCTGGCAAGGTGTCCTATCTTATGACAGTTGTAACATTGATACTTTGAGTAATCTTTCTTCTGAAAGTTTTCTCTTTTCTTTTGAAACTTCTTTGGAAGTTTATGACTATCCTTCTTGAAGTTTGATTGTTTTCTTCTTTTAGTATGGATGGCTAGAACTTGATCATCTTCTCTAAGTAGAGGATGCAATCTTCCCCATACAATGTCAAACTTCATACTTTCTTTTCTAGCACACAGAGTTTGTATGAAAGAATCCCAAGGTCTAGTGGGACCATTGAGAGTAGTCATAACTAGTTCATCTTCATCAAGAGTGTCTCCAATGGCACTTAGTTGCTCCCTGAACTGGGATACCCTTGTGAAGTAATCTTGAATTGATTCTCCTTTACTCATCTTGGTGCCCTTCAGTTGAGCTCTCAAATTCATCTTCCTGTTGATTTTATTTCCCTCATACATTCTGGAAAGTGCATCATACATTTGCTTTGGTGTCTTCTTAGACGATGCTTGAGAGATCAAGTGATACTCGATAGAATCAACAATGATCCTCATTTCCTTGAGTAGGTCTTTCTCATGCTTCTCCTTAGATTCATCTTCTATTGGTTCTGCAACTTCATCCTTGATGTACTTCTCAAGACCATTCTCTCTAAGAATGAGACCAATCCTATACTTCCATGCTAGGAAGTTCTCTATGCCCTCCAGTTTGTCCTCAAGCTTAGTGCTTGGGGCTATCCTATCTAGGAGGTCACTAAAAATTGAAATTTCTCAAAATGAAAAGCTGACCTTACCAGGAGATGCACTTGATAGAGGCGAGTTGGTTGGTCCACTTGGTTTCTGGAGATCCCAAATCTTCACCCTTCAAATCCTACTTGCGAGGTTGCAGTTTCTGCAGAATTTATGGTTCTGGTTTTCTGCAGTCTTCTAGTTCAAGGCCAAACTAGGGTATGGATTTCCCAGAGATTCAACCACCCAAAAACTTCGATCGAAGGCTCACTAGATGCGCTCTAGAGAGGCGCAACTTTCTATGCAAGCAGATCTTCAAAATTCCAAACTTTGCAGAAACCCTAATTTCTTCCAGAGGGAGAGAAGAGAGAGTTTCACCTTGTGAAAGATGTTCTATTTAGGCTAGCTCTGATACCATGTTAAGGTCTCATATGCTTAGCCAGATATCATTAGTGTTTAATTCAAATTCACAACAGTAACATATGCAGAATCACTGAAAGAAACACAATCACAAGATAGACACAGTATTTATCCTAGGAAACCCTCAAGGGGAAGAAAACCCAACAAAACTTCCTATGCATAAGATGTATAAGATAAAACCCCTAAACAGGTATTCTCCTCCTTGTTGGTATGTCTCTTTCTCTCTCCTATGCGCTACACAAGTGAGTGAGTATGTGTTCAAATGAGAAGCACAACTTCTCTATTTATACTCTTTTTGTCAATTGACTTTTACCTTAATCAAGTCGGCCCCACTAAACTGTCTGGGCCGACTTCACCTAAGAAATCACAAAACAATATTTTATTATATAAATTAGGGTGCTATTGACCCGACTTACAATAGAGGCTTTACCTCATGACTCTATGATGACCAATTACAATAATGACATCCCAATGGAGGAATAATAACATCTCCCTTGGGGTACATCAGTAAAATACATTTAGAATATCCTTTGAAGTTACAATATTTCAACAGATACCTGTGTCCTTTTTCAACACAACTTTTGGTTGAATGGAAGTGTAGCCGAATGGAAGAGTAGCCAGCCATTTGCAACAATGGATGAGTCTCACAAGCCCATCAACATTAAGATATCCATGGCTTTCAGTCATCATAATAATAGAGGCTGCAAGGTCTACTATGACTTTCAGGATAATCACTTCATTTATCTTCACATGCAGCACTAGACTACAAGGATCTCTGTATTTGTGAACAATTTCTTTGCTCAAATCACATTTGATGTTCCAATAACATGAATTATCAGCAGGTCCTTCTATTACTTCATTATGAGCTTTTGGCACAGGTTTCTAACCTGTTTGGTATAGATTGGCATATCTTTGATGGCCTACACTAAAAGAATTCGGATATGTTAGCCTCTCCAAATCTTTGGAAAATTAAACTTTAACTCCTTTCCTTCTTTGGAACAAGTTGTGGAAAATGAATCTTAGTCTTTGTCACTTTGTCTAGGCCTTTTCAGGGGATAAACTCTATTGGTTTCTTCATTTTCAATCTATTCAATGTACTTTTTGCTCCTGAATTTTCTTGCCTGCAGCTTGTTTCGTCTGATTCTTCTCTATAACAAAATTTTGCCAAAACAAAGTGCAATCTCTGCACAATTGTCACGTCCCCATGCCTCCGACCGGCAAGAGAACGCGATCACCATGGCGTTAACCATCCGGGCTAAGAGCCCACGAACATGGACATGCATAAAATTTACTGAAACAGAATGCTGAAACAGAACCTTTAACTAAAAGATGCACATATGCAATTTAGTCATCATACACAGCGGAAACCAACAGCATTCATACATGCATGCATTCATTTAACATGTTCATCATTTTCATTAACAGAAAATAAGGTTGCAGAAGTAAAATGAACAAGATCGCTTATCTTAAGAAGAACTCGATCCGCAACCAACTACGTCGCTGCAACGTTCCACCCAACCATAGGCCAGCGTGCTCCTTAATCTCTCAGCAGCGCTGCCACCCCCGAGCTGGGCATGATTCTCCAAGGAATAAGGGAACAAGTAGGCTTACACATAGCCAAGGATACACAAACACAGCCAAGCCAACACAGTTGGGTTTATCAGGCCATCGAGGAGTTGGGAAAGGGTAAATGCTAAGCTGATGAGCTCAATGCAGAGCCAAGAACACCTACACCAGAACTAGCTTGACTTCTAAGACACCCACACACACCCAACACAAGGAATCAGTCCCTTCTCTGCTACACAGTCCCTCATGCCCTGCATTCCCTTCCAGTGCTATTCAGGGGTTGTGGAAAAGAAAGCCAGCCCTCTAGCTCTGTCTGTGTGGTTTCCATCACCAGGTATCAAGCAAACCAAGCCCCCATCCCTGCTCCCAACGCAGTCCGAAGACCAACCATTGCCCACATGCAATTAAATCAACAATTACAGCTCAACAGGGAAGACGACTCCCCAGGGAATTATACAGTCCCAAACGTAACAGTGAATGTAGCTCACAACAAGGGAAAACAATGACTCGTCCTGGGCAACAAATCCAACCAGGGGAACTTACATAGACCACGCTGAGGAAGAGAAAAACGCAGACTTCCAAATCCTGTGCGTGAAATGAATAGAACAACCATACCAGTCTGTGAGACAGCTGAAAATGTGAATGGCCCTTCACAGCAGTTCGTGGATGGAATAGCACGGCTCTCAGCTCGCTGCATCAGTCGGAAAACCAGGAAATTCCTGTGCGTGAGGCACATGAACGAACATTGGTCCTGCACGAAGATGAACAGCTCCCAGTTCGTGCGTGGGTGAACAGACAACAGGGAAGACGCGAATTAGAAGTGCGTGGGTGTTCAGCACAGGCGTGGAGAGGAGAATGCGTCCGCGGGAGTGAAAAACCAGGTAAATCGTGTGCGTAGAGGTGAACAGAAAATCGTGAGGCCCTGCGTAGTGGAGAGTGTGTGAAGGTTTCTCTTGCTATTAGGAATTCAAACGCTGTGGTGGAGTGTGCGTGTGGGTGAGGACTGACAGTCCTGCCACCCCACTCCCAAAGCAATTAACTGCTTCAACCACCAGCAACCATTCTTCAATGAAAGTGGTTGGAATAAAAACAAGGGAAGAAGACACATGGGTATTTTCCCTTATTGGCCAAGGTTGACACTTTCCCCTCGCATCCTTATCCTTGTGAAAATCATGCCCCTTTCTCATTTTAGTTGCCGCGACCGTAGCTGGTTGTGTTCCTTTTTAATTATAAATGCATATTTACATGATGATAAACATAATATATGTCGCATGCCCCGATACACCATCGGTGACAATTTTAAATCCAAAACATCGCATAACCAATCAATGGTGGGGCCTTGGCCTTTAGCTCCGCACCATGATTATTACAATATATACATCATATGCATCTAATGCAACGGGGTCAGAACCGGGGGTGTGACAACAATGGTTGATGTCACCATTACTTCAATGTTCCTCTTCTTGTTCCTAGGCCTCTGGATGCAAAGTAGGATCATATCTTTCAATCATATAGGTACTTTCCTATGATAACGTGGCTTCTGAATTGATTATGCCTGAATGCATGTTGAAAATGATTTTCCAGTCACCATGTAGGTGTAGAAAGTCCCGTTATTTTCTCTTGGACACCAATTTCCAGTCACAGGGGTTGGTTGAAGACTGACTACTATTATTTGGGGTTGCATTTTAGCATTAGGCACAGTAGGGACCAGCATTGGATGCATGTTTGGCACAAATAGAGCATTATGCGGGATAGAAGTTGGAAGCCTTGAAAGCACTTCCATGGTCTACACATACATGCAAGAAGAGGGAAGCTTGACATTAAGAGATTGTATTTTTAAACATATGGGTGACCAACAAGCGAGGGGGCAACAAACTTTTGTTGATCAACACCAAATCGAAATACAGCTTTAGGAATGAATTTATTTATACGTAGAGGGAAAGTCTTTTACCCAACACCACCCTGTTCCATGTTTCACTGTTACCCTTGCATTAGGAAAATTTTGCAAATTATGACTTCATCCATTCATTATTGCCTCAATGAAAAGAAATTATGGGTAGTCTTTTTCTCTGGGATCTTCATTGCAAATATTGCATTGTGTCTTCACTGCACTGACATGGTAGTGATCCACTGCATGTTTTATCCAGCATTCTCAGCAAAAATTCCATTCATTATCTGCATTGAGCTTTAGGCTGCTAAGGTGTGCTGCCACGAAGGGAAAAATGCCCTATTGCATATCTCCCATGAGATTGCTCAACTAGGACCTTGTTAAACTTCCCAAACTCCCCATGCCTGCAATGTCTCTCCTTGCTCTGCTTACTTGAGGGATGCTTCAGATTCTTTCTTCCCCATTTTTGTCAGCATTTTGAATATCGAAGGTACCGAGTATGGATATCTTCAAGGAACTGTGGTAACATCTCCACCAGCCATAATATCAAGCCACGTGCAAGAATCTCCCTGCTTTCTGGTAAGAACAACAGTTTTAATGGCCTCTTCATCATGCCTGCGCTGTGGGCATTTCTGAAGCACAAACCACAGGTTATCCAAGTAATCTCCAAGGTGTCATCTTCTCATTTCTTGAGGCACGAAATTTAACCTTTAGGATCTATTGCCTCTTAGTATTCCTGATACTTGTCCAAAACAATTTGCTTCATTTCCAAACTTGTTTTTATTAAATCTCCTTCTAAACTCATAAACCAACTCATAGCAGACTCGTTTAAGCAAGGCGGGAACAAATCTAATTCCTGTGCATGTTTACATAACCATACCCATGGCATAATACTTGGAAATCAAATAAAAAAATGTGAAGATCTCCATGAGTTTTACATGTGAATTGGGGCAGTGCATTTACTGGAAATTTCTTTCCTTTACCCACGGAATTATCATTTGTTGTAGGACAATGGGAAAGACGATTGAATCATTACTGCTCTTCCCCAAATTGCTTCTGGTGACAACCATAATGTCTTCTGAAAGTGTTATCTCAACAATCTCCTTCGAAAAGAGGGAGAAGGTGTCAGCAATCACCATCTTCTCCGCTCAGATTTGAAAAAAAAAATCTACATCAGGCCCTGAAATTTTCTGTCCAAAGGTCACATGCCCCCAGTAACAGTGCCAAAAGATGATAGGAATTTTCCGGGATAAAAAACTGCAACAATCAATCCGCTGCAAACAGTCCAACAAATGACAACCTATGAACATTTTCTGGTGACATGTGCTTTCAATCACATCCTTGCAAGGAATTGCACATTTAATTATTGAAAAGAATCAATCATTCAGTGCCAAATTTTATAAAAAAAAGTCCAAATGAAATTTTAATTTCTCATGCATTCAACATCTACTTGTACATTCATTCACTCACTACCAAAAAAGAAATTACAGAACAGAAACTAATGCTGAAAAGAAAGAAAATATATTTTCAAACAAAAAGAGAGAAAGAAGGGAGTGGATATGTCGTGCCATGATAGGGGAGCAAAATTTTGTTACTAAGTTCAAACCGATTTAAGAGGAAAACTCCTCTTTTAGGTGCTCACATTTAGAGCTATTGAGGAAGTATCCAATAAGCAATCTGTACAGAATAATCGTTCAAATTGAATGCCTCTGGATTTTCACTTTCCTTACCTATGTTCTGGAAACTGTTATAACCAAAAGAAAGAGTTTACAGAAGGAGAAGTCACATTCAGTGGAAAAAATCCAGGACCTGAATCAAAACAGCTTGGAAAGCTATAACATTGCCCTCCGTTTAGTGCATAATTTAGTTGCACTTTATTGCTATTGCATTTTTTCTTTTCAATGTCATCTTCTTAGCATCTAAACAGTCAATTATTATTTTTTTTGATCGAAATTAATCTGTTGAACACAAGCAAAAAGCAATTATTCAATGTGAAATGTATCATGAGGTAGAAGCATCTCCTAAGAGATTGTGACTGGGAAGAAAGTCACCCGGGGTTTGCACCTGGCCCCATCCACATTTCACAAGCACTGGTGTAAACACAAGCACGAGCACAAGTAGGAATGTGACATTGGAGAGACTTACATCTTAGCAGGGGTGACAGCAGTGCCCGCTTTCACCAACATGGTAAGCCACCGTTCACATCACTTATAATGTTATGAATCAATTATCATATTGTTCTCTATTTTAATATAAAATGCAAGCTTTTCAAAAAACAAATTCTAAGGCTAAAACCTTTCCATCTAGAAGCTGATTGGCTAGTATATGAACCGCCAACGTTGTTGAATCTCAAGAGGCACCAATAGTGTTTTGTATATGTACTATAATATTTATATATTTTGTATTTCAATAAAAGATGTGACTGGTCAGCTGGTCTGTTAGATTAGATCCTTAATTTGCTGCTCAATAACTACACCAACAGAAGTTTTATTGTGTGTGTGCTAATTCAGGATGAAGTCGAACACAAGCACAAGTAGGCATGTGTCATTACAGAGACTTAAAACCTAGTGGGGGTCATAGCAGTGCCCCGCTATCATCGACCTGGCAAGCCACCATTGACATCAATGATAATATTATGGAATCATTTATCATATTATTCTCTATTTTAATATAAAATGTGTGCTTTTCAAACAAATATCCTAAGGCTAAAACCTTTCCATCTAGAAGCTGATTGGCTAGTATATGAACTGCCAACGTTGTTGAATCTCAAGAGGCATCAATATTGTTTTGTATATGTACTATAATATTTATGTATTTTGTATTTCAATAAAAGATGTGATTAGTCATCTGGTCTGTTAGATTAGATAATTTGCTGCTCAGTAACTACACCAACAGAAGTTTATTGTGTGTGTGCTAATCCAGGATGAAGTTGTTTCAATTCTTTAGCAAGAAATTAATATGTTGTTTGTTGCCGCCTTTCACATACCTGGGGGGGAACGTGGCAAAAATCTTCAAGCCACTCGGTGTGTCCTTGGGGGCAAGTCTCGAGTCAAGGCTCTCACCTTGTTCTTGACTCCTCCGTTTAGGCAAACTCCTAACGAAGCCAAAGGGAGTAGACCCTACGAGTTACTAAGGCTGGTTACTTAGATGATGATGGTATTAAATGAGTAAGTTTTTTAGGAGTTTTGACAAATGAATTCGACACAAGATATTTGCAAGATTTGTTATACCACAACAGCATAGAAATCAAAACTTTATAAGCAGTAATGTGGAAACATCTGACAATATCAAATAGATCAATGCCAATAATGGAGTCCACAAATAAGATTGTTGTTGAAATACAAATGGGTGTTGCAAGTGCTCGTGGTCAAATTTTAAGTTAATGTATGATGAGTTGATTAAATTAGGCGGGGGGACTCCAGATATACCCAGGGGGTACTTGGAGTATGTCCAAAAATAACAACCGCTACGGCTACCCGCAAAGAATATGTGGGCTTTGTTGTCCGCCAATTGCACACCAGCAGCAGAAATCTCCCGAAAGCTGTCTCCTCACTTGAGAAAGTGGGAGAGGTGTGACCTTGGGGGCAAGCCCAGAGCCAGGTACTGTCACCTACTCCTAGCTCCTCCGTTTAGGCTAACTCCTAACGAAGCCAAGGGGGGTGGTCCCTAACAAAGAGTTTCTAAGGTTCAATGTGTTTAAGTAAATTTTACGAAAGTGATGCGGACGGGTGTTTATTAGGAGTTTGTTATGATGAACGAAGATTGCAATTCTTATAACTGAAAAATAAACACAAGACAAAAAGCAATCCACGTTGCTATCACCAGATTAAAAGATAAACAATATAATGAGAGCTCGTGAAATAAGATAGCATTCACAGATAAAGATCTTACTTGAAAAAAAAAACAAAGGAGAAATGGCCCAGATCAATAATAATGCATAAGATTTTAAAACAAACCAGTGCCTTATGGAGTCAAATGTCTGAGATGCTTGGGAGTACTGAAAATACAAGTCTCAAAATAGTGATAGAGAAAGAGTTTTGCGATTGTTCTTGGTTTATTTTAAAGTGTTTTAGTGGTCTTGTTTATTATGGCTCATCAAAAGGTATCAAAAGACCAACCGGGAAAGCGTTCCAAGTTATTCCGTTCGAGACATTTCGGCCCGTCCAGTATCCTAAGCTGGTATCCTGCGGATTGACCAGCTAGCCGAGACTCTAAGACAACGGGGAGTTCCGGCGCCTTTACTAAGAATGACTTTGAATACTTTCGGCAACGTCGGTGCGTTGGTTATGGGAGTAAAATTTTATTATGTTGTTACTTGAGAGATTATCAAATCCGCTCACCGTTCTGAGTACGAGCCCAACTATGAAAGTCGACAGAGCATACTAGATGAGGGATAGCAATGAAGTAAATTAATTAAGGGGAAAATGTGAGTTGCAAATTTTATTAAAACACAATCAAACTCTCCGACAGAGAGCGCTCTTGACTGTCTTTTGACAAAAGTTCAAGAGTCTTAGTTATTCTATATGCCTAAATGCAAGGATGATGCAAGACTATTATGCTCTTCGATAGAGAGTGCTCTTGACTTGCATTTTGGCAAGTTCAAGAGACTTAGATTTAAATTAACAAGTTAAAGAGCAAAAATGAATGAATTAAAAAATCACCACAAACCCTCTGACAGAGAGCACTCTTAATCCACCTGACGATGATATTCAAGAGATTTTAGTTCTTTTTTACTTTTGCAATTTATATTAAATGAAAGAAAGCTCTAAAATAAAGTTAAACAAAAACAAAAAGCTTTTTTCTTTTGACTTTTATGAAAGCAAAAAAGAAACTTTTCCAGAATTTGAAACTAACATTTCCTATCCTATTCTAACAAATTATTCTACAAGCATAAAACAAAACAAATTGCAAACATGAAAAACAGACGATACAGGCTTCCCCCAAATGGGGAAGTGGGGTGTGGGATCCTTTATCCCACTTGCTCTTTATTAATTTTTACAATGCCTATGATGTTGGGATTCTTTTCTGATCTTTGAAAGGCCTTCAATGCAATTCGGAGAAAGGGGGATGAAGAAGTGGGAATTAAGAGTGTTTTTTTTGGAGCTTGAAACTTCAAATTTTCGCCAGCACTTCCGCTTAACCTATCATGAAAAGTGAAAAACCAGCAAGCTACTTTCCTATAAAACAGTGGATTAGACAATAAAATACACTAAAATTTACAGTTAGTACTTGTGCAAAGATAGAGTTTTTTATGCTACTTCAAGTACTAAAACTAAGCAAAGCTAGATCTAAACTTTCGTGAGATAAACTTTTTAGCAAAGGAAGCTCTTAGATCTATATAACAAGAGATAGAAAAGATAAGATTTAACACTTAGATCTTCTTGTTATGAAACAAAACCAAAGTAACCGAAAAGCAAGAATTTTCTTTTTAAGTTTGAGGATGGATAAGAAAAACTTCAAGCCCAAGCTTGAGTAAATTTGAGCGTGGAGGGAACCTGTGGGACAAGGAACATTAGAAAAATTATATTTGAAGAGAGATAAGATGCAACTGAGCTCCGATCTCTACTTCACACCGGGTGATCTGCAAAACTAAAATACCTTCAAGCAAGTGATTAGATCTAGTATGTATAAACCAAACAAGAAACAAAAAGCATGAGTACAACTGAATACAATATGCGATCGTGTATAGCTACACATAAGCAAGCAAGTTGAAACTTCAAATGCCTACTCTATGGATTAGATTATAACCTTCTAAGCTATAAATAACACAGCATGCATGAATAATAAAATAACTACACAGATATCACCTTGGTTATAAGCCAAATATTCACCATGAAAGTTCTTGCACCATCAAATTGTCCTCCAAAGACTCAACTTTATTCATAACATAGATAAGAAATTACAATCATACGGGCGGAGGTCCTCCGCAAATCCATCCACCCTGTAGAGCTAAAAAGAGCCTCTACTTATACAAAAACCAAGCCCCAAGGGGGCATTTATGAACTGAAGAACAACTCAGCATGTAACTAAGTTTGAAGTGCAGCTGAACTGAGCTAAAACCGGAGTTGAACTGAGCTAACACACCCAATCAGCGCCAACACATCCAATCAAATCGGCAATCTCCACCAACATCAATCACTCGCATGCTTCCCCCAACGAGCTCCATCTCCTTATGCGATTGTACGACATGCTTGGCGTGAAGGAATAAATAATATTTTGAAATATATTAAACACAATAAACCAACCCCCGGTTTATTTATGAGTGATGTGGATATAAAGGGGATCCACTCCCAAGCATCTCAGACATTTGACTCCATAAGGCACTAGTCTGTTTTAAAATCTTATGCATTATTATTGATATGGGCCATTTGTCCGTTGGTTTTTTTTCAAGTAAGATCTTTATCTGTGAACGCTATCTTATTTCACGAGCTCTCATTATATTGTTTATCTTTTAATCTAGTGATAGCAACGTGGATTGCTTTTTGTCTTGTGTTTATTTTTCAGTTATAAGAATTGCAATCTTCGTTCATCATAACAAACTCCTAATAAACACCCGTCTGCATCACTTTCATAAAATTTACTTAAACACATTGAGCCTTAGAAACTCTTTGTTAGGGACCACCCCCCTTGGCTTCGTTAGGAGTTAGCCTAAACGGAGGAGCTAGGAGTAGGTGACAGTACCTGGCTCTGTGCTTGCCCCCAAGGTCACACCTCTCCCACTTTCTCAAGTAAGGAGACAGCTTTCGGAAGATTTCTGTTGCTGGTGTGCAATCGGCGGACAACAGGCTGAATGGGGTCTCTGCAATTGTGTTCATAATACACCCGCTAGGGTGTAACAGAGATCGGCGCCTCGAGGTCACTGTCCAGTAGTTCCCACTTTCTTTGGGTATTTTGCCACCATTTACGGTTTAATCGAGGCGTTGGATTTTCTCCTGAGGTGGTTAATTGGGGAAAGTGAATCCTAATTATTCTAGTCACTCGCGTTGCTTTTGATGCAGCTTGACTGATCGGACGAACCGCAGCCAAGTGCAGAGCATACACATCAGAGTCTTGTCAATTTTTTAAAGATTTTAAGTTGTGTTCTTTGTTAAAAAAAAGAACCTCCAAGAATCTCTTTCGGTCCAAGTGGACCTCAATCGAGAAAGCGAGGGGTTAATTTTAGATGATAACAAATAAAAATAAAACAAACGTCAAACACAACTCACAGGTTATCTAATTAGTCCTACCACGCATCTCTTTCCCCTTTCGGGTCAATCGAGAAGTTGTGGGGTAAGTAGTATGATTACTTTGAATTTGTGAAAGATATTGAAATGCTTATAATTCAAAGTATACAATGCTGCAATACAAGACAAAACTAGAAAAAAGCAAAAAAAAAATGCAAAAAACGCAAAACGCGGGATCCCCCCGGGGGGATGGGGAGCGAGCTCGAAAGAGCCTACTCGAAGTAATTCTTTTTAATATTAAGGGTTACAAATATCAGCAAATTAATTGAATAAATGCCACTTGGTTCTTATACCAAACGAACCCAAGGGCTTACAAAGTACAACAATAATGATTACGGAAGATGGGGAGACCCCTGGGGGGTTTCAAATGGCCCAAAAATCTCTTTTCGGACAGCACCTCCTCCTCTTTTCAGATGGACCTGCTATAAACCAGCAATCTTTAATTAGTGTAAAGTGCCCAAAAACACTTTAAAAGTGTCTTTGGACAACCCCCAAAAAACTACCGAAAAAGACTAAGTTAAAGTACTTTTTAAAAAAAGACAAAAATAACTCAAGAGGACAAGTCCTCTTGAGGATCTTGGCTAGCTTTGGGGCAGCCAATGCAATGTGCACTTTAAATGCTCGATTTAACTTTTAATAAAGAAAGACTATTCACTTTAAACAAGCTTTTGATTTGGCTTAAAACTGCTTATAAAAAATGAAAGACTTTTATTGCTAGATCTAGTTTTTAAAGAGAAAGGACTTGAATCTTTTTCTTAAATGAAACTAAATCTATGCATGCAGCTCCTATATGTTCAAATCTAGAAAGATATCGGTTTTGAAACAACAGATCTAAAATTTTAAAGCCAAGTAACCAAGGAAGTGTTGATAAAAAAGGAGAAAGAGTGAAGAGGTGGCTTGGTGCCCAAATGATCAACCGTGGAGTTTTCTGGTGGAATGTCGAGGGACTATGCCTTTGAGAAAGTTTGGAGAAAGTGAGGAAGCAAACTAGATCAGCACCCTCTCCAAGCTAGGAACCTGCAACTAATCCAAAGGCTTGCCAAGATGCTTGTGAGATCCGATTAATACATAAATAGAGATATTAGAATAGCATGCATATAATCTTATAAAGCATGTTAAATCTAGATCTCTAGACATGCATAAAAGAAAAAGAGATGGCCAATAAACTTATTAACAAATTCTTTTCCTATCAAGATCATAATAAACTTATTATCAATCTTTTAGCACTAGATCCACAATATCAAAATAAACAAGTTATGAACACAGATACAGGTTACCTCAATGAAATATGGCAATGCTCATCCACACATAATAACATGACACCATCTTGCCTCCAAAGCTTCTCTTTATTTCAACAAAAAGGATGATCAATACAATATTACACAAATAGCAAGCCTTTCTTCCCAGCTCTAACTAGCTTGGAAGAGGAAAAAGCTGCTTTATTTATAGCCAGACTGGCCAAGAGGGGCGCATGCCTAACTGAAGGAGAGACTGTAGCTAATGGAGAGTCAAGTCGAGCCTGATCTAATGATGAACTGAGTCTAACTGGATTAGAATTGCAAATCGGAGTGACACCTCACTCAATGAACTGAACCAACCAATAAACAACTCCCATCTTGATCCACACGTGTGGAGGAGAGAGAAAGGAGGGTGCAACCGTAGATCTACATGAGCCAGTTAAGCTCCTCTTCAGCCCTGATCATGCCTTCAGTCAAGGAATGGGAACTCCCGGTCAATCTGAAGCCGATGAGACTGACTTCAGTCAAATCGGAGCAAAATCCACTGATTTAGGAATTTGGATTTGCTCCATTATTTAATTAACTCTTAATTAAATTAATTAATATTTTTTTTTTTTATGTTCTCACTTGAGTGATGGAAAAATCACTCAAAACTTAGGAAGAGTGGGTTTATGGGTTTACCAAGTGCTCTGAGTTGGAAAATGAGCACCCCCATGACTGAATCTGACTTTTAACCCCACTTTTATTACAAAACCAATTTTTCCAATTTGACTATTAAAAAGTAGCCTAAGTTTTGTGTAAAAGTTAAAATTAAAAATTAAAAAAAAAACAAAACCTAGGGGGACTTAGCACATGTTCATATGACTCGACCATAATGCCTAGCATGTTTATACATTGACACACAAACTCTAATAACCTCAATAGTCCTAAATGCCAAGCCGGCCACACCAACTTTGGAGGTATTGAGTGAAAAACTCAGAAATTATCTGTCGTTTATTCAACAACCAATAATAACCAAGGGAAAAAACACTTTGGGCTGATCGGATTGACAAATAAAGTCCAAGAGACCGAGTCTTTTACAGACACTACCATGCTAGAACATTTTATTACAACTCCCCCAAGGGGATATGAACATGTGGTAGATAAAAAAAACACTTCCCAGAAGCAAGTTTGATGGTCTTCTGAAGTCCGAACAAATCATCTTTGTCCGGTTCACCAGGCTCACTTGATAACACCGACTAAGTACAACTTAGGTGGTAACACTGTTACAATTTGTTAGTAGGATTCTATGGCTATATCATAGAGCCAATATGCAATGTACAAGTGTGCTGAAGAATAAATCAGTGTTTGAATGTTGTTTCTGATCTGTTATCAGAGCTGGTAGCGAATTTGAAATGTTAGTGGGGTGATTTCCTCCTGGTTTCCAGATATTTGATGCTCAAGCAAAGCGATTAGCCTCCACAAGTTTATCGATATCTATTGCTCAATCAACAAGCTCTGATTGACGCTGCACAACAACGGGTGTTTCTCACACGATCTGAAGAAGTTATGTAGTAGGCAACCGTTTGAAAGCGTTTGAACCCTGTGGGGATTCGTGCAATGGAAAGTCCCGGCTTTCCATTTCCATCACTATTACCAAAATATGTGCTGCAATCAATAGCAATGCTACATCCTACTCCTCTGCACAAGAGCTGACCCCTTCAACTGAAGTGAAGATTGAATCTATGATTGAGGAGGCGCACAGATATGTTTAATGTACGTCATGTGCCATGAATATGAGTCCGTAATCGGCTCTGAGATATTGAAGAGTAGAAATGCACTGCAAAAGAAGAGCACATGAGTGTATTGGCTGATCTGGTCCAGCTCATGCAGCAGAGGAGGCTAAGATTGCGGTATTGCGAGGTGACGGTGGTGTCAGAGTGCTCTCTATGAGCATTTCCATTCCGGAAGCAGAAACGCAATCTTATTGCAGGAAGTGACATGAGGCGTTTGTATTTGGACTGGTTGGCTCATTGCCTCATTCATATGGTAGGACATATTCTTGTTTTATTGATCACATGGGTTTAAAGACTATCTCTTCTGACCAGCTGTGAAAGAAAACCAGATCCAGTAAGCTAGTGTTGCACCGTAGTCTTCCATATCTCATTGTTTTTGTGGTATCATTGTTCGATCTGATAGCCAGTTTGAATTATTTAATCTTTCCAGAATCTGAAAAATTGACCGAAAAGAATTATAGTTTATGGAATCATAATATACTGACCATCAGTGAAATTAGAGATTTTCATCAAATCATCTTAGATAAAGAACAGAGGCCAGCAAATGATCCTGAAGAGAATGATAAAAGACATAAAGAGGTGTTGATGCTTTGTCATGTCCCCTACTTTCATGGTTTAAAAATTGCCTAAGTCACCTTGGGAAAAATTATTACAAATTATTAACGTTGACAAATAAGGGGAAATGCCTAAGTATAGTTTCTAAGGCTTGATTAAAATTAATTGGAGCCTAAATAATATTGCCTAAGGGATTTTAATGGGCAATGTGACCACCAAAAGTCCCAATACGAGTTTATGGAGGAGAAAATAATTTAATTGAGAAATATTAGCCAACAATATTATGCAGAAGTTTATTTTATTCATGTTGGTCAAAAATAATATTTATTTGTGGATGATGGGGTCATGATGGTGCTAAGGAGGCTTATCCCATGCATTGAATGAGTTTAAGAAGTCAAAGAGGCACCTAGGAAGGTTTTTGGACCAAATGGGATGCTTATTCAATGTATTTGGCCATTTCCTTAATACAGGGAAACTAAGTGTAATTAGCGGAAAGAAGGGGTCAAAGTGGTTGGGAAAAGGAGGGAAATGGTCAAGGAGGTTGGAGGGTGCACTTATGGAGGTAGTGGGACAATTATGGGCCATTAATAACCACCTCATGCATGGTTAATAGTTTTGGTTTGCTCCATGGTATTTTCCTATGGTATTGGCTAAGTGGGAAAACTTGGTCAAAATGGATTGAGGAGCATGGTTTTCTTGTTCCCGTGGTTTTGAAGTTTCTATGAAGCTATATAACAGCAGCTAGCGCCTTTCAGCAAGGTTGGCCAATATTTTGTTTGAACTTCTATTGAGAGATTGCTTGAGCAAATTCCGGTGCTTGGGTGATGTGCCCCTTGCATGCAGTAGGGAGATGTGCTCCTCTGTTCATATGATTGAGGAGCAAAGCACTCAGCTTCATTCACTGAGTGTTGCTGCAATAATTTACAGTCATATTTATCAGATCTGTGTGGTGGTAGTAAAGTATATGTTATAATTTGCTAGTTTTGCTTCTTTTCAGTGTTTTAGAGGGTATTGTGAAGCATTTGGTGTTGTGGAAGAGCCATCAGGCAACTTGGGTTGTGTCAATCCATTTCTGATGTATTGGACTCTCTACAGTACTTTCATAATAAAGCTTCAGTTCTGATTCTGCATTTTTTGGTCTCATGTTCAGAATTTAATGTACCCATGCTCAATACCTCCTATTTTAACTAGTTTTGGTAAAACTGCTATATCTTGATCTATGTGTGTCCAAATTGAATTCCGTAAGTTTCTGCAGTTAGCTAGGACAAAATTGGACCCCATCCTGCCTTTAGGTCTAGAGTTTGGGTGCCTTTACCTGCATTTGAGTCAAGTTGGAAACTAGGCAACTACGCAGTCTCGGATTGGGAAACCTCACTCCCAGAGATCCAATATACCAAATCGACCTCTGCAATTTTTTGCAGACGTTCTTACTGTAGACCCTGTCATAACAGAGACCAATTTCAAAACCCTTCCTTGAGTTCCAGAGAATCCAACCTGTCCGGAAGACAATTCCTAGTACCTTTCTCTTTAAGCTAGTGGGAGGATCTAGTTTGCATATGCTGGTGTACCCAGGTAATCTTGGAGTAGACTTCAGCAGTAGTTGATTTCGAAACATAAATGGTCTGAGTACATTGTGCAAAGGATTCTCGAAACTAATGTAGCCCTTGTCTTCCTTCCTTACATTGGTGTCCTTCTTCAATCTTTGGGTTAGTGTGTCGATTCCTTTTGTGGTTCTTGGCTTTGGTACACTACAGTGGTATCAGAGCTTAGCCACTTTGGATAAGTTCTGATTTGATGTGCCTGGATTCTGATTTGGGTACATCACAGTGGTATCAAAGCATGGTCCTTGCACCTGTGCATTGGATCATCCATTGAAGAAGAAAATTGTAGCCATGTCTTACTATGATGATGATTATGATGAGCAGTATGAAGAGTACTGCAGACAATATCACTATGATGAGCGGCATGAAGAGTACTATAGACAGTATGAAGAAGAGGTTCCCTATGTCGGAACTTTTCAGTTGCCAAGGAATAAGGGTTATTCTTATGACCCTATATATGAGGAAGAATACATGAGGCCTTACTCTTCAAGGTCTATATTTGACAATGCCCAAGAGAAGCCAAAGGAGGCCTTTCAGTACCTCATGGAGTATTATGCAATGAAGAAAGAGGTTTAGAAGATATTATCTTTCAAAAAGTACTACGATTTGGAGATCAAGAGATTGTTTCAGGACCCCTATAGCAAAGAAAACAAAGAAAAAATTGCACATATGATTGAAAAGATGTGCACAGAAGTGGGTCCTAGTATGTTGCCAAAGGAAGCCAGGATAGCTGCGCTTATGAAGTCATGGTTTGCTAGAGAACGCAAGAAGGTCCAAGACACAATCCTCACTTATGAGGGTTGTACATCACATGATCATGATGAGACCACCGCCCATGCTGCTAAAGAAGACCAATCCAAAGAGGCAGATGATTGTAAGGATATGGATAGTAGAGCATCTACTGATGGATGCTCAAGCCACTATGGAGCAAGTACTGATGGTTGTTCAAGCACTTCAAAGGCATCTACTAATGGATGCCATGATGGAGAGGTACCTACTGATGGGTGCCAGGGAGAGACATCTACCGATGGATGTCTATCTCTCTATGTTGGTGACATAGAGGTTCCACTTGATGATCCTACTGCAAGTACAAGTTCCTCTGTTCCTGAAGAAGATAAAGATTTTGCAGTAGAGGAAGAGGTTCCGGGATCGATCTCACCATCACCACATGAGCTTCATGAGGTTGATCCTATGTCGGAGGAAGAGAAGGCTTCTTTTCATGAGCCTTCCCATTTTGAATGGTCTTTGAAGATGAGTGAAAGGAAGATCTATGAGGCCCTTAGCATACTCCATGACACTCAAGCATTGTGTCAAATTCTTGTTGGAAAGATTCTTCACTGGAGGAGCCATCCTTCCTTGAAGACATGGAGAAGATTCAAAAAACATTGTGCAACATCCAAGGTAATTTCATGTCTTTGTTTTTTGATAGAAACAATTTGGTTGAGCTTAATGCAGAGTTACATGAGGCATACTTGAAGAATAATGAGGATATTCATAAGCTCAAAATTCAAAATGAGCAACTTCTTGAGAGGTTGCAAGATACTTGTTCTTCCTCCTATGTTTCAAATTATCATATGGCAGATTGCTAGGAGGATTCTCATGACATGATGGATCATGAGAAACATGGTTGTTTGCATGTGATTGATGTGTTTGAAGATGAGCTTGATGAGAACCAAGCACTTGTTGTGGTGGAAGAGGAACTTGAGTTGCCTCTTAATGATGGTTATGCACTTTTTAAGGAAGTGCACTATTCCATCACCTTGGAACCAGCCTATGAGGGAAGTTTCGCACTTTTGAGGGAGATGCATGATCCTACCCCCATGGATCCTTCACATGATGAAACTTTCACACTTTCTTATCATTTGGGTGAGTTGGTTCATTCTCCTACATCCTACACTTCCACATTTTGCAGCATTCATCCTAATGAAGTATGGGTGAAAGGTTTCATTTTATTGGTTCCGTATGAGTATGAGACTCCTACACTACATGATGATTCTATGATGAGTGCCCCACATCCTCTTTTGCAGCATAAGCATCCATTGCTCTCATATGATGGCTCTCTCATACATGGATGCACCTATGATGTTCACTTGAGTTACTTGAAGACTCATGATTTTCCTTGCTCCTTGCTTAGTTCATTTGATGTTGGAGGAACTTCATCCAATACTTGGGTGAAGAGATATATGATTGGAGCACATTCTTATTGGTAGCAGCATCCTATGATATTTCTTGATGATACACATATTCATGGATGCATATATGATACTCATTCTTCTTCTTGCTCACTATGTAATTGACTTGATGGGAGAGTTTCTTCATCGAACGTTTGGGTGAAAGCACACATGGTAGCACTTTATGACACCTCCCACACTTTCTTGGAGCAGCATTCTTAGATGGGACCCTCACCTATGTCATTGGAGCAGATTTGAATGGTCACTTGATGCTTGTGTGCACTTGGCAAATGGTGGTCTACTTGCTCAGATGGACAAGCACTTTCATGATTATTTGATGAGTCACCTTCCTGATGTACATTTGTATGATGTTGTTATGTTCTTTGATGATCTATATTTTGTACTTATGATGTTTGGGAAGATGCTCATTAGAGAATGGGATCTTGGCATCTCCCACCTTGACGTAAAATTTTGTGTTGCTTTGCTCATTGATGGAATGTGCCAGTTATGGGATCCTAGCATTCCACACTTGGTTGAAAAATTTTGGAGGATATTGTACATTTCCTACTTTGATGTATTATTTTGGGAGATCTTGTGCATGATAGAAATACGCAAGCATTGGGACATGGGCATCCCACATTTTGATTTGTGCGTATTTACACATTGTATCGATGGGGTGCGCAAGTGTTGGGACCCTGGCATCCCATACTTGCTAGATTTGTTCTTGATGACATTGTGCACTAGGAGAGTGTGCAAGCAGTGGGAACCAAGTATTGTTGACTATTGGTAGTTCATTGGGAGCACATTTTGGTTGGTTGCCTTGAGGAAGCAAGCCTCTTCTCTTTTCCATGGGTTCATCTTTGCAACAGTTGGTGATGGTTTCATACATACTTTTGGATGGACTTATGTTTTCCTTGCAAGGTGTTATGATGACTTCCATGTGACTCTTATGCATTGCATAGGAGAATATATATTGCACTTTGTATTCTTGAGGATCACTTGGGATCCTGGCATATGTACTAGGTCTTCACTAGATGCATGGTATGACAGTGGAGCAGATGGAGCTATGCCTTGAGAGGATGATTCTCAAGGGGTAGTTGGGGACTTCAAAGATGCAAATGGATAGCACAGTTTCTATTTTCCTCCATGATTCTCCATGTGTTGAGGATTATGGGCCATATTGTTCTCCTGATTATTGCTGATGAGTCTCCATGACAGTCGGTTTGCAGGTTGTTACGAACATAAAAATAACAATACACTAATAATAACTATTAATAATTAATAAATATTAAATATATTTACGAGAGGAGATGACTTGTCACTATTAATGCCCAAGCTATATTTAAGCAGGGTTCGTCATTGTAAAATATCATTATGTTTTTATTATTCAATATACATTTAATATATTCTCAGAAGATGGATTCTCTTCTTAAATAACACTCGGATACAGTGTTCTTTCTGCAACACCGGATTCGGTGTTACATTGGTATCAAAGTCGGATCGTCTCCTCTTTCCCACCCTTCTGCCTCTACTTGCTCCACTCCCAACGCTCCTCCCATTGCACGTCCCTTCTCCACCAACCTCCACTCCATTCACATCCATCTGCCAGCCTTCCCTCACTCCCACACAAGACTATATCCCCACGACGGCCTTCCTCTGTGCGTCCATCATCCACTCCCAACTACTACTCGTTATTCCCTCCTCACTGCTATGCCCGCGCTACCCCCTTTCCACGCACCTGCAACTCCTCACATCCCTCTGCCCCACACTGTTGTCCACCTCTCCTCCTCCACGTTCCCTTCCCTCCACGCTGAACTTTGCCAACACCTCCTCTAAACCCTCCTCCACTACTGTGACCTCTCCCATTCTTCTCGACCTCTCCATTCTTCCCACCGTCTCCCACAACATCTCCACTTCGTCGTCGTCACCTCCAACCCTCTCCATTAATCCCACCCCATTTCTCCTCCATCTTCCACTCATCTATGTCCTCCTCCATCGTTTACCTTGCGCCCATGCCTTCCCTGCATCCCCACACTGCTGCCTACACTCTTCTGCCTGCCCTCCTCCGCGCCCCCGTTTCCCCTTCATCTCCACCGCAGCCCTCCTTCCAACCACCTTCCAATGCCTCCTTCCCACTCCGCCCTTATTCCCAATCCACGCCATCAAATATCCACCATTTTCCTTCAACTCTTCTCCCACCCCTGTTCACTCCATGCTTCAACGCCTCAAACCCTAATTTCCATATATATTTAATATATTACGATAATAATATTAATTATTATTATAATATATTATATACCATTCAATCTTGCAGTAAATAAATATTAGATTACTGATAATATCACATTATTATTAATTATAATATTATTTTATTTAAATAAAAAATTAAAGTTATTATTAAATATAATAATAACCTTCTTACGTGGGAAGCAAAAAGTCCTTATACAATATCCATGGCATCTTATAGTGAAGAATTGACGAAGTTGTTTGAGAAAATCCTTAAGGACATAGATGAAATAAAAAAATCTATTGATGAAACATTTAAAGGAAATGAAGATGTATGTGAAAATCACGTAGAGGAAGCCACCAAAGCTAATGTAAAAGAAAAAGATATAGTTGACCATTATGTCAACCCCGATGAGAGTAATGGCATCGATTAAGATAATATGCAAGACAAAGATATAGCATACCCTAGTAATGAAGAAACTGACAACGAAATATTTGACAAGGAGAAATATGATCCTGACCAAGATTGTGATGAGAGACAAGCTGATGTTGCTAACAATAACGATGATCAATGCATCGACAATAATGTCACATTAACAAACGCACGAAAGACGGATATTATCACAAGGACCGCTATGAAGAACATCAATGACAACAACTATAAGATCTATCAGACACAAGATAAGACTGGTGTTCTTGTGAGCATTATAAGCACAAAGAGCCCTTTCAAGGGAACTAACACAGAATATGTTGGGAATGACAACACGAAAATAGTTAGTGTTGTCATGCCTGTCGAGTCTGTTCAATTGACAACAAAAATAGTTAAAAAAAACAATCACACAAGTGGCAAAAGCATAAACAAAACTTCACCAAGTTCATACTTAATGCAAATTCCAAGACAAAAGAATCAAAATGAAGCAATGGTCGTCATCAAAATCGTATGTCTCAAGTCATCAGTTCGATAGAGAGACAAAATAAAAGACGACGTCAACGAACTCAGCTTTGAGAACAAAGCTTCCCTTAAGGGAAAGGCAATGTTACGAACATAAAAATAATAATACACTAATAATAACTATTAATAATTAATAATGATTAATTAATAAATATTAAATATATGTTGACACAAAACCAGTTGACAAGGGTTCCCACTCTGTCGATAGCCAAACCACCCCGATCTCCCTGAGCACCGGCCCAAATAGGTTTTACCCTGTCCAGCAACACCCGCGGAGCAGATGAAGTCTCACCCGAGATGTTCAAGGGAGGGCTGACAGAACCAAGTTTCCGCAGAATAGGGGAGAAGAATGTGACATCAACTTATCAGTTTTAGCGCAACATTACCAAATCATTTGACTAGTGCATTCACCCAACAATTCATTATCATTCCTTGACAAATCGCATCATTCAACCATAATTGCAGTAAACATATTGATACACAAACAGATCTAACAAAATAACATCATGTGGAACAAGGAAACATCGCATCATAGATTCATGTCGCACATTCACATAGCATTCATCATAGAGTTGCAGAAAATAATAAAACAATAGAACAAAAAAGATACAATGATTCAAATCAATATCCGCCTTGTCATATTACTTCTGCGGAAAAATCACAGTTCACAAATCGACAGACCTCATTTCAGATATTCACAAGATATCCTTCACTAAGCTCAGATTCTTCACCTCCTGAAAAGCTATCTAACACTTGTGATTCCGCATTTACTTATAGGCTTGCGCTTTTACATTCGAGGTCCACTTAGACAACTTCTAACTAATTCTTAACCGATTCTACAAAATAATGACCAATATCCACAAAATATGGTCCAAAACTACAAAATGTGACACAAAATTACATAAACTATTCAATTGCTACATTGAGCGCCATCTTCCTCTTGCGCAGTGTCTTTAAACTTGCGCAGCATCCGCGATGCTGCGCAACTGATGTATCCAAAACCCCTTGCCAACAGGCCCCCAACACAATCTTGTGTCTCGCCCTCGAGCCACGTTAACTGGACATGGTATACTCATTAATCTTGATCTTAAAATCTTCATACTACTGAGTAATTACCCAGACATGTTCTTTGACCCTGTCCGCTATCTCCTTGCTTGTCGTTAGATCATAGGTGACTAGATGTTCAACCATTTTCTCCATGATCTTCCTTTTACCTTCCTGCACGGCCTACAACGTGGCAAGTGCCTTTCCAGAAAGCTGCGCGTCGATATCCTGGAATTCGTCTAACTGTTCGATGCGCTTTCCCTGACACTCCTATGCCTTCCCAACGCGTTGCTGCAACTCCTTTAACTCTACAGATCGCGTGACCTGAACCATTAGTGGCATTGCTCTCAACGACGTCTTCAAGGTCGCTAGTTGTCCTTCTACTTCCTGCAATTGTGTGGTCAGTTGCGCCAGCTGCTCGTCTTGCACTACGCTTCCCCAAAACTACGTAGTTGCATCCGTTACTTCCTTAGCCTCCTGCTCCAATTCATCGAGCTGTGTTGCGAGATCTTCTATTTTGCTCTGGTGGCGTAGCTGGGTCACTGGATGCACCAGAGCTTCCAGTATGTTGTTTTCACTCTACAATTTTGAAATTACGGCCCCGAGTTTCTGTGCTCTTGCTACCGCATCCAGCTCGGCGGTGCTTTCCAAAACGTATTGGCAGGCATCAACAACTGCCACTTCCAACTTCACGCAGCTGTCAAAGAGATGTGCCTTCTCAACAACAAGGTGATCTTGCTCCTTCTTGAGCTCCGTGATCTCTTCAGCGCTCTTCACCCGCAGCTCCTCTTATGCTTTCTTGAGCACTTCAATTTCCTGCGCTTTTTCTTCCATCAACTTCTCCTTTGCTTGCTTCAACTCAGCAACCACTTTTTGCGTTTGCTCCTCTTTCCCCTGCAATCGCAAGAATTGATCGCTGACTTCTTTCTGTATGTCTAGCAACTCCTGGTTGGTGACGCGTTGCATGTGTACCAACGTCTGTGTGGACAGCGCGTTGATATCCAGTGATATGTTCTGCAACTGCTGCAGTGAGGTATTCAGGTCCTCTCTTCTGGCGTCAATCGCAGTCGAGGGAATTTGAACATTCATAACCCGCGGCTCAATGTTGATTGAGGCAAACTCCTGCATAGTCGCACTCTCTGGTGCTCTCTTTAAGACAACATCATATAAAGAATCAAGCTTGGTTCTTACCTCTGTAAAGCCATCCTGTATTGATTTCTTCATTTCTTTTGTTGTCGCATCGGTTGCATCTGTAACGGCTTTTACCAGACGGTTCAATTGCGCCTCCATGACTGACACGGTGCTACTACTCGCACCCTGCTCCATGCGCCTCTTTGTTCTTAGTTCGTTGAATATGCGTTGTGCTTCTTGGACAGTTGGTGTCGCTGTCGACGATTCTTCATCAAATTCATGGTGGCTCTGTTGGTCATCTTTTTGCACGGGATTATCAGGTGCGTCTACTAGAGGTCCCGGCGAGATTTCTTCCACACTGACTGGTTCGCGCCATTCTGCAGGCCAACCATTAATCATTTCTTCCAACTCTGCATCGGACACTTTGTAGGGCATTGGCAACCATTGCTTGTCTGGGTCATGTCGCGCTTGGACGTGAATGGCATGTGGGCCAATGGGGAACCACGCAATCCTTTGATACTTTGGCGTGGCTTCATCAAATAATCTTGGAACTTTTACTGCTGCCGCCTGCACCGCTTCCCAATAGATCCAAAATTGGATCTCACAATCCGTCAACCTTTCTGCTTCTTTTACCCACCATAAATTATGATATCGTGCCCCTTGCATACCTCTATCGCTTTGACATCCATGCCCTGGTAGTCATCTGGCTCCATCCAAGCTACTAGCGCAATCAGGATCAATAGCCAACTGTATGTGAAGGGTCTTTCACCCGCCTGCACCGCCATTGCGTCCTCCGCCAACTAGTTCATAAGAAATAGTGACCAGTTCATTTGTATGCCTTGCGCACACAACTTAGCACCTGCGACCACCCCTGAATTGCATTGGACGGGGCGGTTCTTCTTTACCACCTTACTGGCTAGAATCCTTGCGCTAATGCGCACCGCGCGGTAGTTGATACTATCAATGCGGTATGCCCGCTCGTCGCGCTTTAAAGCATAGCGATTCTTCAATGTCGTCGCCAGTTTCTTATCATTGTCTTTTCCTCAGAAATACTGAGGGGTCTGGCCCATCCTTAGGCAGCCCCATTATCTCTGAAATTAGCCCCACCGTGACTTCAACTAGCTTATCCAACCATAAAAATCCGCCATGAAAGCACGCCAAAAGCTGCTTTACGCATGTGTCTACTTCAGTCGCCCACCCAAAGTGCAGCATGTTGATTAAAAACCTAACAACCCGGCTCTATCCACCCCATGCGCCAAGTCATGCGAATGTCGTTCAATCGACCCTCCTTCGATTGCTACCATCAGCATATATGGCTCGTTTGCAACATCCTCCAGTGCGAGCAAGTCGTGGTCTTCGTATTCATCTGCATCAGCGCAGGCACGATGTCGGAAGTGCATACCATTCCTTGTGGTATCGTTGGCATCCTTATCTGGTATTTTTTATTTTTAGTGGGCTTCTTGGCCTTCACACCAAGCCGACTAGGAGGTATGTATCCAAGGATGTCATTAACAGACACTCCTGCTCGAGCCGTTGATTCCACGACTCCTGAGCTCGATGGCCCTGTCTGCGGTTTCTTCTCCTTGCGCTCTTATGGATGTTCTGGTATGTCTCTTCTGCGGCGCCGAAGAGCTAGGATTCTGCCCCTTTCTCTTCCTCTTCGGCACCGACGACGATCCAACTGGCATACTGGCAACTTCTTCCACAATGGTTACCGGTCTGAACGGCAAATCCCGTTCACTTGAAATTTCTACGGTGTCAAGGTTACTCTGCATGCCGCACCAATACCCCTCAAGACTTAAAAGCTACTCAACCTCACAGCACTTAGCAACTCGCTCTACAACTCAGCTCAAACTCTATAACTCTGCAACTCAACTCAAGCTCTGTGCAATGGTGCTTTCCGACCCCATCGAGCCCCCCCTTATAGCATCAAGTCGATTCAGCGATCATCATGACCGAATCATGCCAATCATCATGACTAAATCCGTCATTAACGACCCGAATCCGTCGACGATTTTGTCAATCCAACGGTCGGATCGGCCATAAATGCGCGTCGCGTCAACAAGCGTCGTCGGTTAACTGTTTTTAACTGTCTTCATTGATTACTGATTTGACCCTGTGCGCAGCTCTGTGGTTGTCGCATCATGACCTCCTAACTACGCTACCGACTCCTACTCTTGCGCTTCCACCTCCTTTTGGTGCGCCATCCTTCCATCCATCATCCTACCTATATATATTTTTTTCATTGCGCAATGCCTCAAGCATCACGCGGTTCAGGGCCCGTCCTATAGGGCTTCAACCTGCTACCATTTACTAATTTTGGCAGCATCACTCCATCTAACTGTTGCAGTTGAACTGCACCTCCTAAAGTAATGGAATTCACAAGATATGGGCCTAATCAATGCATCTGTAACTTACCTGGATGCTTTATGAACTTGCTCTCGTATAACAGCACCAAATCTCCTTGCTGAAATTGTTTATTCTTTGTGTGGCGATCATGCCAAGCCTTCTATTGATCCTTCTCAACGCGCTAATGAAATCCCACGACAAAGCAGTCTTCCTCAAGCTAAACTAACTGATCTAATTGTTTTTCCAGTGCTGCTTCATCATCCATGCAATGCGCAGACTTGGAACAATCTACTCCATATGCTTGACTACCTCTTGCCCGTGCACCAACTTGAATGGTGTCTAACCCGTCAATCTCTTGCAAGTAGTACGATATGCCCACAAGACTACTGGAATCTTCAAGTCCTAGTCATCGTGGTTTGCATCACATACCTTTGTAAGCGCATGCTCCAATATTTTGTTGAATGCTTCCACTGTCCCGTTCGCCTGAGGATGATACAGGGTACTCTTATTATGTTGTATCTGCAGCTCCTCCGTCAGCGCGCTTACCGTGCGATTGATGAAGTGACTTCCCTGGTCGCTATTCAATATCTTTGGACATCCAAATCGCGTCACAATGTTGTCAAATAAGAACCTTGTTGATGTCGCAAGGGTGCAATCTACAACTAGTGCAGCCTCCGCCCATCTTGTCAAATAGTCTATTGATGAAATTGTCATTGATGCCAACATGGACTTGCAGTGGCCCCACAGGATGTCATTGATGCCACCAAGTCCCATCTGTAGTGCCTTTACCCCTTACAGAGTGGGTTTGTGCCTTGAAGCACCTTGTACCCAGTTGACAAGGTTCCTGTACCCACGAGCTTGGATCTTGAAGCCACCATCTTACTGAAGACATTGGAGAACTTGGAGATGGTCTTGAAGCCTTGGAAATCGATGGAGAAGCCCTAAATGGCTAGGAGAAGCATTAATGACCCATTTTGTGGTCATTTATGCTCTGATGGTGTCATGGTACCCCAGAAGAAGGTTAGCAACCCCACAGGTGATATTTTGACCCCTGGAGGTCTCCTAGTGTGGTTGAGGTGTGTTGTTGCCCGAAACTGGCATGCAAGTGCTGAAAGCCCAAAACCGCTGGCGCGCCGGCCCGGCGACAACCTCTCGAAAAAGAGGCCAATGTCACCACACATTCTCTCTCCTCGCTTCAGGCTGGCTCTTCTCCAGCTCTAGGGGGGTTTCCCTAATTTCGGATCTCTAAGGCAGGTGCAACTGAGGGCAAGGTGATCTGAAGAGGTTGCCTTAGAGAAACTCGGGTAGCAAAAAGGAAAATAATTCGGATTGATGGGCAGGAAGGGAAGGGAGGATCAGTCCTCGAGGGAAGGCCGGTGCCGGTACCAGAAGGGTAAATGGAGTCAGAAGGGGACTCAGAAGAGCTTTGTGTTTCGCGGAAGTGAGACTAAGTTGGTCCATTCCATAACCAAAGGCCGAGAGAATGGCAGTATAACTGACTACTTTTCATTACTCCCGGACCTCTGAGAACCTAACGGCGACAAACAACTTGGCAGCCGCAAATGCTTGCCCAATGTGCTAGATTATAGCCCTCTATGCTGGCTTAGTCTATCACTTAATGAAAACCCGAAGCTACGACAGAAAAACCCAACATATCCCAAAAACTCAAAATGATATTTTCCTTTATTAGCTCTAGGGAAAAATCCTCCTAGCCCAAAAACTTTCCATCTTTACAAAGGAGAAGGCTAGCCTCTTTATAGGCTCAAAAGCCATTCTCATAAAAATTTAAAAGAAAATAAAATAAAAATAAAAAGGTAGATCCACCTTTTCCTCCACTACTTAATCTTCTTTATTTAAAAGGAACTATCTTCCTCTAACCTATACTTTGGCTTTTTATAAAAACAAATACATGCCCGTAACTCTGATTATGCCAATGCCATTATTCGTGGGCCCAAACGGAAGATAAGCCCTGCTCAACATTCCAAACGCAGATGCTGCTCCAAAGATAGGCTGCCAGATAATGAATGTAATCGGCTGCCAAAACATGCACCGATTGCTCCATATTATTAATGAAACTACATATAACCCAACGGTCCTCTCTTGAGATAAGCCCCACGTATCCAATGGAGCCCACAGGAGTCCAGCTATTCGAAACAGTTGGCCGCTTTTTTTTTCTTTTGAAATCGTGGGTCATGCGGGTGGACAAGTGCATCCATGCTTCAGCAGATTCGATGAACTACACTTCACTGCTCGTAACCATAATGGGCCCAAGAATGACTGGCCGCCATTTAAACTAACAGCTCGTCCCTTTCTGCTGCCACATCACTCAAAAAAAAATTGAGCTTCTTCAATACCGATCGTCTGAGCCTATAGCTGCCGGAAAAGGGGAGTTTAGCGTGATTTTCTGCTGCTTATACACCGAGTTCTGGGTCACTGGATTGAACAAGTTTGTTTCAGTAAAATACTGCTTGATAAAACGTGGATTGCTCCACGATTTCCCTGGAATGGCTCCATAATTAAGCCTAGCTTAAATATTGAAATCACGAACCCTCCAAACTGGCAGATAAAGTTGAGAAATCGTATCTGTAGTGATTCATCAAACCTGCAAATGGCATCAAAATCCACGTGAAGGCAGACGTTGTTGTAAGGGCTCATAATTTGTGGAACTCTATCTGCCGCCGACTCACCCAGAAAAAGATTCGCGCTAATGTGATGATGAGCTCATGCCCAATGATGACATACGTGTTGACAGATGCTCCCAGGGCATTATCCACCGCACGTAAGCAGTCATTAGTCTTCAGAAGCAATAGAATTACACGAGGAAGTCTCTTCAGAAGCTCTGAAATTGGTGTGAAATATTGTGATGCATACATCTGGATTTCAGCGCAATCAGCATCGATCCCATTCAAACGTAAATGGTCGATTGCTAGATCAAGCACCTTCTGCAGCTCTATGGAAGAAAGGGAAAGAATGAAAATAGTCCTGAACCTTCCACATTTGTACATATGCATGAAGGGTCATCTTCGGCAAGCAATAAGAGTGAAAGTCAAATTGATCCTCTATCATATCAGCATAATGTTTCTCCACTGCCAAGTACATCTTTAAAGCTCGACCAAAAGAGCCTTGCATGTCATATAAGTTAATGTGTTGATCCCCATCCTTTGTAAACAGCACAGCTGTCTTCTCGTCCGAATCCACCTGCTCTGCCTGAAGCATACGCTTAACACATTCACTATTTATAAACTGATCTGCAAGGTCCATAAACCGGGCTTCATCTACCAGTGCTGCAGTCGCCGTTAGATCTCCTTCACCAAGTAAAGATCGATGACAGTTGGGGTATGTGCTATGGCCTCATCAATCTTTTTCTGCGCTTCAACATCAAATGGACTGCATTAAGGAGTGCAATTTCTCCCTATTTTTATCTTTTGTTCAAGCTACAGCCTTTGCTGGTGTTGCTGTCTCAGACTATTTTGAAAATCATCCAAGTTATCCCCAAGAACAGCCTGTGCAAATGTTGGATCTCCCTCTAGCAACTGGTTCATAAGATGTGAATTATTTCGAATCTGCTGAGCTTGCAAAAGATCATGGTCGTCTTGTGGAGGAAAACATATGTAGTATAACTCTTACTATCTGGTGCACACAGCTCAAGTGATATTGTCCGTCATTTCCAGCATATGTCTGAAACAGAGTCCCAAAGAAACATTGTTTGGCTGTTAGTTAAAGCAATATGTTTGTGAACTGTTTTGCCATAAGTTGTCAACCAAAATAGTAGTGATACCCCAAAGGGCAGATCTCAAGTGAAAAACATAATCTTTGGCAGTTAATAGCCAACTATTGCACTCTATGCAAGTGTTGCTTGCTCATAGCCTGTCCTTTCTCTGGACTGTTGATGTCTGCATGCTTCTCATAAGATGCTTTGAGAGCATTCTTTCTCCTTTGAAGAAAAAGCCAGTTCCTGTGCCCCCGCTGTCACAACTAGGAAATTTGCCAACTAAGCAAAGGCCCCCACAGTCCCATGGTTCTGCAATTATTTTGCACTTAGAAAGCACTGGGTCCTTTGCAATGGCCTTAACAATAGGAGAAGCATTAAGAGGAGCCCCATCAAGTCCACGACATAGAACACCTGCAGGGTCAAAACAGAATCCATTGACATGATATCAAAATTCTCTGAAGCAGTATGTATGGGTGTCCAAGACCATAATATCCTCTGTTAACAAATTACTCTGTGTGAAGTGATCACCACAGCTCCTCATCTTCATTCTCAGGCTTCAAGTTGCTTGAAGGCATAGCATCTAAAACTCCAACAACTTGTGGCTCAAAACCCATGTCAATCATGCGATCTACTTCAGCCCAAACAACATAGTTAAACTGATTCATGACGGCATATCTTCTTTCAAGACAATCAAGCAGACATCCAGGTGTTGCTATTACAATTTCACACCCTTGGTGTAATTTGAATCCTTGCTCTTCAATGGACTTACCTCCAACAATTGAAACAACTCTAATATCCAAATAATGAGCAAATTTAATATTCTCCTCTTCTATTTGTTGTGCAAGTCCACTTGTTGGAGCCATGACTACTGCATATGGTCTTTCAGCTTCATTTTCCTCTGTCACAGGTGGCAGCCTTCGTATGTAAGTTAACATGGGCAATACAAATGCCGCAGTCTCTCCAAATCCTTTTTTGCCACAAGTACCTGCACTTGCACTCAACCAGTCATGCTACTGCTGCTTTGTGGACACCCCTGTCAAATTGAGGGGTAACAAGGTGGTTGAAACCCCTTGCTTGATGAAGAAGCTCTAAAGAAGTCCCTTGAAGTTGTTTAACCCATATTTGATGGCTTAATGGTCCTAGTACTCTTAATAAAGATGATGTGGGCACTTGGGGTCTTGGAACCCTTGGAAATGGTCCTAAAGAAGACTTGGCACCCACTTACATATGATGGCACTTGGACACTTGCTTGCATGATTGGGTTAATGTGGTCATGATATGATGATGCCCTTATCACTTGTGGTGAACTTGAATATATGGTGACCTTGAAGACAAACCCTAAATGATGATACAATGACATCATTGGATGGCTTAATGAGGTGGAGCACACATTTAAATGTGGTAATTTTAATGACATGAACAAAGGAAAACAAGGAAGACACAGAACCCATGTTGATGACCTTGATATGGCAAAGAAGATTAAAAAAAAAAAAACAATCCTAAATGGTATGGCAAATGTTGGCTTTAAATTGGGCAAATATTTAAAAGAAACACTCATTAAATTCAATGAAATAATCTTGTAAAGTCGGCCAGCATTTATGAATTATAATTATTAAGTTAAAAAATAAATATACATGACAGGTCGGCTCCAAACTTTTATGGCAAACGAGTATAAATAGGAGTGAAATTGTTATTCAAAAAGATGGTATTGAGACAATAGCTCTGTGATTTTCGGATTAGTCTGAGGCAACCATAGTAAAAGTGAAAATTTTAAGTTTGATCATCTCTGAAGTGGTGCCTAGGAGCAGCAGCAGTAGATAGTTGAAGAAGAAAGGATTTAGCTCTGAAATTCGGACAGCCTACTGAGGCAAATTCGTGGAGCAGATGTTGGGTTGAAGAAGGATGATTCCTCTCTGAAATTCGGACTATCCTTGAGTCTATGAATCAAGTGAAGAGCGAGAGTGAGCTCTGAAATGAGTAACTAAGGCAGCGAACTTGCTGAAGGACTAAGGCAGCCATAGGAAAGATATATCTCGGGCATGGTTTCGTGTGGTGGTTGATTGCTACTCTGAATTCATTGAGGTAATCCAAGTGATAAAGTAACTACGGAAGATCAATCTTAGTCATGCATGATACATCTTCTCAAGTCTGCTAAGTAAGAGCTGCTTGTGTGGACAACAAACAGAACCAAGTGGTAGTCAACACCTTTTAACAGACTCAGTAAACATTCTTCTTTTGAAGACAACAGACCTGAGTTTAGCCATCAGTATATTCACAACGAGTCTGAGGCAATTTTTAAAGGAAGTTACATGTGACATAAAACCTGTCAAGCATCCGAAGTCTATCACAATCTCCAATTCGAATCTCGATCACAATGGAATGATACAAATAGTAGGTGATCTCTGAGTTCTGAATTTTGGTGGTGGAATAGCCAAGAAGCAGCCACAGTCAAACATTTAATGATGCATCCAGTCAACATTTGAAGGATAAAAAGGATCATCCTGTAGCTTCACTTCTCAGACAAAAATCAATTTGTGTTGTTTGGAGAAGGCCTCTAGCCCAGGAGGGTCTCTATCTTTCTTGGCATATCTCATGTCTTGGCATATCTCTAAAGATACCTAAAGTCCTGTGATGTGAACAATGGATTGAAGTTCTACCAGAGAGAAGCATTCTAGGTGTCTTACAGTGACAGTATTTGACAGTCTTTAATTTAAGTTGATTTGATATGATAAGTGAAGACTAATCTGATAAGTGACAGCTGATATACAGTGATGAATTGTATATACAATGAAACATCAAGTGATGATGCAATTATGACAATGATGCATAGACTCGAGGTTTTCCAGTGTTTTCACTAAAGTATGAACAGTCTATTGTTGCCCTCTAACATCCACAGCATTGACACAGTCAAGGTATGAAGCTAATGAAAGGTATGATGATGAACAATGGTAGTTACAGTATATGTATACCCTAGTTTGATGCACAGTCACAAAGATGAAACAGTGATGATGATGATTATGTAAGCACAGTACATAGCAATATATTTGTATATTGATACTATACAATAGTATATTTGTGCAACAAGTGTGAAGTTGAATGATGCTAATGCATGTTATATTGATGCAAATTCTACGAGGTTGATGCATACTGCATGATACTACTGTACAGACAGTTGTATGAGGACATATATTGTAATGAAATATACAGTGACATCCTTGGATGTGTAATAAGCAGCAAACAGTGACAAAGTTCTTGATGATGCGTTGATGCCTTTCTGTGCACAATAAAGTCACTTGATTGAATATGCAGTGGGTATGTTCCATACTATGATGTTGCGTTCATACACTCACCCTGATGATGATAAGATGAGATGATGATGCATGCACACTTGATAGCATTCAATGACAAGTACAGAAGTGACAAGTGATGAATAGTCTTGAAGTCTTAACAGTGCATGATGAAGCTTGAACATATGAAGATTGACTTGAAGAGGATATGAGCAGACCTCTTGATGACAAGCAATCAGTAAAGAAGACAATGATGATGATGACAAGTTTGATTGTTGCTTGAAAACTAGTTTGACAGTCTGGTTTGTGAAGATCTTTATGTTTGACTGATTGAGTATGGTATGTGTGACAGTGATACCTTTAGCAAAAGACATGAAGATAATGTGACTTGATGACTTGGCAGGATTGAAGAGCAGGTGTTGATGAACAGAGAAGATTGAGAAGTGTGTTGCAGCAGTGTTAATGAGAGTGATGAGCAGATGATCAACAGTATTGACCAGCAGCAGAACAGATTGAAGAAACAGATAATGTTGATGTGACAGTGAGCTTTAATTGTAAAAGCAAGCTTGTCTTGCTTTTGAGGTTAGGATACCTCAAACCCTTCTTAGCAGGGTCTAAGAAAACCAGGCAGGGTCCTGGATGAAGAGTAGGTGCTCTTTGTATCAGTAGGTGCTGATTTTACCTCACAGTTGTAGCAGGACCAAAACTAATACAAAAACATTACAAAATTATATGGTGTTGTGTTCTTTTGTGTTATGGTTCTTGATGATTCAAATGCTTATGATATGTGAATGATGAAGTGAAAGATGTTTATGAAATGATTATAAAATTGGAAGAATAGTGGAATGATGAATTGGTAGTTAATTCTGAGATGTTAAGAAAAGTTTTAAAATTGGCTTTACACTGATTCACCCCCCTCTCAATGTCTAACAATTGGTATCAGAGCAGGCCTTCGTCACAAGCCTAGCAAGCTTGAAAGAGATCCTTAGACACAATGGAGGAAAAGAAAGAGTCATCAAGCAATGACGTGCCTATGCTTGATATTATAGATTATTTTAGTGGGAGGAGCAAAATGAAGGCTTATCTGAAGAAGTTTGGTATTTGGGAAATTGTTATCAATCCACCTGCTCCATCAAACAAGAAAGGAAAACCCGCTGCACAGAAGGAAGCAAAGAAGGAGAACACTACAGCCTTGAAGTTCCTCATGGATGGACTTCCCAACTCAGTGAAGGAAAGTGTAGGAGAGAACACTTCAGCAAAAGACCTATGGTTCAAGTTGGAAAGTGAGTATCAGAAGGCGAGACCAGAACCCGAAAAGACAGATCAGGAATCAGAAGACAAGCCCCTAGAAGAACTCAAACAAGAAGAGGACTCCAGTAAAGGTATGAACTCTTGTGATTATGGTAGCTTGTGTGATGAAATTGAGAAGGTTCTTGCAGATGATGATGAAGCAATGTTGAAAGCTAAACAGAGAATTATAAACTATGTATGCAACATAGATCTCAGAGCTAATTGGTTCTTGAACAAAGTTGATCTTAATCAATCTGATTACAAGATGTTTAGGACGACAACCTTTGATTATATGGATAATCTCCAAAAGCAGAATGTTGAACTAAAGGAGTTGCTTAAGAAACTTAAGCATGAAGGAGTAGGTTGGCTGAAATTGCTGAAGGAAAAGGAAGAAGAAAAAGAAAAGCTAAAGATTGATTTGATCGATCTAACCCTAGAACAGAAGAACCATGTTAAAGATTCAAAAATACTTGAAGAAGCAAGAGAGGCAAATCTTGATCTAAAAACTCAGCTAGAAGAAGCCAAGAGAATAGAAGAAGCATTAAGAGATCAATTGGAAGAAAAAGAAGTGACAAATCAGAAGCATGAGTTTGAGATTGTCAATCTCAGAAAGAAGATTGAAAAATCAAAGCATCATGAGAAGTTCAACAGCAGCTCTGTCAAGTTCCAGGACAGTTCAATTGTCCTAGATAAGATCTTAGATTGCCAAAGATCTCCACTCGACAAAACTGGTCTTGGTTACAAGAAGAACAAAGAAAAATCTGAAGATGACACTTGGTCTCTAAAGACTCCAGAAGTAGGTCCATCAACGTCCAAAGCTGCTCCCCATGCACCTGCACATGACAACAAGGACTTTGGAAATTCAAAGATGAAACAAGGAGTTAGGTTTATTCCTCAAAGCAACTTCATAAAAGAAACAACTCCAAGACCCAGGTATGAAAGTGGCTTCAATGGTTATTGTTATTTTTGTTCTAACTTTGGTCATAAAGCTGTGGATTGTAGACTCTACGGAAGAAGAAGTGGTGGAAGCCCCAATGACTTAATCAGATGTTGGACATGTAATCAAGTCAGACATGTTGCTACCACATGTCACAGATTGAGATGCTACACCTGCAGTGGGTTTGGCCACAAAGCCCAAGAATGTGCAAGTCAAAGAAGTCAACCAAGAAGGAGTACTTCATATACATCAGCAAGAAGATTTGAAGATCAGAAATCAAATGCCTACAGTCAGGGACACTCTCAAGCATGGAGAAATGAAGTTGATCAAAGAAGTGTTGGAAGTTCCAACAGCTCAGTCAGATGTTGGTCATGCAACAATGTTGGTCACATTGCTGCACATTGTCATACGATAAGGTGTTATAGTTGTAGTGGCCTTGGGCACAAAGCTCAAGATTGTTGGAGTACGCGAAAGCAATACTTGAGAAGTTACCTAGACAACTCACAAAGGAAAGCCAGTACAAATGAAAGAACAAATGCTCAAAGGACAGATGCCAAGAAGCAGGTATGGATGAGGAAGACCGAGCAGTTGCAGATAGAAGAGGTTGATCTGAGCAAGGAGGATGGCTGCCATATGGCAAGACAAGTGTAAGGTCTCTCATATACCTTAGCACACCTTGCGTTCATAAGGCTGGAGGATGAACTCAAAGGACAAAGGATGGTTACTCCAGGTATACAGACAGGTCCTAGGGTCGTGCATATTGACAGGGGGAGCAGTCAGCAATGATTAGAGATTTCAGACACAGGTATGTGGACACCCTTTGCCATTGATGCCAAAGGGGGAGAGATGAAGACAAAGGGAGAAATGCAGACAAAAGGGGAGTATGCTCATAGGGGGAGCATGAGTTGTTGTCATCAATGACAAAGAGAGAGATTGTTGATGAAATTGTCATTGATGCCAACATGGACTTGCAATGGCCCCACAGAATGTCATTGATGCCACCAAGTCTGTCACATACCCCAATTTTGTAAAATTATGTAATTGTTTTATTTAATTTTCTGAGACATTATGATAAACTTAATCCCAAGTAGGGATGGATGACTCAGCAGAGTCAACAGTTATGGAGTGTAATTGAAAATATTTTATTAATAATAATTATATTATGGAGACAACAGCATGGGAGAGCTGTNCAACAGCATGGAAGAGCTGTTAAAAGAGGTTACTGGTCAAACTGGGTATTGGAACTAGGTGGAGAGGCAAAGGACAAGTGGCAGCATCCTCAAGCACTTCCTAAGTTGCAGGTGGCAACTTCCCTATATTTGGGGTCATGATTCCCCAAGAAAGTGGAATGTGGGCAGGTGGCTCATTAAATGACAGTTATCCCAATTAAGACCTAGGCAATCTTTAAAAGTACTCAATGAAGAGAGCATTGGCTGCTCAGGTTTTACTCCAGGAAGAATTCATTCAGCTGAATGTGATTCAGGAGTTTTCATTTGAGGAAAAGGGAAGATAGTAAGGAAGTGATTGTGAGTGAATGTTTGCAGGAACTTGAAGCTGAGTACAGCTAGTTGAGCTGTGGGAACTGTCTAAAAGATTCTGAGTTAATATAGAGCTGAAAGACTGTATATGTTTTGCTGCACCTAGTTCCAATCCAGGGAGACCAGAGCAAGCTCGGGGGTCCTGAGAAGTCGCTGTTTGAGCGCTCTCCAGGAATTGGTAGGGAGGAACGGCCTCCCATTGCTGTTGTTGTCCACAGCAGTTTAACAGGTTTTTCATTCATATCTCTATAACCTTCTGTGCTTAAATAGATAAACAGTATGATTGTTAAGTATCTGAAAGGAATTGTTAGTACCTTGAACTGTTAGTGTAAAAACTTGTTAGTATTACCATGTTTTTCCACACCTGATATCATCAGGTAGTACTCTAGCATGGTAGCTCAAGCTTAGAAGAAGTAATCTCCTAAACAGAGTTTCCTAGTTTATTCTATTTTTATTATAAATGTTTTACTGTGTAATTATCTTTTATTTAAGCTATCTCATTTGCAGTTTTCGTTGAATCTGAATTGTATTCTGTTCTNACGGTGTAATTATCTTTTATTTAAGCTATCTCATTTGCAGTTTTCGTTGAATCTGAATTGTATTCTGTTCTCTGAAAAGAATTAACAGTGCATGAAAAGAAAGACTAAGTATACTGGAATATAAGTTACATTCATTTCTTTTCTGTGTAAAGTAAATGCATTGCAGATTAAAGAATTAGATATTATCAGTAGGGATTAGTATTTTTACATTATAATAAAAGAAACCAGAATTTTTGCATATCAGTACTGCTATCAGAACTACAACATACTTTATGAGTTGTCTTTTAAAAGAATAGACCTTATTTATTTATGTAGAAGTGCTTTTATTGTAATTTTTAAAAGTTTACTAAAATATTAAACAAAAATGAAAGAGACCCTAAATATTAAAGATCAGTAATAACACATTATATTAATAATACTCCTATTAATATCTTTGAAATAATAATCATTTCTAAGTAACTATGTTTCTAGGATTTAGAAATAAACATGATGTTTTATATATATGTAATAAATATGTAGATAATTAATTATAAATAAATATTTAATATATATCATACAGAAAAGAGACAGTATATAATTATGTTCTAGATTCTAGAATAGGGTTTAGATAAATAAAGCTATTTGCGAACTTATTACATACATAAGATTATTATGATAGAAAGTTTACAATTATATTAATTATTTATAAATTGCAATAGAAACTCCTAACTGTAGATTTAGGATTTAAAACTTTACTTAAGATAAATTATATAACTATAGTAAAGGAATCATAAAAGACTAGACAATATAACCTTGTTTTTATTTCATTCTGTATATTACTTATATATATATAAAGCACAAGATAAATAAACAAATAAAGACATAGTTAAATATAAATATATATATATAAAATTAGAATGTAAAGTACAGAATGCTCCATCATGGAGTTGGAGCGTTATTAAAAACTAAACATAAATAAATTTTAAATAAACCATTTAAAATACTCACAGCTAAGTTAATAAAAGAATAATCATTATGTATTCTTTTCGAGAACTATACACTACAGCAAGGGAGAAAAACCAGGTGCACTCATTATTTTAAACACTTGGAAATTAATTACCAAAACATTTAATAACCTTCACTGTAAACGCAAGGCCAAACGCCTATAAAGATAACCACAATCGAACTGTAAAAATCAAGGCTCGAAGCCTGTCTGTAACATTTCACATTTAAATAACTCAAAGGCTTAAAGCCTGTAACCCTGTCTTAAAACCCAAAACATGCAAGTAATTAACAGTTTACATCCACGGCCGTAGCCGGTTAAAGCTCTTAAAGAGCTAGGGTTTAACCCGAAATCAAAACATTACAACTATCAACCCGCGCCTTACCATTTTACAAGTAACCCTTAAAACAAAGTCTCGGCCTGGAGCCGTAACCCTTTTATCACAGGGATAAACCCTAGTGAAGCAGGGAAGAATTCTACAGCTAAGCGAAGAGCAGAGAAACCAAGATTATGCACCCTGTCAACAAACAGCATGGAGACGGACATCGAAGGACCGGGCTTACCAGGAAGCGCCGAGCCATGTCTTCTGTGCGCAGCAGCTACGATCTTGAATGGTAAGTCTACCATCAAAGGACAGATAATATTGGAAGGAAAACCTGCCAACAACGAAAGTTTTCAGTTAATAACCCTAACAGTTACATAACAACAACTTTTAAAATGAAATGCATATTGTAGTCCTCAATCGCTTACCTGCGAAGCGTCAAGCTGTGAGCAGACTGAAACGAGAGTGCTGAAACCCTTTCGTCACCGGGAGAATCGAACAGCCCTCGACCGAGCCCACAAAATAACATTACAGCACAGCCTGCAAGCAATACAACGCAGCCACGAAAGAGCTTCACAGAATAGCCACGAAGGGCAATGTAACACAGCCCACGAAGGAGCTACACAGAACAGCCACGAAGGGCAATGTAACACAGCCCACGATACACAGAACAGCCACGAAGAGCAATGTAACACAGCCCACGAAGGAGCTACACAGAACAGCCACGAAGGGCAATGTAATAACAGCCACAAGGGAGCAATACAACGCAGCCACGAAGGAGAATGCAACACGGCCACGAAGGAGTAACCCAACACAGCCCACGAAGGAGTAACCCAACACAGCCCATGCAGGGGCACAACGAAAACAGGTTACACACCAGGCTGTTTCCAAGCAAAATCGACCAGCAAGAACCACTAGGGTTTGACAGAGGAGAGCTCAAAGCCCGCAGGCGAGAGGAGGACTGATTCGTTTTGGAGACAAGTCAACTTATATGGCCCAATGCATGGCGAGGAGACAGCCACGTTATCCCATAAATTTTTGCCAATAAGTGGGTCGATCCCTAATGTTACGTATCCATGTGTTTTGCCATAAAAATCATTTCGGGAATGTTCCATATCATCGCTGTTGTCAACATAATCATAATGTTGAAGGCGTTATATCATTACCCCTCGACCTTGACCTGCATAAGGTCAAACACCCTAATGTTAATGATCTTGTGTGAAACAAATATTACATTGAAATATATATAAACCATACCATATGTTATGTTAACCATCGTGTAATATATTATTACATTCAACGAAGCATTTTAACCTTGGATTAATGGCTTTGTAAAGTTAAAGCCAATATTATTGATCCTCATAATAAAGCCATGAACTACAAAGATGATTTGTTTTTGTTAAGTTTAGTTCAGTAATTGATGAGTAAAAGTTTCATTGGGAGACCTCACTTGAGGTTAGTTCATTTGATTATAGTATAATCAATGAACTTAAATTACAAGACTAAT
>LPNX011219582.1:8959-20266 GCA_001517045.1 Pseudotsuga menziesii
TCTGTTGTAATACCCCAAGCCATAGGAATTTCTCTCCGTAACACTCATTGATGTAACACAAATATATAATAACTGCAACCGATTATTTCACTCGTTGGGTGGAAGCTGCACCGTTAAGGATTGTAAATACCAATAAGGTTATATTATTTTTGGAATTCTTTATCATAACAAGATTTGGTATTCTAGACTCCCTCGTCTTTGATAATGCTTCATATTTTTCATCAATTTAGTTAACTCAGTTTTCTTTAGAGAAGGGAATAAGAATCAAGTATTCAGCTAACTATCATCCCCATGGGAATGGTCTAGCTAAATCAACAAACAAAAATTTATTGAAAATTATCAAAATAACTATTTCAATTCACCATTGTAATTGGAATACAGAATTGGTCAATGCCCTTTGGGCAGACAGAGTAAATCCTAAGGCTGCGATAGGTAACTCACCATTCTTCTTAGTATATGGAACTGAAGCTATTTTACCACCAAATTTGTTCTTACCTTCATTACAGTTAGCTCAGTCTATTCAAGATGAAGAGTGCCCAGCAATGGAAAAGAGAATTAATACTCTACTAAAGCTTGAGGGAGAAAGAGAAAATTCAAAACTACATTTTACAAAACATCAACAGATTGTGAAATCTTGGTTTGACTAATCCTTTAGTTCCAATCGAGAATTTCAGGTGGGAGACTTAGTTTTAAAATGGGATAAAGTTCACGAGGAAAAGGGAGATCATACTAAGTTTTAGAAACTGTGGTTAGGTCCCTTTGTTATTTCTGAGAAAATAGGTCCAAGTACCTTTCGATTGCAAACACTTGAAGGTCAGTCCAAAACATTCCCAGTGAATGGACTGATTCTAAAAAAATATTTCTGTTAATATTTTATGTCTTAAAATGTATATAATTTGTTTGCTGTTTGTAAATAAAGTTATATTTTTATACATAAACCATGTTTGCTGTTTGTAAATAAATTTATATTGTTGTATATAAACTGAATTATAGTCCATAGAATTAAGGATGATGAGAAATTCATAAAACTTTTATAACTTTCAAACATCATTCTGTTATTTTTTAGTTTTAGTTCCATTGAGTCAAATATTTCAGACTGTCAAATTTTTGTATATAATTAATCAGTAATCTTTAGTTAGCAGCTGAAGAAATAAATGTAAATAAATAAATCTTCAAGTTCAAAAGTCAGTTTTCTCATGAGCCTGAAAAATTATGATATTTGACTGAAATCTTTTAAAAATGTGTTCAGGATGATCAAGGTTTCTTAAATCCATAAAAGACCTATCATTGTTTTTATTTGTAAGTGTTGCTCAGATTATTCCTCACCTTTTTATTTTCTTGTAAAAGTGGGGATAGCTTATTAAATGTCTTCTTCGAAGCTTGTACTTTTGAAAAACTCTTACAGACCTCTATCATCAGTCTTCAAAAGTATTTACCATCTGAAAACTATTTAGGATTTGTTCCAGTCAATAAAATGCTAAAATGAGAGACGGGAGGTCTTAGTAATAAGCCGGTCTGATCAGAATCACAAATATCACTAGTATAACATTATTAGGAAACTAGTAATGGCTTTTGGTTTAAAAACCAAAAGATAAGGGGTCTCATCACGAGCCAGCTGATTCATTTTCCGGTGATATTAATGACTGACATTACCATTTGGTTACCATGTTGGGTAATGATCTCTCATTTTATGAAATTTAAAAAATGAAATTGAAAGAAAAACATAAATTTTGACTGAAGAATAGGAGATCTCATCACGAGACGGCCTAATCATGATCATCAGTGTTGTCTGGGATAACTTCATTTCTGATCACCAGGGTGATGGCTTTAGATTTAAAAATTAAAAGACAAGAGGTCTCATCACGAGCCATCTTGCTTATTTCAGACAGCTCTCGTGAATGATACTATCACATTGGGACACCATACCCAGATAGTAGTCTTCAGTCAAAATTATTGTTTAAAGAAAATAAAAGCAAACAAAAAGAAAATTATTATGTTTATGGAACAGATTCTAGAAAGTTTTCAGAAAAGTAGATTTCTATGCTCTATGCTGATGGTGCAGGTTATTATTACTATGAAGTACTTTGTTTCGATCAAGATATTTTTAAGTTTATCCCTAATCAAATTTCTGCTTCAAAAGATGGAATATTTCTGAGTTATACTTACGAATATGAATAAAATAATGGTTTTTATTTAGATAAAGAATTTTTTATTATTTTTAATAAGTTTTAAGATTTCGGTTATATCATTGTAAGTTGTATGAGCAGAGATAACTCGTTCGCCCAGGTTGTCGCCATTTGTTGGCGGTCAGCCACAACGCCTTCATTTCTCATTAGGATGAAGGGAAATCAGCTCTCTTTTGTAATTTACCTATTTAAATTATAAAAGAGTGCCTTCAGAATCTTTGATTCTGAAGGTACTCTCAATTGGAGAAGAGTAAGATGACATATTAAGAGTTGATGAAAACATTTTGGTAATTAGCAGCTGTCAGTTTCATAAGTCAGTTTCATAAATTTTTATATAATCAATTTTATCATTAAAGTTAAATTTATCTGATTATATATGATTTAAGAAAATTAAAGGGATAGTATGCTAAATGGGAATCAATGAAACACATTTTGAGTTTATTTGAAGCTAGATATGGATGAGGTATTATGAGTTCTAAACTCCTAGAGCTAAAGGTGACTTATTAAATTAAAATTCTTATTAAACGTAATGTTCACATTTCAAATGTAATATCTTACCATGACTTTGTAAAAATTTGTATATATATAGTTAGTAAATAAATGGGTGTCGTATGGGAATTTTCATATATTATAGTTTTATAACTTAGTATCCTATCAAATTTGATATAGGATATTAATCGATGGGATTTCAGAAAAGTTTTAAAACTAGATTTATGAAATTTTATGTATATACATACCTAATGGTAATGAAGGTCATTAGTTATTTGTCATACAAAACATTAGGTTGTATGGTTTCGATACTATATCGCCTTGTCCATAAATGTTACCACCTTTCACGAAAACTTAGAAGAGACCATTAATTGACAGAGTTTACAAGGATACATCACCCATATGTCGAATTAATAATGTCTGTTGCTTGGATCGCTGCGTTGGCATGGAGATTTGGCTAACACCTCATGATTAACTGACAACTGTGAATATATTGATGAATCGAATCAGCAGAATTTAATGTTGATAACCCTTTCATTTCATAACAATGTACGAGTTCATCATGACCACTGTGTGTAATCAATGTCTTGACTTACGATCCATCAATCAAACGATCTCTGATATGTCGAATTGGTTGAGTTTTACTACTAGTCGTAGCTAGTAATGCATGTATCATAAATGAACGTTGGCTATAACACTCATCATCACTAAGTTCGGCTAAAAATGGCCAAATCCAGAGACCTCATATCTGTCAGATTTGAAGCATGTGAAGTTTTCACATCATGTCATGCACTTGGATACCTATCCCCTCCCTCTTCACATCTCCATTCATTCCATTTCGAAACCAGGATAGTTTCAAGGAAGTTATGGCTCTGTTGAATCATTTTGAAATCTCAGGTTCAGAGTTTATAGAACCAAATGAGAAGGTTTCCCTGCTATTTGAAAAGGTTGGGTGGGGGCATTTCTTTAAGTGTTTTGATGGCCATAACGCAGAGGTGACCAAACTATTTTCTTTGAATTTAAAAGAAGACGTTGCATAGATTGGGGGTTTTAAGTTCATCATTAATGAAGCCAAAATCGCAGAGGCTACAAAGCTCCCACAAATTGGAGAACGTTGGTTCAAAGGTGGTAAGGTTAATAAAAACAAGTGTCTATCCTTGTTGCTGCCACTACCAAATAATGCAAAACTGAAGATAGGGGTTTCTGTCAAGTTCCTGAAGCCTGAATGGCGAGCCTTCTACGATATTTTGGTCAGGTATGTGTCCTGTGATGGAAATTTTTCTCACCTACACTATTACCACCTAAGACTCATGTTAGCATTAAAGAGCTGTAGGCTTAATCTACCATTTTATCCGTGGCAAAGTTTGAAAAAAATGTCGCATGTGGTTCAAAGTTTCAATAACCCTGATAGAAGTTTATTTCACCATGGTTTAGTCAAAATCATAATACAGCATCAACTGTATTTGAATGGTAAATCGTGGGATGAATTTTTAACTGAATGTCACTTGGGGCCATTTCAATATTGGCCAAACCCCTCCCCAAATACTCGTAAGAAACGAAAGGCTACTGTAAATCCCGAGGTTAGTAATGTTCCTGAGACTGAATGAGAGGGTAAAGGGATTAAGGAAGCCAATCTACCCATGAATGCTGGTATTAGTAATGATGATGTTGTTAATATAGTTCCCTGTTGCTCTGAAGCAACTTTAAACCGACCCTCATCTGATAAATGTCATAGTACTCCTGCAAAAACAGAGGAAAGGTCAATCGAAAGCAAAGATATTAACGCTGTTGATTGTAAAAATCTCACCGAGCCAAATAATCCTAGTAAACATAGCAAGGATTCTATGCATAAATTAGACCAACTAGCACAAGTATGTTGTGATAGTGGAGGCTTTGAATCAAAAAATTTGGTATTTGCTCGTTCGAGAAGGGTTACTAGAAGCATGAACAATGTACCTACAATTCCTACTTCTATAGCTAATCAACAGGGTGCTCAGCCTTCGATTGTCCATATTGTGGACGACGTTCCATCGTCCGTCCCTGACACTACTCATATAAATAATCCTACTCTTATAAAGGATACTAGTGCAAAATTGGGTAAAGCCAAGGTTGCTTCACCATATATGGACACCTGTAGTTCAGATCCTGAACCATCGTTTATCAGTCTTCAATCATCTGGTCAAAACATTGAAAATCGTGTTCCTCCTCAGGCAGCCAATTCAGGTCACAAAAATGAAGAAGAAACTCTTCAACAAGTTCTGAACAGGGCATACCAGACCAAAATTATAGAATTAAAAGATGAACTTAAACAATGTCAATCTAATGCAGCATTGGTAGACGAAGAAAATAGGACATTCAGGGAGGAATTGTTGAATTGGATTAACAGGTGGAAAGAAGTGAATGTAAAAAAGAACCAATACAAAAGGGAGAAAAAGTCAATGATAGGTACCAATCAACATCTGCTTGAACAAGTAGAAAAACAAAAGTTAGTGATTGTCAAGCTTAAAGCCAAATTAGCCGAAGCCAGAAGAGTAGTCGATATTCAAAATAGAACTTGATGGTTATTCTCATTTTTCAAAGTACATGGGTTGCTTCTCTGTCAAACAGGTAATAAAAGTTTTGTTATGCATGGCTGTAAAATCACAGATTTTACAGGCACACATTTAAATTATGGTTTATTTCGTTATATCTATTTTAATTGATTTTTAATAAGATGCTTTGTTTGTTTAAACACAGGAGGATATGTCATCGTTCTTCTCCACAGTTTTGGGAGGTTTTTAATATCTTGGTTGGAAGACATGGATGTTCATTGAAGACTGGAATTTCAACAGCGGCCACGAATTTGTCATTCCTGTGAACCAACAAATATTTAGGCTAGTCGTTTTTATTATTATCCTCTAGTGACAAATGTCTGAGAAAAGGAGATTCGATTCTCTTTGAATAGTTATAGGAATCCTATAATGGTGCATGTAGCATTGATGGGAAAACTGAATCAAAAAAACTAATAGTATTATATAAGTCAGGAATTTTGATGAACAGAGGATGGAGTGACTGAAGAGAGACATACTTGAGATATATTTTGATGCTGGTTTTATTTCCTTACTGAAGTTTGATCTTTGGATATGGGATGTAACTGGAAATATCCAAGTTGATATCATGACTCCTATTGTTTTGGATACACTCTATATTTCAGTATATGATATTCTATTTTAATAATTAATACAGTATGCTTTGTTATGCTTGTGTTTATTTATAATTTTCACTTTGTCAGCCCAATATTGTGTTTGAATTAACATGTCATTGTGACTGAATTTATTAGTATTTTTACTATAAATTCAAGATATAAGGATATTCATTTATGTCTATTAGATATCATTTGTATTTTTGCAGTGGTTTCATACTGGACATTATCTCTTATTCAAATATCTATGTTGGTTATTAGTTGTTAATTAATTAGACACATAAGAAAATTGAAGTAATTGTTTATTTTCAGTTTCTCTGATAAGTTATGTTATAGCAGAATAGTTTGATGAGTATGGCTTAAATATTTTTATTTAGATCATACAATTTATCTTTCTGTTCATCTTATATTAATTAATAATTAATATAGTATTCAAAATTGCTCTCAGCTGAGATAGGATAGATAGGATAGTTAAGATAGTTTAGGTGTTTATTATCTTAGTATAGTTACATTTAACAGTTGTTAAATCAATTTATGTAATTTTTAGCATAATTTTAACAGACTTTATATTTAGAAAAACTCTTCAAAAAATCAAAGTCTTTCCTTAAGAAAGAAATTATAGGACAATTTAGGTAGTTGAAACTAACTATAGGATTCATTTTGGTAGAAATAACATTAGGATAGATTTTGATGAATTTTAGTTTCTCCTTAAGAGAAAAATTTAGTTGGTAGCAGGACCATAACCTACGAGGTTTTGCTATTCCAAACACACCGGACGCTGCTTTAAGCTGATTGTGTGGGCATAACCTCCTTGTTGGCCAAGGTCAAAAAATTGGGCCAACAGGTCCTCATCCTCTAGTGGGGTACCATCTATTGGTGGGGATAGAACGACATCCCATGAGCGCCAAATCGATCCACACATGTGTACACGGTGTGTTCAATCCTATTATGGTCATGTACCAACACATAATACCTCTACGATGATTGTTGGTCATGTAAGTACATTGTAAAAACTATATTGTTGTTCAATTTAATTTTTCCATATTGTACACATATTAAAAGATTCTTAATATATGAAATATTTAATCTTGCAGGAGATTGATTCATCTATGGGGGTTGGTAGTGTATCAGGTGTTTTCGTATTCGAGGCGGAAACAACAAACACCAAGATTGTAACTAGGAATATTACACCTTCCGCGGACAGAAGTTGTTCCTCTGGTCTGAATGGTTCAAATCCAGAACAAATGAGTGAACGACAAAGGATGAAGACCTTCCCTGGATATCATAGACACATGGAATGTTGCTTCGATAGTGAACCTGTGTACCTACAAATAGATCAAACATGAAAACACATAAAAGCTACCAAAAAATCATCTACTTATCCATGTTAGTGACTAAGAAATCTAACAACATGTACATGCGAAATCAAAACAACAGTAATGTGGGACAGAAATCAGCTTTGCATTAATATGTATGGAGAATTTTACAACCAATAAAGCCTTAGTGTCGACAAGCATCTCCATGAGACAAACACTTCATCCCCATAAGCTCCAACGTTTCTCTCTATGCTCTTCAATGGCTTGTCCCAAGTGGTCAATCCAACAACATAACAATACTTCTATAGTTCTCCCCCTCAACCATGGACATGAGATTTTATTTATAAGGCTCAATGGATAGGAATGATTGAGAGATTTGTGGATGAGGTGGCCTCTAATATCCTATGATGAGGGATCTCGAGCTCAACTGACCCACAATGATAGGGATAAGGGAGGACACGAGGCTCATGATCCAGAAGCCTTGACAAACTTCTCTTTTTCCCATTTTACCCAAGGTATCGCTTTTCTTATCTTATGATAGAGCGGTTTATATAAGAAACACTTATGGAATAAAGGCCACAGGCGGTGGCACCGCTTATGCTAAACAATATGTAGGCGGTGCGAGCAAGGTACTGCTCATGGTTCATAGGGAAAGTGTGGTGCTGAGTATTTTCATGTAGAATTGACAAATAACATGGGGTTTCCACTCTAAGAGATGGGATTAAGGGAAAACATCTAATTCAAAGGTCTTATCACATGGTGGTGACAGGATTTGGGTATAACAGAATTCCCCCCCAAAGGGTGAGTCTTATAGGGATACGATAAACGAGCACTTTGAGAGAACAAGTTGTCACTTCGAGGTGAAAATGTCAGATCGATCGGAGTATATCATCAAGTAGGCATCTATAGTACACCAATATTTTTTACTCATAGACACAAGTAACCAACTCATGGCTGCAGACCAATACAAGGAAGATCCATGGGAGGAATAAACAAGCATGGCTACTAGAATACAACGTAGATCCATGTGATAGAGGACTCAAACTTGGACATAGCTACCAGACATACAATGTAGATCTATGTCATACAGATGCAAATTTGAGCATAGCCATGACCATACAAATGTGGATCCATGACAGATATACAAAACTCCATTGCAACCTGGGGGAAGCAATGAGTGATAAACAAATAACCAGGGTATTCGTCTCGTCTTCCATAAAGTACAATTCTATCCATGTGATTACAATGATCTGAAGTCAAACATGGTAGAAACCACTTGATTACCGGCCAATGATGTGAACCATTAACAAGTGCGAGGGAGATCACCATTGATGTCAATGATTCCCAAGGTACCCTAGTACAACCTATTGAGTGTGAATAGATGTCATGATGTCGAACACCCAGTCGATTCTATCGATCCAAGGTCAATGATGTGAACCTATGTCGAGAGTGAGAGAATCTATCATTAAGGCATACAGATTTCAAGGTACTAAGTTTTTGTTTCTAAGACAATTTTGTAGATGATGAGCTGATGTTGATGGGGATAGTATCATTGAAAGAGGGCCATGACGAGTCCCACATCAACGACACGAAACTTGGAACATAGTTCTAGAATGATGTGAATGTAGTAACCACAGGACTGACTCAAACGTATTGACATAGAGACCATTTTGAATGCAGAGAAAAAATTCTTCAACTTCCCTTTGAACATCGAGCGGCATGACAAAAGACTTGGAAGCATGACTAAATGGGACAAACACATAGTGCGACAGTGGACAATGCATTCTTTTAAAAGACACAAAGGAGTGGCATGACTCATGAAAGTGGATCGTGACGGAGATTAGCTGAATACCCAATTGACTGAAATGATATGCAGACAAGTTCCATGTTCAAAGGTAATGACAAACTATTGCCATTTATTTTCAAAATGATTCCCTTCCCATTTTCCCCATCATGATCGATGAGTGCCTCTTTTCATTTTTACGAGTTCAAAGAGGGTAACAAACACTCGGTATAGCTTGTCTGAAGACAATTCTGAACTCATATGTTTTACGAACCTGAGAGAGGAGGGGTTCATTCCCAAAAACAGGTCTCTCAATGTTTAATTTAACGATTCCAATGAAAGAAAACTCGGTATCGTTCATGTTTAGAGAGTCTGAATGACCACGAAAGAAGACTCCAAAGGGTCCTTTTTCATATGATTTAGTCCCTAAGGCCCAAAAGAGTGTAAAATCATACCTTAGAGAACTCTTCCAGTCATGGTTGGCTGGAGTGTTCCTTTTTCATAAATAGTCTAACCGAACCAAAAAAGAGATAAGCTACCATCAGAGAGACGATTATTGAAATGCTTTAATGAGCGTGAAGAAGACAAGATCGCTCGACAATCTTTTCATATTTAAGGAGACCAAAAAGAGTTTAAAGAAGACTCCATTAGGTCTCTTTTCACTACTAGAGATTTTACGAGCCTGAAAAGAATCAGAAATGGACTCGGACCTTTGATACTGAGTTTCAAGAGCATGATCAAAGTGTCACAATAAATGGTCAATGACTTTTTCCATTTTATGGTAGTACAAAAAAGTCAAAAACAAACTCCCAAGACTTTACTGCTACTATTCTTCTACCCTGTAACGACTCAAAACAAGTGTTAAATGCACCAATAACTAACATTAAGGGATTAAAATTGATAAATTTTGAATAATAAGTGATTTAAATCAAAACTATACCATGTCAAACCCAAAAATTTGTATAAAAGTCATGTACATAGTGAAAAATCAAATCATTTTACTATTTACCCATAGTGGAGAGCATTTGGAGCACTTTCCTAGTCAAATATTCAGTTGTTGATATCGAGAGTTTTCACCATCGGATTCGAGCACCGTCAGTTCTAGGTAACAGTTCAAACCCTACTCTTCCTTTTCGTAGTCTCAATTTTGATTTTAGATGTTGTTTTGGTCTTGTATGGCAAGCCCTAAAATCATGGGAACAGGCACCATGCTTATCCTTTGCGGGATACACGGTACCTCACTAGAACCGCATTGAAAACACAATGTATAGGTGGTGCCACCGCATGTCCTCAACGGCACACAGGTAGTGCTGACTATGAAGATGCAAAAATATTGACACAAGCAAAACTAGATCATTTCTTTTGATTTAAATGATTAAGAATGATTATAATGGGTCTTGTGATTGCTTTTGGAAGGCTCTTGCTGATTAAAAATGGTGATATGGAAGGAAAGACAACATGATAACGATGATGCTTTCACCAAAAGGAATGTGGACTGCATAGCCACATTACGAGACTGTGGACTCCTAAAATTCTTCTGGACTCCTAGTATGGTATCACACGAGCGGTTGCTTGAGCATATACTATGAATGTGGAATCCGAAGCAATAACACTTTGAGGTTAGGGCTCATATTCTGACAGCAAAGGTAGAGGATATCTACTTCTTAACTGGGATTTCGAGATGGGGTGCCCCCATCTCACTGATAGGTTCCCGAGGAGGGGATATTACCACACAAGAGTTGATAGACCATCACTGTATTCTAGGGATGAGGACATCGAGGAAGAAAATCCCCATAAATGTAGTGATCGATGGACCTCTACGGACTATCTTGTTTACGATGTAGAGAGTGGCGAAAATCCAGGGAGTGCACCAGGATTCTAGGGAACACATGTTATATTCCATAGAGGCCATGGCACCTATAGTATTCAACTGGGTTGAGGCTCGGCTTCCAATATTCAAGGATCAACTGACTAAGTGTCGGCAGGGGGAACTGAAGCAGTTCGGTTTTGGTTCCATTCTAGCCTACTTCTTCTTCAAGCGAGTACCACAGATGAGACCCCAGGTGGTCTTTATAGAGCTGAGAGCGCGGGGCCCGCGCATGCAGAGGTGTGTCTAGATTATGGCCCGTACAGGAGCGGGCAGGGAGAAGGTGAAGTTCGGTGACCTGTTCTTTCGATGGCTCAGAGATTAGATCCTCATGGTGGAGGATTATGCATATGCGGGTACGAACTTTAGCGAAGACCCTGACCTACCGCTCCCACCTGGTGGACAGTGGGGTGACATCGATAAGAAGCAAGAAACCCTAAATGGAAATAGTGTTTTTATGTTTTTTAATGTTTTATATTTTTTAT
>LPNX011219582.1:20621-43067 GCA_001517045.1 Pseudotsuga menziesii
TTATCAACTACATTATGTTCCCTAGGGATATGCCTATAAGTGAGGGTTTCAAATGAACTTTCTAAGAAGCGTACCCTCCGAAAGAGGTGGAGAAGCACAAGATTTATAATGGTATAAACATGGTTTAGATGAAAACCATGAGTTGTGAGTCCATCAAGACTACTAGATTGCGAACATCTTGGGAGGCAACTTCAGTCAAAAGGCCTATGATTGCTCGATAATTAGCAATGTTGTTGGTAGCAGGACCAATAGAAACCGCTCCTGAACTAACCAAATCTTCAGCTGAGGAATAGAGGACCTAAGAAGCTGAGTCAAGATTCAAGGTGTGGCGGAAAGAACCATTAGTGAAGCCATATAAAGCCATCTGTTCTACATGACCAAAACATGGTATAAATAGATGTGGACACTAAACTCGAAACCATATTGACAATACTAAAAGCACACTGAAAGTCAAGCAATATACATATATACAAGATACTATCCAAGAAATATCTAGGCATAGTACCTCTTTAGGTACAACCCATTGCGAGGTTTCCCTAAAGGGATTCCATCGTAGTCAAAGAGCTTGTAGGCCCCTTTCTCTAAAACTTTAGAAATGGCGAAAGGACTGTACCACATGGACTTGAACTTTCCTTTCCCTAGTTTGTCATATCTCTGGTCATAAGTCAAAACTAGGTCACCCTCGTTAAAGGCACAAGGTTGGACAGATTTATCATACTGTGCCTTGACGCATTTCTTATGTGCCTCATTAGCCAAGGTAGCATCTCTCTGAGTCTCGTCAAGGTTGTTCTTCCTCTCCAGAAGTGTCTGGGAGAAGTTCGACGCCAAGTTTTAAGGACGAAATCTGACATTGAATTGGTAAGACAGCTTCGAGTCCATAGACAAGCTGGAAAGGTGTGAAACCAATAGCTCTTTTCACTGAAGTCCTGTAAGACCAAAGAGCAGATAAAATGATGTGGTTCCAGTTGGATTTATGATATCCAACCATCCGATGAAGCATAGTTTTCAAAAATTTATTAATGGCCTCTACTTGACCATTAGCTTGTGGATAATATGGCGTAGAGTTTTCATGGAGAAAACCTATCTTGGCACTTAGTTCCTCCATCATTTGATTACGGAAATGTGATCCATGATCAGTAACAATGGACTACGGGAATCCAAATCTAGCTATGATATGATTGAACAGGAAGATAGCGGTAGTCTTACCATCTTCCACATATGTAGGCATGGCCTCAGACCATTTTGTGAAATAGTCAATGACTATGATGATGTAACCATGCCCCCCAGTTGAGGTAGGATTACAATGAATATAATCAATCCCCCATTTGGAAAATGGGCCAATGGTAATGACGGGGTGTAGCGGAGCGAGATGTGAACACTTTTTGGGATAAAAATGTTGACAAGGTGGGCACTTCTTAATAGCCTCATGACAGTCTTTAAATACTGAAGGCTAGGAATAGCTAGAGTGAAGGATTTTTTGGGCTGTAGCCATCCCAGATAAATGACCGCCACATGCTCTAGAGTGGTAATCATTCAACACATGTTCAGCTTCCTCATGAGTGAGGCATTGCTGGAGAATAGAATCAATCCCACATCTATACAAGGTATCATTTAGGATGAGGTAGTATTTCAGGTGGTGACAGATACGACAACGATCATCACAGGATAGAGGTGGCTGAAATATTTGTGTTTGGAGATAAATTAGCATATCTCCATACCATGGGTCAGTAGTGCTTATCAGGAACAGAAATTCATTGGGAAATGAATCACTGGGCTCAGATTCCATCGAAGCACAAGGAAGATCACACATGAGCTCAGTAAAGACCAAGGATTTCTTTGATGTGGATTTGGCAAATTCAAGATCAAAATCCTGTAGTATGACTATCCATTGGGAGTACTTGCCCCTGAGCACCTGACGAGTCAGGATGTAATACATAGGGTTCTGGTCTTCCAATACATTGGTTGTGCGGAGCAAAATGTAGTGACAAAATTTTTGTACAGCAATGACCGTGGCCAATGCTAACTTCTCCACCTATGAATATCGGGTTTCAGAATCCATAAGATTCTTACTAGCATAGTAAATCATGTGCTCCTGACCGTTGGGATTTTCCTGCACCAAAAGCATAGCGATGGTAGTAGCGGAGGCATCAATATATAAGAGAAATTCCTTTGAATAATCTAGGGGGTGTATCACGGGTGAATGAGTCAGAGCGTGTTTTATATTAGCAAAAGTACGTTGGGCTTGGTCATCCCAGAAAAATGGAGTGTCCTTCTTGAGGAGACGCATATGACCATGTGTTTTCTCTGCAAAATTACACACGAAACGACAGAGAAAATTTTCCTTCCCCTGCAAACTTTGGAGTTCGAGAAGATTGGTTGGGGATGGTAGAGCTAAAATTGCAGAAATTTTCAAAGGATCTATCCAGATGCCATCCTTAGAGACCAAAAAACCTAACAGACGTCCCGTCTCAATGCAAAAAACACATTTATACGGGTTGAGCCGTATATTATAATGACAGAATCTCAGGAAACTATCTCTAAGATGACTAGGGTGGTCCTCCTGTCGCAATGAATGAGTGGGGAGGTCGTCAAGTTATGGTTCAACAATATGTTTAATATCGTAAAACGCATAGGACATCGCATGCTGGAAAGTGGCTCCAGCATTTTTCAAGCCGAAAGGTAACTTCCTATATGCAAAGGTTCCCCATGGGAAAATGAATGTTGTCTTGTGCTGATCGGTGGGTAATATCTCAATATGATTATAGCTAGAAAATCCATCCATAAATGAGAAGATGACACTTCCAGCACAGTTGTCGATAATTTGATCGATATGTGGAGTAGGAAAGTTGTCCTTGGGACAAGCTTTATTCAAGTCTTTAAAATTGATATAGACTCTAATGGTGCCTTTCTTTTTATTGACAAGGAAAAAATTTGATACCCATTCCATTAGGGGTACGAGATAAATAAATCTAGCTTTGACAAGTTTCTCTATCTCAGCTTTAATAGCTGTGGCCTTCCATGGATGGACTTGCCTTAGTTTTTTCCTGATAGGATTGGCTGTGGGATAGGTTTTAATTTCATGGGCCACAATGGATGGGTCTATCCCCAGCATTTATTCATAAGACCAAGCAAAAATATCATGGAATTCTTTGAAAAGTTCCTTGTATACTTCAAATTCGTCTGTCGAGCAGTTCTTCCCAACGTGAACATGCTCGATGATACCAAGCTTGGCTAATATGTCAATCGGATTTGTCTGAGGGGGTTGATTTTTGGGATGAGAACCATTAGGACCACTACGGCCTCCGAGACCACCAGGACCATTGGGACCACCAGGAGGCAGGGCACCAGACCCTCCAGGGCCTCGAGGAGGTAAACCTCTAGAGCCTCCGGAACCACTAGGAGGAGGGCCACCAGACCCTCCAGGGCCATTAGGAAGAAAGCCACCCAACCCCCCAAGACCACCGGGACCATTAGGACCATAAGGAGGATAGCCACCGGGCCCTCCAAGACCATTAGGCCCCCAAGAGGAGGACCTCCATAAGGCGGTCCTCTAGCACCTCCCGCAATATGTATAGGTATCCCCCCCATAGCTGGCATGTAGGACCAATTAGGTTGCCCCCATGGTGTGAAAGTATTACTAGGATATGGAATTCCAGCATAATGCATTCCTGTAGGATTGGGTGGATAATTAATGTTTCCTACAGGTATTTGATTTTCTGTATAACCATAACCCCGAGAGTTTTGATTGGTTATAGGTTGTTCCCCCGAGGGATGACCTAAACTAGATGGGGGATTAACCACATTAGTGTGGGCAGGAGGGACATAAACTATTGATTTCTCTATACCAAAGGTCTGTCCTTGACTAGATACAATTCCGGTGCCAAATAACGTAGGTCATGGTAGGGGTTTCCCCCCAGCTCTAGAAGCTATTGACGAAACAAGAATTGAAGGTTGAGCACCAGGTGCGAAAGACCTAGGAAGATTGGGAACATATGTAATATGGGAGGTGGTGGGGTTGGTAGTTTGACTTGGGTTGTGTGGAGTTACTGTGTGATCTATAATTGGTTCAATGGGTCTCATAGAATCGGAAAGTGAATGATATCCCACAGGAACAGGTGTGGAACGTGATGGTGGTGTGCCCAATATGTCATCTATTTTTCTTTCAATCTCTTGTGCATGGAGAATGGATGCATGGTATTGTCTACATTCTTCTTCATCTAGAGAAACTTCTTCAAAAAAGTTTAAATAGGTGCCAAATGAGGCAATGGCCTGTCCTATAGAGGTATCCAAAAATGGAGCATTGGGACCATAATCCGGAAGGGTAGTATCTTCAACATGAGCTTCTGTGAGAGAATGGAATGAAGTATTACCCTGAGAAGGTTGTTGGACCAAGGGAGGTGAGTGTGAAGGATATTGTCCTCCACTTTCTGTAACCACAGTATCTCCCACTTGGGAGGTGGTAGCAACTCCTTGGTCGATAGCTTCCATTGGATTTCCTCCTAAACCAGGAATAAAATTGGGTGGCAAGCCCCGTACTCTTCTGGATTGTCTTAGCTCAGCCAGTTTGTATAGCTCCTATCTAACCTAGGGTCTCAAAAACTAGAAAACACACCAAAAATTTCCCTACTCAAGCTATAGGTCAAACAAGCAAAATTAAAATGACAGGAGGGGTTCAGATAGTCAAGTCTCTCACCAGGATTGTCAAGAAGGTGCCACTCACGATATACCTCAAGGGTACATGTGTAGTAATCTCCCCGAATGTTGTTTTTGGTGTATGGCTCCAAGCAAGATGACCAAAGGGTTTTCCTCAGATGGATAAGGTATCCTAGTGGGGTCTCCCGATATACCCAAGGTACATGGGAGCTCAAATCGATAGTAGTGTTGTCTAATGCATAACCATACACAAGGGGCCTTCTGATATACAATCGAGTACATGAAGTACCTTTCTATATACCTCAAGGGTACGTGAAAGGCCATTCGATATACCAACGATACATGGAAGAACTGCGCGAGTCCCGGGATGTAATGCAGACGAGTAATGATAGCTCCTATGTTAAAGACGCCCTAACACGTCTCTAACCTATCACTCAAATTGCTATGTAAATTTTAACCTAAAACTACCATTAATTTTAAAGTGGACGGTTAGGTGAATGCATGGATTTTTGATAGAAAAGTAAAACCATGCAATATGCATATGTAAATATTTCACTTTACTGTTCGGTATGCCTACCTACGGGAGGGAAAGAGAGTATTTTATTTTGCTTCAAAACCAAAAAATTTACAAACAACAATCTTAAACACAAAATCAAAGACAAGAAGGACTTTCCAAACTGATTTATCTTTTCTGAAAGCAATCAAAAGTGGAGGAGTCTCTTTTCTTAAAAGAAAAACAAGAAGCACACTATATGCATATGCACTCTATTTTTCGATTTTTCTTAAAGCATAGATAGATCTAACTTAAAGCTATAATATTTTTTAATTTGATGAGATAGTATAAATGCAAAAGAGACAAAAGAACATAGAGAACCTGAAAGCTTGTGAGGCCAATCAGAGATCCAATGTCTTATGCTCACTAATGATAATTACCTAATCTCAATCAAAAATTTTCTTTTTAAACAAGCAAAAATAAGTATTCTATGGGAACAAAAAATGAAATCAAAATGCTAATTAAACATTTTTCTTTTAGTCTATATAACAGAGAGCTCTCTAACACCTAAGCTTTCGAAAAATAAATCCACATCCAATAAACATGAAAGAAAATGGACAATCAACAAGCCTAATCTAGCTTTTGGATTCTTCAAACAAACCAATCTTTTACCACAAAATTTCAAACCATAAGCATCAGATTCTAACACACAAGCCTAACAGTGCAGGGATGAAAGCAAATCAACTCAATTTTTTTGCAAAAAATGAGAAAAAAGTGGTCTTGGAATAAGGCCTACCTAGCACTGCGTTGGAGGGGTCTTGACAGAGCAGTTCTGGATGAGCACCGCTTTTGGATAACAGGACTCAGGTGGTGGCACCGCGTGCTGCTAATAGGGTTCATGCGGTGGCACCGATTCTTGTCAACAACATAAGAGCGGTTCCCTGTATAAATCCAAAACACAAAGGAGAATGACATATCAAGTTATAAAAAGACCAGATCAAGGTAAAAACTGATAGAATGAGAGAGAAAAAGAGCATAAAAAGTTGAAATACTTCAGATCTGAACAGATCTAAAAGTTTCAAACCAAAATTCATTGAGTCAGATAGAATATTTGAAGGAAGAGAGTTGGATATGGAGCCTGGATTCGAACAAAAATTCAAGAACTGAGGAGGATCAGATCAACTGATATATGTATCATTCCCCAACAGAGTCACCAGATTTGTAACCATGAATATTTCACCTTTTGCGGATAGAATATGTTCCTCTGGTCTGAATGGTTCAGATCCAGAACAAATGAGTGAACGACAAAGGATGAAGAACTTCCCTGGATATCGTAGACACCTAGAATGCTGCTTCGATGGTGAACTTGTGTACCTGAAAACAGATCAAACATGAAAACACATCAAAGCTACCAGAAAATCATCTACTTATCCATGTTAGTGACTAAGGAATCTAACAACATGTACATGTTAAATAAAAACAATAGTAATGTGGGATGGAAATTAGCTTTGCATTAAGATGTATGGATAAGTTTACAACCAATGAAGCCTTAGTGTCGACAAGAATATCCACGAGACAAACTATTCATCCCTATAAGCTCCAACGTTTCTCTCTATGCTCTTCAATGGCTTGGGCCAAGTGGTCAATCCAACAGCATAACAATACCTCTATAGTTTTCCCCCTCAACCATGGACATGAGATTGTATTTATAAGGCTCAATGGGTAGGAATGGTTGAGATATTTGTGGATGAGGTGGCCTCTAAGATCCTATGATGAGGGATCTTGAGCTCAAATGACCCACAATGATAGGGATAAGGGAGGACACAAGGCTCGTGGTCTAGAAGCCTCGAGAAACTTCTCTTTTTCCCATTTTACCCAAGGTACTGCTTTTCTTCTCTTATGAAAAATCAGTTTAGATAAGAAACACTTATGGACTAAAGGCCACAAGCGGTGGCACCGCTTATGGTAAACAAGGTGCAGGTGGTGTGAGCAAGGTACCGTTCATGGTTCACAGGGAAAGCGCGGTGCTGAGTATTTTCATGTAGAATTGACAAACAACATGGGGTTTCCACTCTAAGAGCTGGGATTAAGGGCAAACATGTAAGTCAAAGGTATTATCACATGGCGGTGACAATATTTGGGTATAACAAAGATCATATTTCAACATGTGTCATTTTGTTAATACGTATCATTTTGTCAATACATGTTAGTTCATTAATTAGTTGAATGGTCTATTATTTATAATTTTTTAAGTTGCGGGAACTCCATTTTGAATAGGATGCAAGATACACTGTGTTAGTAGATTTAGTTGTAGGGATGTGTATAAAACATACTCTATCCTTCACTACTTGCGTTTCATTCCTAATTGACAGAAATACATGCAATAACTGAAAGTTTCCTAATATTTATAATCCTTAAAGAGGAGAAAGGTGAGGAAGAAAGGAGATTCCCTCTTGAAGCATGTCGTTCATGGAAGATCCCTTTGATTGAGAATCCATGTTCTTTAGGCTTCCACTTGCATATTTCTTGCTAGTTCTTTACCTCTATCTTTTGAAAACTTTGAAAAAACTTGAAATCTATCTACCAAATATTGACAAAAACATATGAAAATACATAGATTCAATCACAACATTTGGGGGAAACTAGAATTGCATCATATTGAAAATAGGAAGAAAGTGATTACAAACCAATAATAGGTGAATCCATTTATCCTTTTCTCTAAACCATCGTTATCCATATATGATAATTGCCACAAAAAACTTGATATGAAAAAGAATTTATCTAGCCTCTAAATCCTTCATCATTCCTTTGCTTTTATTTTTCCTCCACTCCTTCACCTCATATGACTTTTTTATATAGAATTGGTATTTGTGTACCTAATCACTAACCATGAATGTGGGATTAATACTTTTTATTATTTCCTTCAAAAAACCCACTTTACTTAGCTTTTAGGCATCAAACTTGATTTTCAGTATTTCTAGGATAATTCATACCCATGTTAGGCATTTTTACACTATATGAGTTATAGGAACTAAGTTTTGGCCCTTAATTGGTTATGGAATTCACCTATTTAGAGCCACCTTTATCCTCAAAAATTCCTTTCTTTGTGGAAGGAGTAGTCAAATGAGAGATTGAAGCACTCAATTGTTCCAAAATTATGATATTCATGTTGCAGGAAAAAATGAAAATATGTTTTCAAACCAACACTCTCAAGGGTGTTAGTTTTATTGTTAACAGATGCCCCCTAATGTGTGAGGTATAAAGCAATGTTGAGGGTAGAAATACATTGATTTATCTTTTACTATGATACTCTTTGTTCTGATAGTGTTTAGTGATCTAGGAATGATGGAAAATAATGGTTTATGAATGCTAGAGTTGGAGAAACACCTAGAAGTCAAACAAAGAAAGTTTCGAAAATATACAATATCTTCCTGATGCAGGTATAACCATGCTCAGCAGTAAAAAATCATGTCCACAAACAATACACATGGATCCATGTCAAAAGAAAATTCTTTTAAAAATGTATATGTGCACATATGATGAGTGTAACATATCCAGGTCTTCATGGTCTTTTAATCTTGCGCAACTCCGGAAGTGCATCAAATGGGTGATACAATTGTCTTTCCCAAGGTATTCAAAACAAACCAACGATAGTATGATTTTATATCATGGAAATAAATAAGATGATGCCAAGCATAATTAAACACTGTCTGATTACTGGTCATTGATGTAACCATTAATATATGCAAGGAGTCCCAACGATAATGATGATGGACTCTAAGGTTATCAAGTACAAAATAACAAGTGTGAATAGATTTTTTGATGTTGAACACTTGTAGAATAAAAAAGTCAGGGTTCATTGATGTATACACACTATTATTTATGAGGAAACCCACCACTAATGACTGCAAGATACAAGGTACTCACTGGAGTTCCTAGATCGATTTCCTAGATGATTATTTGACATCAATGTGAGTGGATCCGTCAAAAGGAGGGAATTAATGCATCCCACATCCACTGACATGAAACTGATATCAATAGGATGATACAATTTGGTAGAGCGGCTAGATCCAACACTATATACTGAGTACATAAGGAAGGATGACATGAATGGTTAGGAATACTTTAGGAATGACTGGTACTGGTTTGAATTCCCTTGAACACATAACATGGCATATAGTGACACTTGGAAACATAATAATTGAGTAACCAACCATTGTGAAATTCATCAATTCTAGATGAATTAACAAAATCTCCATAGATGATAGGAAGGATAATCTATCGGTGGAGATCTATTCAGATTACTGGAACAACTTCCTAAGGAAAATGTAAATTGTATATTGACAACGGATACAAAATTCTATGCCATCTTAAAGGGTGACTATTACTGATTGTTTCCTTTGTTTCAAAGATTCAATATGACACGATTCAAGTTTCCCTTTTTTTGGATCTTTTGTATTTTTTAATTTTTAGTTCTTTTTCATGTATTATCTCAAAAAATAATAAAGAATGCTATAGTAAATAAGAGGGAACAACTGTTGCAAGGGTGTGTACCTAGAGAATGGGTCATCGGAAGGCAAGGATATGTACTGAAAACATGGGTTGAGCTAGTTGTGCACACTCTTTCAGATGTTTCCTCTATAGGTAGGCTATTTGAAGTAGGATTATGTGTCTATTGACAATGAAATAGAACCAATTAACTATGGTTTTTTATCCAGTATGGGATCATGGCCAAGTAGGAAAAAGGCACTATGGTTTTACTTCAGACCAATTCTTGTGAAAAATATCAAAACCATAAAACATTATGAATCATGGTATATCTTTTAAATCATGGATCAAATAGTTTGAACATGTCAATTTCTCTAAATTCCTATAAAATTAAACATAACCCAATCATTTAGGAAACTAATAGGATTCAATATAGGTATTTAATATCCGAAATAACAAATATAAGTGGAATACTCATTTCTTACTGTTCTTGTAGGAAAATCACCTCCTTTGAGGATGTATTTCAGAAGCAATGAACCATTTAGACGGTAATATACCAGTTGTAGGTGAGTCTTCATGATGGAGCAAGAATTCAAAACAATTCAAATGTGTTCTTTTTTTGTTTGAATTTTCCATATATTCAAATTTTTTATGAAATTTTTGGATATTTTACTATGAAGAAAAGTACAAAAAAGAGGAAGTGTTTATACTACTCTTTTTGATGTGTGCAAAGTTACTGCAAAAATGTAGTGAACTTGAGCATAGTTTTTGGGTTATGATGTAAACAACTTTACTTTATAGAATGAAATGTTACTTCGACATTTACTTATGCTTTGAAATATTTTTCTCAATTATGGTGCCATGCGTTCAATATACATGCTTGCTTTATCAGATAGATGTATGACAAAGATGCCAATCAAGTACGTAGTTAGCTAAGGAATCAACTAGACTATTTGAACTTCTAGGGACATGAATATATTCAGTGAATTCAAAATGACGTTCTAGAAGATGAAATCGTAAGAACTTTCTAAATAGTATAGGATCATGAACCTCATACTGACCATTTAACTGAGATACAACAAGTTTTGAGTCTAGTTTAACAATAATCCATTGGATTCCAAGGGTGTTAGCCTCGACTAGAAGCTCGATGGATGCGCTATACTCTACAAAATTATTGGTCGCAGATCCAATGAAAGAGCCTCCTGAACTAGGAACTTGATTGTAAGGTGTGAATATTACCCATGCGATAGAAGCAATGTTCTGAGAACCACGGTGGCACCATCCGCATATCCCAATTAAGTGAACATTTCTAACGACATATGCCAAGTAGAAATACCAAGCAATATAATTTTTTGCACGAAATAACTATTGTACAAAAGTTTTTACATACAATACAACATAATACAACAAAATGTTGCAAGGCCTCAGTTTCTACACAAAGTATTTCTTCAGATAGAGACCATTTCTGATCTTCGACAAGGGTTTCCCATCATAATTGACTAACTCATATGCACCTCTTGTTAGCATTGTTTTGACAATAATCGTGCCAACCATTTAGGTACAAATTTCCCTTTTTCTATTTTATCATTGTCTTGGTCATAAACCAAAACTAAATCACCTTCTGAAAAGACTCGAATACAACACACTTTTTCATATTGGGATTAGACTCTTTTCTTTTGTGCTTCTATGTTTAAGGAGGCCTGTCTTTTACTTTCATCGAGAGAATGAAGATGGAGGAGAATTTATTCTTCTATAGAGGAGTTAGGTAAGAGTTTGATAGATAGTTTTAATGACGGGATCTCACATTCAATTGGAAACATAGCTTATTCTCCATAAACCAAATGGAAAGGAGTGAAACTAGTCACAATTTTAGCTGAGGTATAGTAAGCCCAGGGAGTAGAGAACAAAATCATATGACAATTAGTTTTGTTCTCATTAATCGTTTGCTACAACATGGTCTTCAAAACCTTGTTGATGGATTCTACTTGACTGTTGCATTAGGGATAATATGGTGAGGAAAAATCTTGTCGTCATTCTAATTTTGTCGTAAGTTCATCCATGAAGGAATTCCTAAAATGGATACCATTGTATATGGCAATCTCTTTGGGTACATCGAACCTATTTATCACATGATTGAATAAGAAATATGTTGCAATTTTTTCCATGTTGTCGAATGTAGGCATTTCCTCATCCCACTTTGTAAAGTAGTCCACTGTTATTATGATGTAATGGTGTCCATTAGATGAAAGTGGGTTGATTTTCATGTAATCACTGGCCCATTTTGAAAATGGACCCATGGTTACTATAGGGTGTAATGGAGTGGGATGTGCATGCATTTTTCTTGTATAGATTTGTCAAGGATGACACTTTATAATGACATTAATGCAATATTTAAATATTGTGGTCCAAAATTACCTTTCATGCAATATTTTTTGGGCATTTTCCCACCCAGAAAGATGACCGCCACATGCTCCTACGTGGCAATCATTCAATACTTTCTCAACTTATTCATGAACTAAACAATGTCTTAGAATTAATTCTATCCCTCTACAATATTAAGTATCCCCAATAATGAGGTATATTCGTGATTGGTATCGAATACGACACTGTTTAATGCTAGAAAATTAAGCATCAATCCTTTGGGTTTGGAGATATATAATCAATGTTCCATACCAAGGATCTGTAGTGGAAATGAGAAATAAATGTTTGTCTTACAAATATTCTTCTTCTATTGTTTCCTCTTTATTGTTGGGTAACTCAGACACTAGTTCTACAAATGTTAAGGACTTCTTGGCTTTAGCGTTTACGAATTTGAGATCAAAGTCTTGTCAAATTACTATCCATTTTGAATAATTTCCCCCAATGATTTGACGAGACAAAATGTGTCTCATGGGGTTCATTTCAGCCACTATAGTCCTTTTTCTTGGAAGTATATAATGTCTAAGTCTTTCAAACAACATGAACTATTTCCAGGGCTATATTTTCCATCTGTGAATATATGAATTCGAGGCGAACAAGGCCCTTACTAAGATAATATATGACATGTTCTTGAGATTAATCATTTTCTTGGACCAAAACCATCCCTGAATTGGATTTGGTTTCCACCAAATATAGAAAATATCTTTGGTATAGTCCGAGGGACTAAGCACAGGGGTTGACACGAGGGCTTATTTCTCTGAATCAAAAGAGGATTGATCTTATTCATCCCATATGAACAGTCAATATTGTTTTAAGAGACACGTGAAACCTTTAAAACTCGACAATTTTCTTAATATCATGGAAAGCATATGACGTGGCTCTTTCAAAAGTAGCCCCGATATTTTTAAGGCCAAAAGGATTTTTTTCGATACGCAAAAGTGTTCCATGGGAAAAATAAAGTTGTTTTATGTTGGTATTCTTTATTAATCTGAATTTGGTTGTAACCAGAGAATCCATCCATAAATGAAAATATCTCGTTACCAGCACACTCATCTATAATATGATCAATTAATGGTGTGGGATAATTATCTTTGGGAAAAGCCAAATTTAAATTCCTAAAGTCAGTACAGACTCGAGTTGTCCCTTGTTGTTATTGACCATAATGGGATTTGATATCCATTCAGTCAAAGGTACAGGGTAGATGAATACAAATTGTTACTTTTCCACTTCTTCCTTGATGGCAACGAATTTCTTAGGATTTACTGGAAGTAATTTTTGTCATACAGGTTTGACATTTGGATAGGTTTTTATCTCATGTTCGACAATGTTAGGATCAATTCCCAACATTTATTCATATGACCAAGAGAAAACATCAAAAAAATATTTGAATAGTGTAGTATATTATGTGATTTCCTCCAGAGAGTAATTGGCACCTATATTGATATTCTTGATGATGCTAGGATTAATGGATATATTGATAAGAATGGTTTTTGAAATGTTTGTAAAATTTATTTCCCAAATAACATTGTGTGTTTGGACAGGGCATTGGTACCTTTCAATATCATCATCAAGGTAAACAAATTCAAAATTAACCTCTAATGAATCCGGTTTAGAAATAAATGATGATCGATGATGCATGTCCTCCCAAGGTTATTCTGAGATATTCATGACTTCCGTGATAGCTTCATTAGATGAAAAAATTTGATCTGATATGTCATGAATGTTGGGACTATCGATATCCCATACTGGTGATGTATACGGATCATATTCCTCCAATAGGGAAGGATTTTGATCCAAATGTACTGAAGCATTTTGAATTGCGTGATATGACATTTCTATAGCATATGAAGGTGTACTACTCCTAGTTTCATCAATGTTTTTTGAATATTTTTCCTTTCCTTCACTAGTTTGAACTTGGATGTGCTCTATCGTAGTTTCGCTTAATGAAGTGGAACCCATTGTTGTAGTGGATTTGGACAAAATGGTTAATGGAAATTTAACTTATGATGTAATGGTGAAAACTAGATCAGTTTGGGGGGTAGATGTTGGTGGTGGGATTGTGAAGGTTCCCATGAGGGAAGAGTCTTTGAAAATCCCAACTCCCACACCTTGAATCACTACTTTTGAATTCCCCACAAAAGGTACATTTGAGTGGATACCGGTTTCAGGTGTCCAGTAATCTAATTGATTCATTGTAATAAGCTTCTCTTGGTGGGGGAACTGAATTACATAGAATACAGAATATACTACTTTCTTCATTGAGTGTATCCAACTACGTCCCAACAGCGGATTGTAATCTATGGGTGCATCCATTACCTTAATATCAACTTGAACTATTTTACATCCCAATTCAATTTGGCAAGCCAAAATGAGCCCATGAGGTGGGAACGAGTGCCCATTAAATGCTTTAAGTATTGTGTAGGATGGTTTGAAAGTGGGTGATCCTAAGGGTTTCCAACATCCTCTTGACATGACACAAGTAGAGGATCCTTTGTCGATAACATTTCAAAAAATATCCATCCCATGTCATATCACTTTAATCTGAAAAGTGACATGTGATGGAAGCCTACTTGTTGATTGTTCGAAGTCAAAGGTGATCAAACTAGTATCATTGGGATCGACTGCACCAATGGAAGACAATAGTGATTTTCTCTAAGTGGGATAACTTTTTAATACCTCCGAGGATGACATGGCATAAGGTTCTTGAGATAAGTCTCCCAATATAATATAGTTTTGAGCTGCTCTTGCATTAGGACTATGAATTGTTTTTTGTAGAACCCATTTTGGAGGTTGATGCACTATGTCAACAGTTGGTTTCTCAATTGTGAGAGAACCCATTGGTTGTGATCCTATTGGTTCTGAGAAACTATATGGTATTTCATAGGAATTATCCCTTGTTTGAATATTAACCTCGTGATCTAATCCAAAGACATTGGCAATGGGTGGATTTTCCCCTTGTGAAGGGTTTGCTTGCTTTCCCCCTTGTGGGGATACCGTAGCTACAACAACCATTTGTTGTTGTTGTGGAAAAGGTTGAGTTAGCACAACAGGTTGATGTGGCCCACTACATTAAGATAACATTTTATGAATGTCATCCATTCGAGGGCATAGGTGAGTAGGATGATCTCCTTGACAATTTTTGCAAGGATACTTGTTTTTCTATTTCTCCTGATTTCCTTCTGGTTGATTATTCATTCTAGGTGCATCTCTTGTCCCAGAATTAACATTTGGATTTTTATTTTGTTTCTTCTTTTTTCCTTTTTCATCCATGGCTTAAATCGTGAGGATTTCTGAAGTTTGGGTAGGATTTGCAGGTTATTGGTTTGTTTGTCCAGTTGTGCATTGAGAAGTTTGAACCGACACTTGTCCCATTTTCTAGGTAAGACAATCCATTTGGTTGACATAACCAATCATACCATCAATATGAGGTCCTTTCAATCACCTTGATGGATCAAATTTATCTCTCGGAACAACAGGTATTAAATCATAAAGTCTGCATGCTTGTGAATATATCAAATCCATTTGTTGGGCACTCTTAATGAGTTTCTCTTCGGTCATGGCTCCTTACATAACTACATATTTGGTGAGAGTAGGAAATAGTGATTTCACAAACCATTATGCTAATAATTGATATGGGATTTTTTCTTTAATAAGCCTTCAGAGTCTTCTCCATTCATGTATATGATCAGATATGTGAGTAGAAGTGGATTTCCTAATAGAGGTAAAAAGTTCAATACCCATATCATAGCGGATAGGTAATTGAAAATATGTCAAAAATACCATGGCTAAAGGTGAAAAATCCATGAATGTATGTAGTGGTACCCATGAGGGTCCACTGAAACAACCTCAACCTAATACTATCATCAACTAGGGAATTGGATGAACACCATAAATCAAATGTCATCACGTGATTTGACAGATCGTCCCCTAATCATCCATAGAACTTGGTTATGTCCAAGGAAAGTTTGGTTGGTATGGTTGGCCATCCATTCATATGTAGAATAGGATCATTGGTTAGCCGAGATAATTCTGATAGATTTAATGTGGCTATAAATGGTGATCTAAAAGGTGTCATCATAGATGTTTGATATGCTGGTGGAACTTGATAGTTCCACTAACCTGGGGTTTGATATACATTCCAATGTGTATTTCCCCCTTGATCAAAAGGAGGACCCCAAAATACTGGTTATTCCCAAGACTTTTCCCATTCCATTGTGGGATGTAATTGAAAGGTGAATTACCTATTTGTGGATGTGGAATCCAACAAGGTTGATAATTTACTTGGATTACTCCAAGGATATTTTCCTTGTACTTGAAAAATATTCCAATGTGGATTTCCCCCCTATTGGGGTAGGTTCCTGAAATAATGGTTACTTCCAATACCCATAACACTCATGTTTGAGATAGGATTGATAGGTGGAATGTCCCATGACATAGTGATCATTGGGGGTGTAGGCTTTCCCCAAGATATTGTGCTATGATTAGTAGGAGGATAACCCATCGAGACATTTCCACTCATTTGCGGATGATTTCTCCAACTGGTATTCATGTTCCAAGGTCCATTTCCTCCACTAGGAATGTTACCATTCCAAGGTGTAGAGTTTCCTCTAGAGGTGGAACCTAGACAAGTATTAGGTTGACCAAAAGTATTCAAATTAAATCATTGTAATTTTTTACCTTGATTATACTCACCATATCGTAAACCTGTATTTGGTAAGGTACACCCTCTAGTAGGGATACCTATATATGAAGTGGATGTAATTCCATGATTGGAACCTGAAATTGTACCAACTAACATTGAAGTGCTGGTTGAACTTATGCTATTAACAACACATTAAATGTTGGGATCTCTATTGGGGTTGAATTGGAGGTATTACCCCCTCCAACCACCATTTGGCGTTGTATTGTTGTGGTTCCTAGAGCTTATGAAGAATCCAAATGGTTAAGTGTAGGATTTTGCATGTTATTTGAATATGTGAAAATAGGGTTGAGGTTATCCAATGATTTGTTTACCACAAGTATACTAGATCTCAAAGATTCAAAGGTGGATTAGCAGGATCAACTGTATGGTTTTCTATTGTTTCAATTTCAAATGGAGAAATATTGTCAACTATTTATATACATGTTTTAGGATTAGTTTGATGTTGATATTATCTATTATTGTTAATTAAATTTAAAAATGGTTCAATTTCAAAACCTCCTGAGTTCTATTTTTTTATTCATCTCCATGTTTTAGAGGGAACTTGAAGTTTTGGTGACTCACCTCACTGTCCTCATGATTGGTGGGTCGGGCGATAATCCACTTTGATGTTTGAGTTTTTAGAATTGAAAAATATAAAAAAATGTAATCAAACAATTCTTAAAGCAATCTAGACTCGAACAAAAATAAAAGTGTCCACACCACTAAAAGTGTCCCTAAGGAAACAACAAGCAAACTTATTTAAAAAAAACCGAGGTTTATTTAAAAGTTGGATTTTTATAGGGCCTTCCAAAACTTAGTATCTCTTGAGGGACATAACTCCTAAAAGATTACTAAATAATGAAGGCATGAGAAACATTTACATTATTCTTCAATCGCCATGGCTGCAAGTGTTATCTCTTGGCTACTCACCCTCCCAAGGAGCTGAAACAACTTTTTTTTTGTCTCAGGTGTTGCAAGTGTCCCCCACTCACAAAGGTGTGTGTGATTCCCTCAGAAAAGAAACTATGGTTACCAGTTCATAATCAATGGTTGAGTAAGGCATGCATTAGTCTAGGATAACTCACATAGACTAGATATCTCAAGAAAGTTATATCACCCCAAGGACTTGTCACTTAACTAAAATATTGTAATGTGCTCCTATCCCATGAAATAAGAAAGAGGGGGGTACCACCCTTACAAATTTGGATTGACCTTGTTACTAACGCATGTGTTAGAATCACTTTCCCAGCATACACTCTTTTCTACTAATGGATTTGATTCTCTTTAATCAATACTAGTTTCAAATTTTTGTGTCTTTTGAGTTTTAACTCACCATATTAACCTAAATCCATAGCCTAATCTTGTCGGTGATATCAAAAATAGAATCTTGGTTGATTTTAGATTAAGCATTGATTTAAAACGTAATTTGATTAGTTTCAAAGTGTTCAGGTACACAGGGTACTCCCAAAAGACCAAACACCTTGAGAAACCACTTCACACAAATAGATCACAGATCAAGACACTGATGTTTGTCATGTGGTTAAAACCCTTGAGAGGGAAACCGTCCACAGCCCCAGCCAAATAGCTACTTGGAGCAATTTATTATGCAAAAGAAAGAAAGTTACATATGAGCTTCTCATAATTGATCAACTAGCTAAGGACCCTCCATGCTCTTTAAATAGAGATCATGGACCGATCGGGTGTTAAGCCACAGATCAATGGTATGTATGATCTAAGAGAAGTTGAACCATCAGACCACTCTATGTCTAGAACATATGGTGACCGTCAGATTAGAATATTTACAAATGCATACTAAATAAACACACTTTTACCTAACGGATATATTACACAAGTTGATCTTAAATAACTCCTAAGTGTCTAAATATCCTAACATCCCCCCCTTAAGGACACATTCTTGAACTCCTAACATAGATCAAAGTTTAGAAAACTTTGCTTCTTTAAGAGACTTGGTGAAGATGTCTGCAACTTGATCATCTGTAGGGAAATTGAGCATTTCAAGAACACAATCATGAACAATATTTCTGATGAAGTGCATGTGTAGCTTAATGTGTTTTCTATGTAGATGTAGAACTGGATCTTTGGCAAGCTTGATCGCACTTTGATTGTCGCACCAAAGTGGAGTAGGCTGCTGCTGCTCGAATCCAAAATCTGAAAGGATCTATTGAAGCCATAAAGCTTCCTGACTAGCATTAACTGTGGCTTGATATTCTTCTTCTGCTAAAGAAAGAGCAATAGCTTGTTGTTTCTTACAAGCCCAAGTGATAGGTCTAGATTCTAGACTGAAAACATAACCTGCAGTAGACTTTCGATCATTAATATCACTGGCCGAATCTGAATTAGTGAAACCAACCAACAAAGGTTCCCCCCCCCCCCCCCCCGTACTATAATGAATCCCAAACTAAATTGTACCTCAAATACATCGAAGTATTATTTTTGCTTCTTTCCAATGACTTTCATGAGGTGTTTTCATATAACAGGCAACATGACCAACATCAAAGGAAAGGTCAGGATGGGAATGAGTCAAGTATAAGAGACTACCAACAAGCTGACAATACAAGCTGGCATCTAATTCATGGGAAGTACAAGTGGCAGAAATTTTGACTCCAGACTAGAAGGGAGAAGGGGCTAGTTTACAATCTTCCATGTGGAAGCGACGAAGAAGTTCACAAGCATAGTTAGAAGGGGAAATAAAGATTCCTTCTTTGGTTTGCAAGACTTGGAGACCAAGAAAATAATGCAAATTTCCTAAGTCTGACATTTCAAAATTTTACTGAAGACTGGATTTCACATGGGTTATAAGTTTAGGGTCTCTACTAGTAAGGATAAGATCATCAACATAAAGAAAAAGTATTATGATATGGTTTCCTACTTTCTCGGTATAGACATTGGGGTCAGAATGACATCTAAAAAAACTAGTGTCAAGGAGAAAGCTATCCATTTTGGCATACTAAGCTCTAGGAGCTTGCTTAAGGCCATATAAGGATTTCTTAAGGAGAGAGATAAGGCTAGAGTTATCCTGAACATATCCAGGAGGTTGTTCCATGTAAATTTCCTCCTATAAATCACCATATAAAAAGGTAGAATTGACATTCATTTGATGGAATTCCTAGTTATGTAAGGCTGCAAGGGAAAGAACAAGGCAGATGGAATTCATTTTTGCGACAGGACCAAAGGTTTCATTGTAGTCAATCCCTTCAACTTTGGAAAAAACCTTTGGCAACTAACCTTTCCTTAAGTCTTTCAACACTTCCATCTAATGCATACTTAGTTCTGTAGACCCATTTACATATGACAAGTTTTCTTCCTTTTGGAAGAGGAACAAGTTCCCAAGTAATCTTCGCCATTAAGGAACGATATTCTTCATCCATAGCTACATCCCAGTCTAGTTTTCCTGAAGCTTCTACAAAAGTTTCTGGATCATGATTCTTGGAAACTTGAGCCAAAAGAGAAGAGGCTCGCTAAAACTGAGAACGTGTTCGACGTTGATCTCTAGGATGATCGACAAGATCACCAGCTGCTTCACATGTTGAACAGACCCATCGAGGAAGCATTGGCGTTGGTGCAATTGGAGGAACATGAGCAGGCGGAGGTGGATTTTCATCCTCACTGTCATCATCAAAAACTAGAGTTGGAAACCTGTCAAGGAAGTTGGAAGAAGAATATGAAGAAGGCATAATCGTCGAATCAGGCTTGCAGGCCAAGGATGGCACACCCGCCAAGTTAGGCTCGCAGGCCAAGATATTTTCATCAAATTTAACATCTCTTCTAATGATTATATCATGTGAGTGGGGATGAATAAGTCTATAACCTTTTACATCTTCAGAATATCCAACAAATATGCACTTTTCACTTTTAGGTTGTAATGCTTTCCATTTTTCATCCGAAATGTGAGCCCATGCTTCACAACCAAACACATGAAAGTGACTTACATCTGGTTTAATTTTACTCCATGCTTCTTCTGGTGTTATACCTTGTAAAACTTTAGTGGGTGTGTGATTAACTATGTAATTTTCACAATTTATGGCCTCAACCCAATATTGAAGACTTAGTCCCTTAGATTGGATCATACAATTAGCCATTTCTTTTAAAGTGCGGTTCTTCCATTCAACTACACCATTTTGTTGTGGTGTATATGGAACAGTGTGTTGTTGTTGGATTCCTTGTTCAATGCAAAAAGTAGTGAACTTGTTGTTAACATATTCTCGTCCATTGTCAGATCTTAACTTAATAATTTGATGACCAGATTGTTTTTCAACAAGGGCCTTGTAGGCCAAGAACATGTTAAATACTTTGCTCTTAAGTTTTAGGAGGTAAACCCAAGTGTGTCTAGAGTAGTCATCAATGAAAGTTAAGAAATATTTGAAACTAGAAAAGGATGCAGATGGAAGAGGGCCACACAAGTCACTATGCACAAGCTCCAAGGGACCAAGGCGTGCCAAGAGGCACATTTGTCAAAATTGTCCTGATGATGTTTTTCAAGTACACAACCAGAACAAACACCATCCTTGCAAGATACCATTGGAATACCAGTCACCATATTGTCTTTACATAGTTGTTGCAATGAGCGATAATTTAAGTGACCAAATCACTCATGCCAAAGTTTGCTCAAGTTATCACTGTGAGCAACAAAAACTGAAGGAAAAGGTGATGACCCAAAGTTGTTAAATTTTTACAACCTGGTAATATCATCAACAGTTCTAGTAGCATGGACATTTTGAGGATTTTTAAAATCCTTGATTACAACTTGGTGAGGTGTAAATGTCACAGTTTTACCTTCACCTGAATGAGTAATTTGATAGACTAATAACAAATTGCAGGAAATTTTTGGAACACACAGTACATCACTGAAATGACCATTTTCTACTGGAACTGTTCCAAATCCTACAACACTTAGAGATCTATCATCACCAAAATATATTTGCTTGGTGTTACATTCATGCATAGTTGAAAAGATGGCTTGATCCTTAGCCATATGATAAGATTCTCTAGAATCAATGAGCCACTCATTTGATGTAGAAGAAGAAGATGCAGTATAAGAGTAACCAGAAGCACAATGTGCATGTCCATGAGAGGTAGATTCTGAAGATGAATCTAAGCTGATGTGGTGCTTCTTCATTGTTGCTTCTAAGGATGCCATCTTCTTGAAACACTTAGGTTCATCATGAGTATCTTTCCCACAAAAATTGCAATGACTCTCAGTCTTCTTTCCTTTTGTCTTGGATCCTTTGTCATTTTTTAAAGAAGGGGCTGACTGAGAGGGTTTGGGACCATTGTTGTTTGGCTTATTATTGTGAAAATTCTGTTTATTGGGAGGCTTGGATTTTTCTTTATGTTGGGACAATAAGGATTTCCCAGATGTATCTGCATTGTTAGTTATTCCAGGATGAATGATATTATCTTGCTCTCTAATTAAGGAATCACAAAAGGATTCAAGACTAGACTCTTGATAGCTAGCTGCAGTCAAGGATTCTTTCATGGAGTAGAATGTAGTGTTAGTTTTTCATCAATTAAGCTAGCATTATGATCTTAGGATCTTTTCACTGAGAGAATAACAAGTACAGCAATAAAACATGAGCACATCACAAAAGACAAGAGACACAAAGAGTTTTCCTCGGGGAAACCATAAAGGATAAAACCCCGCAACTTCCTCTAAGATAGAATCAACACCAAAACAGTAAGAGATCTCCCAAAA
>LPNX011219582.1:43396-117857 GCA_001517045.1 Pseudotsuga menziesii
GACTGGGCTGGATCTGGATCATCACTCGATCTGGATATTTACTGCTCGATCATCATTACTGGATCTGGATCATCACTCGATCTGGATCAACACTGGTGTTATCTCATGATTCTACTCATCATCGAAAGTCTTTATAGAGCCAGTCCTTTTTCATACTAGATGTACCATCTCAGAGCTAGTCCTTTTTCATACTAGATGAGGCATCACATAGTTGGTCCTTTTTCATACCAGATGTGGCATCCACTTCAGAGCTAGTCCTTTTTCAAACTAGATGAGTCTTCCCAGAGCTAGTCCTTTTTCAAACTAGATGAGTCTTCCCAGAGCTAGTCCTTTTTCATACTAGATGAGGCATCACAGAGCTGGTCCTTTTTCATACCAGATGTGGAATCCACTTCAGAGCTAGTCCTTTTTCAAACTAGATGAGTCTTCCTAGAGCTAGTCCTTTTTCATACTAGATGAGTCTTCCCAGAGCTAGTCCTTTTTCATACTAGGTGAGGCATCACAGAGTTGGTCCTTTTTCATATCAGATGTGGCATCCACTTCAGAGCTAGTCCTTTTTCAAACTAGATGAGTCTTCCCAGAGCTAGTCCTTTTTCATACTAGATGAGGCATCACAGAGCTGGTCCTTTTTCATACCAGATGTGGCATCCACTTTAGAGCTAGTCCTTTTTCAAACTAGATGAGTCTTCCCAGAGCTAGTCCTTTTTCATACTAGATGAGTCTTCCCAGAGCTAGTCCTTTTTCATACTAAATGAGGCATCACAAAGTTGGTCCTTTTTCATACCAGATGTGGCATCCTGCCCATGGAAGGAACCAATCCTCTCACCATGTCACTGCCCTTACATCCGACCATGGAAGGAACCAATCCTCTCACCATGTCGGAATGGCACTGCACTTATATCCGACCTGCTCGTCGGAATGGCCAACACTCACATCTGACATGGAAGGAACTTAATCCTTTAGCCATGAACAGAATGGTTCAGCCCTTATATCTGACCTGCTCGTCAGAATGGCTATAGATCTCAGCACTCATATCAGTCATGGAAGGAACCAATCCTCTCACCATGACGGAATGGCTTAGCCCTTACATCTGACCATGGAAGGAACCAATCCTCTCACCATGTCAGAATGTCTATGGGTCTCATCACTGTCTCTGGGAGGAAGCCTCGATCTGGAGAACACCAAGTCTCTCTTTGAAGTACTCAAAATTCATCCTAGCCAATGGCTTTGTCAATACATCAGCTATATGTTCCTCCGTCGCAACATACAGGAGATTCACTGCTCCTCTCTGCACCATATCCCTGATATAGTGATATTTGATCTTGATATGCTTCGACCTGTCATGGAACACTGGATTTTCTGACAACTTCACGCAACTCTGGTTGTCACAGTGTATACAAGTAGCATCCAACTGGAGATCAAATATATCAGACAGTAGCTTCCACAGCCATACTACCTCACAACTAGCTGAACAAGCTGCGAAATACTCAGCTTCAGCTGTACTCAGTGCCACACAGGATTTCTTCCTGCTAAACCAAGAGATCACACCTGATCCCAAACTGAAGTAACATCCTGAAGTACTCTTCCTATCGATGGCACTGCCTGCCCAATCTGAATCAACATAACCCTCCAAGTTAATCTTCTGATTCGCATCATACTTGAGCCCATAATCAACCGTACCCTTCAGGTACCTCAGAATATGCTTTGCAGCAACCAAGTGAACACTTCTCGAATCTGTCAAGTACTGGCTCAAGGTGTTCACAGCAAAGCAAATATCTGGTCTCGTGTTCGTCAGGTACATCAATGACCCAATCATCTGACGATACATCGTAGCATCAACCGTATCTGAAGAAGCATCACTTAATAGCTTCAGGTTCGATGCCATAGGTGTAGCCATAGCCTTGCATTCCATCATCCCAAATCTCTTTAGGATCTCTACTGCATACTTCCCTTGTCCAAGGAAGATCCCATCTGAACTCTGTCACACCTCCATGCCTAGAACAATAGTGCATCGACACATAACAGGAACATCACTGGTCTTCTTCCTTCAACCTTGAAGCAAAGGTTGGAAACCACTTTACTCTCAGTAAAGCCTAGAGTCATCAGTAATATTCCCATCCTGTTGTACCATGTCGAACCTCAAGATATTCTATAGTCACTCCCTCTAAAACAGAGCATCATACTCCCTCTGTCTCATGTACTCTATGCACTGAAACATTCTGTACCGGAATAACAAGTAGCTTCCTATGCTACTAATCTTCTATGTGATCATCTAGTGTATAGAATTGCATCTTCAACCTTGTAGCAAAGGTTAAGATCTTCATCAATCTCATCATGTATGTGTTTCAACTCTTACTGGCTACAAATGTCTCTTCGTAGTATAGGCCGTCCTTTCGTGAGAAGCCTCATGCTACGAATCTTGCTTTGTATCCCACGATGTTTCCATCTACTGCATGATGGAACTATGAAATTCTCTTCAGGTCTCGATACTATTCCCTGACATCATTCTTCTTGAACTGGAAGGTTCTGCATCAATGATGTCACTGCATTCATCATATTATTCTTTGTCTTGAAATGTCATCACTTGTTCTTCGGAACAAGTCTTCATTCTTCTTTGCTTGTAGGTAGTTATGTATGCGATGTTTCCTACAAGTCAAATGCATTTGTATGGTTAGAACATTTCATAAAGAATATTCATACTCGCAAATACTTATGCATAAATATATGATCATGCAACTACTTTAGCCAATACAACATTCATCCATATCTCACTGAAACTTTCTAGATGCCTTCCATCTCTACCAGGACAACATTGAGATTGTGCACTAATCCAATATGTCAGCAAAGAGGTTTCATTCTAGATAAGTAGCAATGGAGAATTTGTATAGCACCATGAGGTACTTACCCATCACATGCATATTAGTAGTATACTATCATTAATGCAAACATCCTATCATGCATAACACAATAACTGAATATAAACAAATGCATAACAAAATAATATCATGAAATGACAATTGAATACTTATCTTTATTTGTTTCGAGGGTAGACTCCTTCTTGAGCCTTCAGCTTCATCGTCTTCAGCTTCATCTCCTTCTTCATTCATAATCGCATCGTTTCTTATCCAAATAAGAGGTTCTTCAAAAGTTGATTTCTTCATATTCCTCATTGCTTGAGAGATCTTCTTTGGATGATGAGAGATTGATCTTCAGTTTCTTCCATATTCCCTTCTCTTCTTATGAATCAAGCTTCTTCTTCTTTTCAGAGTCTACTGAAAGTAATTACTTCCTTCTAGCATATATTCCTTGAATGAATGAATCCTACGATCCTGGGAGGCCATTCAAAATGGCCATCACCACTTCTGCATTCTTCACTTCTTCTTTTACCACTTCAAGTTGTTCTTTGATTTGAGAGACTCTTATGACTGCATGGTCTCTTCATTCTGGATCTTCACATCCTTCAACTGGTTTCTTTAGGTCATATTCTGATTTTTGTTCTTCCCTTCAAATAGCTTGAAATTCTGGAACAGCTTTGCTTGCCATAGGTAGTGCTCTGTAATGCACATGTGCAAGCCTTCTATGACAAGGATCATTTGGCTTTACTGTGTCATGGATCAAGGCTTGTTCTGGATGGCCCTTCAATTTGTACAAGCCTCCTTCTTGTTCTCCAATCACTACCACATCATCGATAGTATTTCCTTGAGTCCCGTCATATGTTTGGNGGACAAAAAGATAGATCTCTTCAAATGGAGCTGTCCAATGTACTCCTTTTCTGAAAATAGTGGAGGGAAGCTCCCGGAACAGGAAACCCTAATTTTCTGATTTCTTCTACAGAAATTTCTGTTACTGTTTCTATAATATATCTGAAATTACTGATACTCTATGTCTGAAATTTCTCACTGAGGTAACCTCGCATGTCCCGGATCCAACAATGTAGGTTTCATCACAATTGGTTTCTCCATTTTGGTTTTATGATCCTTTTCCCAAGGTGACCTGTTACAGGACTGTTCAGAACAGCAAAGTTGTACGGCATGCCACGTGTCACTGGTTCATCTTCTGAGTCTGATATTCACACCACCGATATTAAAGTTTGTGCCGTTTCTAGAAAATCTTCAGGAATTCCATTTGGACCTCTGTATCTCACGATATTGCAGATCTCCTCAGGTGTCATGTTTATGGATGATTTCTCGAAGAGGATGGAGCCCTAACTTGGAGAGATCATATCTCCCAGAATATAGTGAATCTGAGGCTGATATTTGGAGACAGTGTTAATTGGGATTTTATCTTCGGCCCCTATAATTGTCAGCTTCTGATACTTCACCAATATCAGAATATAGCGACTGTACCAAAACATAGCAGTTTTAGTATTTAGGGTTTCTCCTAGCTCAGGGTCAAACTAGGGTTTGACTTTCTTGGAGTTTCACCCAACCAAATTTCTTGATCCAGGTCTCTAAAATTCGGTTTTGATGAGGAGAAAAATCCTATGCTGGTCTCACTCAAAAATTCCTCTTCTGAAGAAAGCCCTAATTTCCACATCGAAACTGAAAATGCTTGAAATTGAGTTCCGCATCGACAGAAAAATGCACCCTTCAATGGAGAGTCATCCTAGCATACTTTTGCTGAAAATATATGGAGGAAGATCCACAAAATAGGAAGGCCTAATTCCTGTAGCTGCACAATGTCTTCTTCTTAGGTTAGCTCTGATACCATGTTAGTTTTTCATCAATTAAGCTAGCATTATGATCGTAGGATCTTTTCACTGAGAGAATAACAAGTACAGCAATAAAACATGAGCACATCACAAGAGACAAGAGACACAAAGAGTTTTCCTCGGGGAAACCATAAAGGAGAAAACCCCGCAACTTCCTCTCAGATAGAATCAACACCAAAACAGTAAGAGATCTCCCAAAACAGCAGTAGCCTTCTGTCTTCTGTCAAGCCAAAGTATTTCCTTCTCCAAAGGTGCGCCACACTTGAGAGAGCAAGTGATGTACTTCACAAGTGATAAATAGAGAGACACACACTCTCTATTTATATTAGTTCGTTCACTTAAGTTGCCATTTCACACGTAGGCTCAACCCTAATAATTACTACTCGAGCCTACACCTTAATTTGTGTATAATAACTCAAGTGCCCCAAAACTGTGGGGACTTACCTAATGACTTGATATGACTTGTTTACATTATTAATCCTCCCGATCGGAACATCGGGGTATGACCACATGACTCAAATACTTAGTAGAAACATCCCAGAATAAACATCGGGTTACAATACATAGGATACATAGAAGAATACATTCCGAAGTTACATATACATCAACATGTAGATACAACAATAGAATATGCAGGTCCAAGTTTGGAAAGAATATGATAAATACATTGTTTGTTTTTTTTCTTAATCTTGCATTCTTCACATAAGAGTCTAAGAGTTTTATACTTAGATAAATAGTCTTGAATGCATGAAAAATCATTTGGATTCAAGGAAATAAACTACTCATTCTCAAGTTGATGACCCTGAATTTAATTGTGTTTACCAAACACAGATTCCAACTTTTCCCAAGCTTTATCAGGTTCATCAATTCCAAATATGTGGAATCGCAAATCAGTAGAGATTGACATCACAATCAATCCACGAGCTTCATCACATCTATTTTCCCATTTAATTTTCTTATGATCATTAGTGGATTCTATTTCTTTCCCTAAGGTTATCTTGAAAAGTCCCCTACTTCATAGAACATCCTCCATATGAGATTTCCATGAGAAATAGTTAGAACTTGTAAGTATAATATCACAAGGGGTTGCCATACTATAAAATAATGACTGAAAGAATAGAAACTAACTATCTGGATGCAAAGAGCTTGAAAAAATATGCGGTTTAAAAAAAACGGCACTGAAAACTGATTGTGGATGATGAAGTTATGCTTGATCAAAGAAAATGTTGAAGATGTCCCCAATTGTGATGTGGCGGATATGAACTTGACCAACTAAAAAAAGAAGCCCCCTCTTCCCAAGATCAACCTTTGACAATCACTTTACAATAAAGTTGCTTTTAAGTGAATCACTTTTGTAGAATAAGTGATATTCACTTTTACAATAATGTTACTTTAAATAGTGCGGCAATAAATTAAAAGACTTAAGTGCCTTACTTTTTATTTTATTTTATTTAAGTGAGATGCACTTTTACAATAAAGTAACTTGGAAATAGAAATTGCATGCACTAAAAAGTAGCTTAATAAGACTTGAACTCAAGACTTATTAAGGAATAAAGCAACTTTGGACCAAGTGAGCTATGTTTAAAAGGTATGTAGAAGAATGGAAAGAGAAAGGGAGTTTTTTTTTTTTTACTCTTCTCTCTTGTTCTCCGTGCTTGCCCTTTTTTTCTGCAAATCACAAAAAAATGAAAAACAAAAAAATTTCCATACAATGGGGTAAGATTTTGGTTAACTTACCTGGAAAGTCTACATTTTCAAGTTTTCTCATTGTTTCTGATTTGTCGTGATTGCACAAGGTGCACGGCAAAGAGCATACGTACCCGAGAAGACAAGAAACAAACTTTCCCTTTCTGTTTCTGATTCACCGTGATTACACAAGGTGCACGGCAAAGAGCATATGCATCCAGGGAAGGCAACAGTTCGAGACTAAAACAATAAAGATATAATAATAAAACTGATAAAATATGAGAGATTTAAAAGAAAAATTCAACAAATCTGTCACTGTAACATTATACCTTAATATTTGCTGAAATTGGTGTTTCTGGATCAAATGGAAATGGGTTTTGGTGAAACAAAAACTATTTCCCAATATAAATAGCACTCTGGATGCAATGGAACAGATCCCATAGGCCACAAATGCATAAAAACTCTAGAACCAGAGACCCTTTCAAAGTTTCAGCAACACCGGTTCCATATTTTGATCAAAACCGAAAGCGACTCTTCATAAACGATCTGATACCATGTTCGGGTGCATAGGTTACTCCCAAAAGACCAAACACCTTGAGAAACCACTTCACATAAATATATCATAGATCAACACATCGATGTTTGTCACATGGTTAAAACCCTCGAGAGGGAAACAGTCCACGACCCCAGCCAAATAACTACTTAGAGCAATTTATTATGCAAAAGAAAGAAAGTTACATATGAGCTTCTCATAATAAATCAACTAGCCAAGGACCCTCCATGCTATTTAAATAGAGATCATGGACCAATCGAGTGTTAAGCCACGGATCAATGGTAGGTATGATCTAAGAGAAGTTGAACCATCGGATCACTCTATGTCTAGAACATATCATGATAGTCGGATTATAATATTTACAATTTCATACTAATGAATACTAAAAAAACACACTTTTACCTAATGGATATATTACACAAGTTGATCTTAACTAACTCCTAACTGTCTAAATATCATAACAGAAAGAGTGGTGGCGAAAATGATGTTGTTGCAACTTATAATACTGAACCAATCCAATGCATCAATGTTTTTAAAACTATCTTTTCATTCGATGAACTCTTTATACTAAAATAAAGGTAAGAGGTTTCTTCTATAATATTTCAAACATGCATGTGTCTCCCACTTTCCATTTTTTTTTAAAAACCAATATCCCTAAATTAAGTAAAATATTCAATGGCTTGAAAATGGTGATACAAAACTTTAATGGGTATTTGAGGTATATGAAGGAGCTTGTTTTCCTTTGAAATAAATTTTTGAGGTTTGATCAATGGTTAGACTTGAGATATTTGTTTCTTGTTCACTGGACCACCTGAAAGTACAAGTGAAGAGGATACGTGGAGCTCAGAAAATATATGTTTCAACAGCAAATCCTACACTATTACAATTGATATCCTTGTTTCTGGTTCATAGGACCACCTGAATGTGCAAGTGAAGAGGATACGTAGGGATCGAAATTTTGCTTAAAAATAATCCTAGACTATTACAATTGAGATCCCTATTTCTCTTTCATAAGATCGATCAAAAGTGTGAGTGAAGAGGATATGTAGGGCTCAAACAAAACTTATATTAATAAGTTTGAAAATAGAGAACAAGGTCCTCTCATTGTGTTTGAACTGATCTTAAGTGATTGGTCCATATTTTTGATAATTTATGTGAATTTGTCCTAAATGATGGTATTAAATGTTTCTTATTGGTGATTTCAAGTTGTGTGGTAGGTCATCAAGATCATGTTACTTCAAAATTCATGGCCTAAAGGTTCATAAATTGAAACAATGTGTCATGTTCTTTAGTTTTTCAACAATTTCCCTATGCAAATATGTGAGTAAAATGACCAAATTAGACAAAATTTCAGAAATTCAAGAATGAAATAAAGGACCTAAATGGTAAACATGTCATAAAATTTCAGATCTAAGCATTCTTATAAAGAAAACACTGAACAACACTAAAAAAATTACTTCTCAAGTGATTTTTCCTAGTTTTTTAAGGAGGTTTCCAAGACTTCCAAATTCAAGGGATAACGACCCGAAATCCTTCAAAAATGATCCTAAGAGGTCCTAATAGGACTTAACAAGTGTTTTTGATGTAAACCAAGGTTATGCAAAGTCTAAGTTGAACTCAATCCAAGGAAAAAAATTAGGGATCTCAAAAATATCCAATATCAAGCCAATTAGAATAATCCCAAGACATCTACAGTATAATAAATCAAATCAAATGATCCCAAACTGAAGATCCAACCACAAAAAAAATCAATATATATTACTATACCTCACTGTGGGTACCACACTATTGTATTGAAGCACATGGTGGTGGCACTACACATTGGTAAGATAAAAAGGGCGTTTCTGGGGTGGAAACGCTCTTTGTACACTAGAAAATGGCATTACCAAGATCAAAGGAGGAAAAACGTTAGATTTGGGCCAAATTTCTTGAAAAATGGAAAATAAAGGTTTGAATCAGGCCGGTTTTGACCTCCATAGTTGAATTAAAAACTTCAGAGAACATGGTCAAGCATCCATTAAGAGAATTAAAAGGTAAGAAGCACCCAAACAAGGGGAGAAAATCAAGAAAACTAGTTTCTATAGAATAACCTCTTAGGTTCCCAACATAGTCACCATTATGTTAATAGATTTAGTAGTAGGGACGTGTATACAACATAGTATATCCTTCAATATAGGGGGTTGAGTCCTAATCGACAGAACTACATGCAATAATTGGAAGTTTCCTAATATTTCTAATCCTTTTCAAATAAGAGAGAGGGGAGGAAGAAATGATATTACCTCTTGAATCATGTCATTCTTGTAAGATCCCTTTGCTTGAGTATCCATGGAATTTAGGCATCTATTTGTAGCTTTCTTCCTAGGTCCTTATCTCTAGATTTTGTAAACTTTGAAAATGCTAGAAAATTTATACCAAATATTGATAAAAACATTATGAAAATACATAGATTCAATCACAACATTTGGGGGAAAATAGAATTGCATCATATTGAAAATAAGAGGAAAGTGATTACAACCCAATAATGGGTGAATCATGTTTGTAGGAATCCTTCAACCAGTACGGACACTGCTTGTTCCTCTAGCCTATATGGTACAAGTATAGAACAAAAAGTCACAACAACATACTACTTTCCCCAGAAAACCGATCTACTTGAATGAAATAACTCTTTTACCTCATATCTGAAAGCTTTGGCCTTTGTTTTGTTGGTCTTCATGCGATCTATAGTACCTGCAAAGAAGCATCATAAACAAGAAAAGGGATAAGAGTAACAAGATAGATCAACAATCCATTTTAGTGATCAAGGAATCTAATAATAAATGATTGATGTTCACACAAATCATATACAGGAAAGGTAAACACTTTTGTATTAATCAAATGAAAGGATAAATCTACAACCAAATCCTTGATGTTAATAGCTTTGTTTCCACAAGGTGTTTGACACACTCACATAGCCCTTCACTCACAACACTCACTCAACTTTTCCTCAATACCAGACTTCATTCCAACATCATAAGGATGCTCTCTTTGCTATCCCCTCACATAGTCCATGAAGCCTTCTTTTATAGGCCAAGGGAGGCTCATATGATTTGAGATATTTTGGGAAGATGATAGAGAATGATCCCTATGGGATAGGATGTTGAATACCAGCTCTGCCTAACAGATAGGAACATCCTCCACGAGATTTGTTGCTTAGAAGATTCTTGAAACTTCTCTTTTTTGTCTCTTAAATACTATTGGTGATTCTTGTAGTGAGGGTATGTGCGCCGACGTAATTTGAAAACAAGGGAGAGGCACTAGTGGCACCTCATGTCAGTGAAAAAGGTGTGCCAACCCTATCTGGCACTCTATCATAGAAGGAAAGGTGCTCCATCTAATCTAATAGTAGGAAAAATTGTCCAAAAGAATTCGTGTCTAGGTGCTTTGAAGTATTTTAGGAATCACTGTATATTTTAGGTGCAACAATCCCTTTCTCCTTTTCTCTAAACCATTCTTCTCCATCTATTCTAATGATCACCAAAAAATTGATATGAAAAAATAATTTATCTAGCCAGGTCGAAATCCTTCAGCATGCCTTTCTTTTTCTCTCTTCTCCTCCTCTCCTTCACCTCTTATTCCTTTCTTATATATCATTGGGATTTGTGTACCCAATCACTAACCATGAATGTGGGATTAATATTTTTGAATCTTTTTTATCATTTCTTAAAAAAAACACTTAGCTTTTAGGCATCAAACTTGATTTTCATTATTTCTTGGACAATTCATACCCATTTTAGGCATTGTTTCACTGTATGAGTTATAGGAACTAGGTTTTGGCCATTAATTGGTCACGGACTTGGGATATTTAGAGCCAAATTTATCCTCAAACATTCATTCCTTTGTGGAAGCAATGGTCAAATGAGAGATTGAATCTCTCAATTGTTCCAAAATTTTGATCTTCATGTTGCGGGCGAAAATATAAATATATTTTCAGACCAACACTCTCAAGGGTGTTAATTTTATTTTTAACACATTGATATCAGTGAATTCCCCACAGGTTCCTTCTATGATTACCTCGGGAGTGTAAGTACATGGTTAATGACCGAATCTTGTTCAAATTATTTTTTTGTTATTGTACACTCCTTTATAGATTGCTAATATTTATAATTTTTAAACTTGCAGGTGTTATCTTGGTCTATATAGGAAAAAAAATTCTACCAAAAATCCCTCCCATGGGGGATGTATGTCCCAAGAAGAGTTAAGTATATTACAACATGTTATTTTTTCAGTACATATTATTGCATCCATTCATGTACATGTCTAACTATGGTAGCACTTTATGATTGTAGACATCAACACAAATCCCTGCAGCACCGCTTTAGTTTGGATCTCCCTGTAATACAAACATAGATACGAATTTTTTCTATAGTAGAAGACACTCTTATGTAAAATTATTGGGTGTCCATGACCCTGTACCTACTTATTCCATGGTAATGTACACATAGCCTCCAATGACAGTTGTTGGTTATATTTCAATTCACTTCACAACTAGTTTTTCTTAATGTTAATCTCGCATGTTTACAACATTACGATGGAGAGTCCTATGTTCTATAACTTAGTGGGGTTGTTGATGTTGTAGTAAATGTTGCATATACTATGGGGATAAGTTACATAGTGGTATTTACTTGAATATTGGTACTTGTACAGTTCATTTATATTGTGTATGGAAATGCACGATGTATAATTATTTTATCATTTGGTGGATGTAGCCACATTGTGGTCCATTATTGCACATGACTGAGGTTGATGTTCAACCTACGACTCTGCTTGCTATTGAAGAAACCCAGTGTCATGCCCTACAATAGATTTTTTTGGTGAGATGTTCATTAATTAAAAAATTAGTTAGTACTTCCTCATGCATGTACATGTTGATAATTGTTGAGATAATTGACATAGTTTATTTTATTCACAGAGAAGCATTACAGTGAGGCTTTTAGCAAGGAGGAGTACACAAGAGGAATCTATACCCCGAATGGATTTAGTGAGTGTTTGTTTTATGTACAATTGGATCATATTTTAAATTTTCAAATTTTTTTAGTGTTGGACAATATTAGTTCAATTACATGATCAAGAAATACAATACTTGATTTGTAGTCTCCATAGATGCATAGTGGTAATGGACAGCGGAAACAAGCATCACACTTAGGAAAAAACAAGAGGAAGTTAGAGTTTTGATGTGTTAGTTTAGGACATGTCTTTACTTTTGTGTACAAGAGGAAGATAGAGTTTTTATGTGTGGTATAGGACAAATGTACTTTTGTTTTCATGTAGATAAATGATGTTTTTGATACATGTACATTGACATGCCATCTAAGGGCCTTCTAATTTTTTATTATAACTTTTATGATATAAAAATTATTTCATATTATCTCCTGAGATATTCATAGTTCAGTATTATATGTGATCATACATGTGTGTCCAATCATGTTTATATGAGTAATGTTCCCAATTTGTTTTATAGATTTTACGATTGCATGGAGATATCTGTTATAAATTTGAGAACAATGCATAATTACAACATTGTGTAATGACAACAATGTACATTTAAATTGTTCTTGACCATGATCCAATTGCATTTACAATGTTAAATTGTATTTAGAACACTGAAACATACCTAAAACACATAAGAACCCAACACACCTAAGCAACTGACCCAAATAAGTGGAATATAAAATCACCTTATCAACATAATAGCCTAACAAACATTTAAATGATGCATGAAGTTGACACACCTAAGTAATGCACCTATGTCACCCACATAAATGAAATTGGTGTTTGGAATGATGAATTTCATCTAGAAAATATATGAGATGCACACATATCATCTACAAAAAAAAACATAGAGATCATGCATGAAATACAACACATAATAAACCATGTGTATGAATAGTTGTATACCCCCCAAAAATTACAAATGACTTGAATACTTTAAAGGACCATTCCTGAGTTGTTAATTAGTTGCAATATTATTATTTTTATTGTTCTAACTATTTCTAAAATGAAAGTGACGAACTTGAGGCCACAACCATTTTCAAACTTGTATTTGACTGAATTGGAATTGAACAAGAATTCCTTGTATCCACGTATTGTATGGAAAAAGAGTATGAGAAACACACTGGTGCTCTAGATCGACCCTTTGCATGACTAATACCTTTGATGAATGTGACTAATAATGAATGTGATAAAACTCAGGTGTACTGTTTTGGCCCTATTATTTCCATAGTATTATTTTTTGAATTTCTCTATTATATTAATTGTATGCTCTAGTGTAAAACATTACACAGTAGTACGGTAAAACTATTCGATTATAAGAGGAATAATAGGAACAAAATGTACGAATAAGCTTTCCTTATTTTGTGTGATTCCAAATTGTAACTCTTAGTCAAACATAGATAACCTAGCCACATACATCATTCTATTGCACGCTCAATGTCACCTCCTACAGGATTTGAGGGACACCTAATGAATCCCTACCTGGGGCATGGAATTCCAACCGTGTAATAAAACTATGTTTTGGGGGGTCCTACAAGTGTGTTTAGGTAGTTTACATGTGGGAATGCTAGAGACAAGTTATCGGTCTAGGAAATTGCAAAGGTGAAACCTATGTGTAAAAATTTCACATTCCCTTACTTAGAAAAACCCTAGTTTCCAAAATTGACCTGAAAGAGGATCCCTTGTCCACAGAGATAAAGAAGAGGGCCACCCTTAGAACTATCTATATGTCCTAAATCCAACATATTTGATGGTTCATCAAACTAAGGTATGGTCATTATTTTTATGGCATGTTGAAGCTCACCTCCTATAGGATTTCAGGGACACCTATTGAATCCCTACCCAGAAAATAGAATTCCAACAATGAAAAAAAAACTAGGTTTTTGGGGATAATGTAAGTAGGTTTAGGCAAGTTACATGTGGGAATGATAGCCACAAGTTATCAATTGAGTAATTTGCAAAGTTGACCCCTATGTGAAAATATTTCACATTCCCTTACTAGGTAAAACCCTTGTTTCCAAAATTGACCTAAAAGAGGATCCCTTGTCCATCGATCTAGATGACAGAGCCACCCCTAGCGCTATCTAGATGTCCTAAATCCAATGTAGTCGATAGTTCATGGATGTGAGCCATATTCATCATTCTATGGCACATTCAAGCTCACCTACTATAGGGTTTTAGGGACACATTTCAAATCCCTACATGTGGCATAGAATTCCAACTATGCAACAAAACTGGGTTCTAGGGGGTCCTGCAAGTGTGTTTAGGAAAGTTCCATGTAGGAAATATAGCCACAATTTCTTAGTCAAGGAATTTGCAAAATTGACCCCATGTGCAAAAATTTCACATTCACTTACAAAGAAAAACCCTAGTTTCAAAAATTTACCTAAAAGAGGATCCATTGTCCATGGAGCCATAGTGGAGGGCCATCCCTCCTATAGGCTTCCAAGGACACCTGTTGAATCCCTCCTCGAGGCATATAATTCCAACCGTGAAACAAAATTGGGTTCTTGGGGGTCCTAAAAGTGTGTTTAGGTGGGTTCCATGTATGAATTCTAGCCACAAGTTCTCAGTCGAGGAATTAAAAAAGTTGACCCCTATGTAAAAAAATTTCACATTCCCTTAATGATCAAAACCCTGGTTTCCAAAATTAACTTAAAATAGGATCCCTTGTCCATGGATCCGAAGGATAATGTTAGCCCTAGAACTATATTGTTGTACTCAATCCAATATATTCTATGGTTTGTTTATTCAATCCATGATCAACATTCTATGGCACGTTGAATATCACCACCTACTCACTTTCAGGGACACTTGTTGAATCCCTTCTTGGGGGGATATAATTCCAACTATGCAACAAAGATGGGTTCTAAGTGGTATTGAAAGTGTGTTTAGGCAGGTTCCATGTAAGAATAATAGACAAAAGTTCTCAGTCGAGGAATTTGCAAATTTGACCCCTATGTGCAAAAATTCCACATTCGCTAACCGAGCAAAACCCTAGTGTCCAAAATCGACCTAAAATAGGATCTCTTGTCCATGGAGATAGAGGAGAGGTCCACCCCCAGCACTATATTGATGTCTTGAATCTAATAGAGTTGACAGTTCTTCGATCTGAGCCACAATTATTTTTATGTATGTTTGCAAGTAGGTCCTAGTATCCATTCAAGGAAACATGCCAAATAGAACCTAGGGAAAAGATGTAAATATTTTAATGTTTGATACTAGATATTAATCAACGGTGACATCTAATAAAAGGAATTATTGATCTATAGATGATAGTTAGTGGCTACAAACTATGGTTTCTAGGATTTTGAAAACAAAGAAGGCTCTAGGCTACAAACTAGGGTTTCTAAGGTCTAGAATTCAAGCTAGAATTTATGGTACAAACTAGGGTTAATAGAATTTGCTATAGGGTTTGTAAGCTAGGATTTCTAGGCTAGGCGTGGTCAGGGTTATTAAGCACAGGAACCTTTTTATACCTTATTTTAACACTTTCATTAGGAAGTTTCATGAAAAATTCAGGTGTTGACTAATTTCCTTGGAGGACCAAATTTAAGATTCAAGGTAGATGCAAAATACATATCCCAGAGGAGGGGGATACAAACTAGGGATCTAGGGTTTAGAATACAAACAAGGGTTTCTTCAAATCTAGTGCATATTTGTAACATAATGGTCTAGACACAAATGGATTGGTATAGATAATGCTCTAGGGATAGATGGCATGATTCATGTAAGTATGAATATAATAAAAAATACATGATGAATATTTTTCATTTTATCAAGTTGTACAAGTATATGCAATTTATCAATCTATCAAGCTGTAAATAATCAATGAGACCATGAAACCAAAATCATGACATGTTCGTGCACATCACGATTCACATACTTATAACATAGTACACAAATACCATGCATACCATGATACATGACGACCTACCTGTGGTCATTTGACTAGAACATTGGGATCATCGCTAATACCAATGGTATCCTTTGGCCTCTTGTGCTCAGAGTAAGGAAATAAGTATCATGACTTTGATGAATTCTTGCTTGGAATTGTTTGCAAATATAGGTTTGTGCCCATAACTAAGTTTGTATAATGGTATACAATTTGACCTGGTATATAATCTCCAAATATATAGCGTTTTTTATTTTGTGCATGGGAAACCTGTGTCAAATATTCTCCTTTGATAAAAATCGACACAATCATAAAATCATTTCCCTCGGAGTTTCTTAATGAGACATTAAGGGTCTTCTTCCCATCCAAGCAACGTGGCTTCCAGTAGTTAGTGCACAATTAATTTCCTCTCGGGGAAACCTCTACATATATGTTCCCTACATAAAATAAAGTGCCAACCTAGGATACAACTAAATAAACACAACTAATCATCAAACATTTCAAAGTTATCAACACATTAGTCAAACCTGGTTGTATAAGATCTGATATGTGGTCATAGTAAAGTGAAAATACTTGAATGGTCCTCCTTCAACTAATATAATTCTGTAGTTATTTTTCTACCAATGGGGATTGATACATGATCCCAACTGTCAACCCAATCTGTAGATTCACAATTGTCGCATTCACCACTATTACATGGAGAACAAAAACAAGAAAATTTTCTTGTCCACATTCCAACTATAGAATTGTCTAACATTGTAACTGAATGGAATGCATAAGATCCTTAGATGCCCTTGCACTCATATAGGTGTGATCGATCTACATTGACCATCTCCCAAATATATATATGTACATGTGCTTTTTGAGATGATTAGTCTTCTTTCCTTCTATCTCCCTTCCCATTACTGAAGAACACCATCCAACAACGGTATCTGCATATCGGATTAGTGAAATAGTTGTCAACTTCATTTCTTTCTTATGTAATGCGCTCTTAATGCATGCACATGGTCCATCATGTTCCCCTTTTCCACGTATGGTCTCAAAATAGTTCCAAATATGTGGAACCTTCTGCCTCTTATGGAGAGCACAACCATTGGAATACATAAGCATTTTTAATTTCCCTCCACAAGCATCAGACCAAATCCAATGTTGTTCCATATATATATTTCTATCCTTTAGGTGATTGTAGAACAATTGAAATTTGTATTGTATAAAATCCAAGTCATGACACTTGTCATCACTTATGTAAAAGTGATACTCCTTCATTATAACTCTTTTGTCTTCAGTACTATATGACCCATGTCTATAGGTGATATAGACCATTATGTTGACCTCATATTATTGATAATATTAACTATGAGTCTCGTTTTTTGGTTGAAGAGTGTAGTTTTATCCCAAATCGACCACTGATAAGATAGTTCCAATGGGAAATGTATACTTTCACGTTCTAAACTCCTCATATTTTCAATGAGCCACATGTACATGCTTTACATCTGTTGTTTCTTTTCAAAGAATTCCTCCATGAAGTTGCAAATCCATACCTTGTATATCAAAAATAAATATGTACAGATCAATAGATTGTTACATATATGAAATAGAAATATGAAGAAAAAAATACTATTCAATAACTCATTTCTAACTTGAGAGGCGACCAATTCTATTTTTTTTCTTTCATTCCCTTTGTTATCATTCGGACTTTACCCTTGGTTATGGAAGGATAATTCTAAGGTAACCAAAAAACTAATTTTTAGGAGGAAATTCGGCTTCTTTCCTACCATAGAGGAATCTATCGATAAATAAACACAAAGGCCAAAAATAGCTTCAAAGAAACAATTTTAAGGATTGTAATGGATGAAACAAGTGGCTAACATTGGGCATGGAGTTGAAATCACAAGTTATAAATAAATGATAGTGCTTTTAAAAAAAAATTCTTCACAGGGGCAGGATAATTTCTCTTTTACATTGAGTTCGTTGATTGTTTGGTGGTAAAGAAGAAAAATGAATAATCCATTAACATTGGAATCAAAAGATGAATCAAATATTAACTTTAGAGGAAAAAGTTTATGAATTCTTGAAATCAAAGAACCAGAGTATCAAAATATGAATTATGATTCAGTATACACTTATCCAGGCATGAAAGATAACAAAATGAATAAGATAACATGAAATGCATTCATAATAAGGAAGTACAAACTGTAATAAGAAAAACAAAAGAATATCTAATAAAAATATTGCTTAGATCTACAATTTAATTAACTTGGAAACTCTGTTACAAAAATGTCTCTCTTTCTCACAGGTTCCAACCCTCATTACATTACAAAATGGTGCTTTTGTACATCAAGATTGCTCCTTGAGTTTCTCACTACCTACATTTTTAAAAATAGGCAATGGTAACTTCCTTATTACATCTATCAGTTAACTCCTAACAAATCAATATTTTAAAATACTTGGAAAATATATTAACTTATTCTAGATAATACTTGTCTTCAACATGGATCGGGCCTTAATATCAAATTCTTCACTGATGTAGTTTATATTTCATCTTACCAAATTTTTCTGTAGTCTTCCATTGATCTCAAGATGGGATATCCAGACTTGCCATGTCCTTTTCAATCACTCTTAATTCCATATGGTCCACATAAGAAATAGGTGGCAGCTGAGCACCAATTATTTTGAATGTATTTACTAGTTCAAATTCCACTTCCATCTTGTTAGTTATAACTTTACTAGATAAGGACTGAGTCATTTCCTCAAAACTTTTGTGATCTAATCTTGATTTAACTAGCAATGCATGATATTCATATTGGGAAATAATCCCACGATCTTGTTCCCAAAAGAAGGCCGCCCCTTTTAAAATAGTGGCATAAATGAACCTTTAATAGTTTTCACCTGATGCAAAATTATATCAATATTTGCTTGAACTATTTAAATATACTGATTCTTTCCCACAACTTTCCTGGACCAAAATATTACTTCAATCCTATCCTTAAATCCCATTGTTCTCAATTCTTTATTAGACAAAGTGTTGAGGAAATTTATTGTATTTCTAGTTGTGTCCACTGGTTTTCTGTCCAAAGCTTCCTTCACAACTGTAACACTTTATTTGGATGAATTAATCATCATTTACTTATCCTGAATATAATTTAAATATGGTCTTATCCTGGAAGCCTCTGAAATTATCATATCCCAAAGGATATGTTTGGCTCCCTACACTGGTAATTGTATTGATGACTATTTTACCAATTTTTCGTTCTTGTCCAACAACTCTTTATTTTTACTCTTAAACAATTTCCTCTCTTCCTCTTTCTTTTTGACTGCTTCAGCCAAGTTATGACTTTGACTCTTCAATCCCATTATTTCCTCGTCTCTTAGGCTAACCTATGACATAGCCTATACAATGGCCTCATTATTTATTTTTGTACTTGGTTGTGTTATTTTAACTGATTCTCTTTTATTTTTAATTTCTCTTTCCTTCTCTAAAATCAATCGGTTCTCATTTAAAACATATATTTTTGCAGTAAGGAAACCTTTTTCCCTTTCCTGTTAATGTTTCTCTCCAATAAGATTCAATAATTTAGTCGTGCAATCATTTAGTTCCTGAGATAATAATTATTTTTCTTTTTCTAACTATGTTACTTCAAAATCTTGAATTAACTGAGTTTCTTGAATATTCAATTTCTTTTTTTGCAACTAGATAGTTCTCTCCTTTTCAGCCAAAATTTTATGGGTTACTTGCCCTTTGTCTACCTCGCTATCCATAGTCAACATATATTCCTAAATCTTTTGTATCTACTGTCGATGCTCTTTTTTCTCCACCTTTTCTTGTCTCAACTGATTTTCTATTTTAGACACTATAGATTGCAACTTTGACACCTTCAGAGTAGCTTTCAATAATTTAGTATAAATGACTTCCCCAATTTGTTTACGTAAATGAATCATGTCAGGTACTCGGATGTCTTTCAAGTTTAGCTTCATTTCAACAATTCTATTTCCAATAGCTACTACTAGATTCAAAGTATTTCTTGCATGAACTTTGATAATAACTAATGAAACCTCCTTGTTTGAAATATTTTTTAACTCTGAATACAACTTCAAGGATTATTTTGAAAAAATATCCTTATATTTCTTATATTTATCATACAGGCCATTTGTAAATTTGAATTTGTCACTAGATCCTTCCTGTATTTCTGAAAATTCATATTCTTGGATTTAAAAGGATGGGACTTTGACCTTTTCCTTTTTTTATTAATTTCATCCTCAACTATTTCTCCCTCTCATTCATTTTTTTTCCTTTTGGGTGCCTCTGAGTCTTCATCTTCAACCTCCACAACTATTGAATGAGTCCTTGTACCAATTATTTCAATTTTTCCTGGGGTTGGAATTATCATTGTTGTTGATTTATTTATAGCAGATGGATTCACCTGTATATTTTATGTATCCTCCATATATAACTGATAATCCATTAAATTATCCCTTTGAGCTAATCCCTCCACTATCTGATGTTCAAATACCTTATTCTTATTCAGGTGTCTCCTCCGATAGATAATTGATGTGGGTCATAATTAAATGGAGTAGCCTTCTTAAAATTCATTTCCTATAGAAGACCTTCAACCAAAGGGAGTGCAGCCTTATTTTTTTATGATGGAAGGGCCCACTTTAAGAGGAAATTTGATTTCATAAGCCTTTCTAAAATTTCTAAAATGTTAGTTTTTGAAATTCAGCTTCTTCTTGATGAATTCCAATGTAAAAATCTTGGGTGTTAGGAATACTAGTAAGATGTATGGTTTTTTTGTTGCTGCAACCACCACCCCCAAAAAAATTATGTTTTAGGCCCCCCCCCTTTTACTTGAATTTCTAGATTTGAAGTCTTAAAATTTTTCCTTTATCCTCCAATATTTTCTTCATCACTTAGTTTTTCTATTTGCAAGCTGTTTTTTGGTTAAAAGAAAAATTCTTTCTTTCCACCCATTTTATCAGATAAACTCGTGGATTTTATCCAACGTAGCGGAAGGGTTGTTTTTTGGCTTGCTGAGATTTTTCATATTGAGTGCTTTTGGGAATGCTCACGATATATTTTCGACTCGTCGACTGAGCTCTTGTCTGTGGTATCAATAGTATCAAATGAATTTTTTTTATTCTCTTTGGGTGGTTGACAATATCCTTTCCGATTCATCGGATTGGCTTGTTTCTTTATTTTCCAATGTTCGCGGGAGAGTCACTTGTTCCTACCTGCCTATTTTTGCGGTTTCTTGTCCCTAAATCTTCTCAATAATTTGTTGCTGAGTCCTTTACCGACGCTTTGGACGTGTAAGCTGATATGCAACCGAGAACCTTTCCGAAGAGTCTCCCGATGCTAGTGCAGATGGATAGTTGGTTACCTAACCGATGAAGTCTTCAATTCATTACCCCATTAGAACAGGTTAAGTATGTAGCCACCCGATGGTATCATATCCTTTCCATTCTTCCACCCGAAGCCATCGTTTCCCCTCTTAATATATTTTCTGACATGTTGCCTTTTGGCACCAACGGGGTTTTTCACGTGAGGCTCATTTATTACTTGTCGGTGCTTGTTTCGCTAAGCCTTTTTAATCCCATAAGGAAGTGGATTATGGTTATTATTGGCCATTTGAATCTGCATTTTCCTATGCAGAGTTGTAAATCGTTGAATAGATCTAGTCAGTTGGGACCACACCTGTTCCAACTCGTTTAAGTAGCCAGGTAGAATCTCAACCCATTGCTTGTTTTGATGCTTATAACTTGGTAGGGTTAGGTTTTTTCCCATTTTGCGGAGAGTATTTAGACCTCAAGGTAAAATTGTTTCATTTTTTTCCCCTCGAATGATGAAGCCTTGCTCTTTTTGCTTCTGGTTAGCCGGGCGTTGCAGCTGCAACTGTTTTCCCCAATTTTTTTCAAATTTTGGTCCCCCTCATGATTTTAATGTTGTTTTGAATCGTTTGGATCCATTATTTTTTGTGCCATGCTTTAATTTCGGATTATCTTGAAGATTAACTCTCATCCTATTTTTAGAAGTTGCTTGTGTTTGTAGCGACTGTGGGTCATGGATTTTGGAGTCTGTTTTATTTTGCTAGTTAAGGATGATTCAGACCAATCGTATTTTGTAAAACCGCTGTTTCGGAGGTGAAACAGTTCGGCCGTTGCTAAATTTTAAAGTTTTCAAACATTTAGCATTTTTTATGTATCAGAGGCTGTTGTTTGTTTGTCTTCCACCGTTGTGGCTCCCAAAGCAGCTAAGCACCCAAAACATAAGTGCTCCGCCCACTGATGCGTGTCGGTTTCTGGTCGTGTGTCTGTAGCTTTTTCTCTTCCGCCGTTGCAGCTGTGCCAATCACTTGTCGTCCGATGTCGATGTCTTTCCGATTTTCGACTGGAAGATTTCCCACCCACATTTTAGTTCATAACTTTTTCGACTCCGATAGGCTTTAAATGGTTTCGGGGTGCCTGTCGCCTATTGAGACCCGCTTACACGACTTAAAATAAGTCTACCCGGCTGATGTTTTGTGTTTCAAGCCACCGATGAGTTTCCTCTTCCCACCGTTAGTGAGTTTTTCAAGCCCATGTGTGGACGAGATAGTGGCGACAACACCTGTTAAGGTTTCCAGAACTGGAATGCAGTGCACGACCTCTCTTGATGATTACTCGTTTTATAGACGTAGTTTTTTTTTATTGAAAATATAGTCCCAATGAATGATAGATTTCATTTGATTGCAGGTGGACTCAAGAGACTATTTAGACTACCACAGCGCAAAGGTACGGCTGGGAGATAGGTGGCAGAAGGAAGCTGGGTAGTTTTGGAAAAAGTCGAACTGAAACCTATAGGATCGCAAGGAGGGAAAGCGAGTTAGAAGGAAAAACCAATAGCAACGAAGGCGCATATCTTGAAGGTCTGTCAGTTACTCAGCGGGTCATGAGTGCGCACAGAAAAGATAAAAAATAGGGATATGAGACGTTTGGGGGACTGAAAGGTCACACGTTTGGGGGAAGCCCAAGTGGTCAACTGTTTTAGTTTAAATATTTGAAATTTAGAATGGAGAGAGGCTTTTTCCCATAGAGAAAACTTGTAAACTATCGCTTGTAAGAGGAACTATTTCGTTTTACAACCAGAAATTGCAAATTTTACCTATTGGAGAAAGTGTTATGTGGAATGTCTCAATGTGATTAAATGAACGATGTTGAATGGGAACTATTTCGTTTTTTACTGTGTTTCATTAACTATGAGGATGTTCTAACTTTCTGAACCTATGTTCTTGTCTGAATGTTCTCCAGTGCATTCTGTGATGTTTTTCCACTATGAGTAATGGGACTTTTTAACTATTGATGAGTTATCTTATCATGTATACTTTTATTCATGTTTATATGTTTTGGTCATAAGAACATCTATCTGTGATTTTCCATAACACATGGACAGTGTTGTATTACTCATGAATTAATATCTAGCTCTCTAGAGATAGTTTAGTTAGTAGTTTATCTTCTGAAAATGTATGTGATTTAGATGCTTGCAAGTTCTAAGATGAGAGGTAAGAACCTACACATCACTTTGTGAATACTCCTGGCATTCTTTATCAAATATGCATTTAGGTAGGCACTTGCATATCATACTTTAAGTCAAAAAATACAAAAATACATTTGGTGGACTGGGGCGCAATCGGTAAAACCTTTATTTTTGTTACTTGACCTACGGTAGCCAGACCGCAAACTGGACGGATTCCCTACACCAAACAGTCACAGGCTAATTGGGAACGTTGACTGGGGAGAATCCCTTGCTGTTGTTGTCTACGAATTTATAGGCCTCAACAGTTTTGGCGCTACAAGGAGGGCCACCAGTGCATGGCTGGCCGAGGAAACCCATTTTCCCGAAACTATTCCACCGGTAACAGTTCAGAATCTAGTGTGTTTCCTAATCCAATTCCGGAAGGAGAAGGTAGAGAACATTTGTATTATATCGACAACGAAGTTTTTAATAATCTAAGAAGACACACTAGGGAATATGTGAAGAAGATTAGAGGATTTCCAATCATCCCTAAATTTCCTATAAGAGAATATAAAAGGAAAGATCGTCCTATATTGGAAGACTCAGTGCTGGTTGAGGATTGGGAAGAAGTTGTAGAAACAGCCTTATAAGAAGTTGTACTACCTTTGAATCAAGAGGGCCTGGATACTCCTCACAGTTCTCCTGCTCACACTCCTATTTTCTCATCTCCTCACTCTCCACCCAGACTCATGGCAGGCGTAAACGCAAATCAACCACCCAACCCACCGAATCCACCATCTACCTGGAGAGCCAGATCACCTTTAAACCTAACACCTCCATCACATGATTTACCTCAATCCTTTGAAAAGATGCTGCCCAAATTCGACCGAAGTGAAAAGATACTAGTAGACGACCACTTGCAAAGTTTCTATTTGGAAATAGAAGGGTTAAGGGCTGGGGAATATGAAGATGTAGTTTGCAGACTTTTCCCGCACACCCTTAAAGGAATTGTGGCATCGTGGTACTTTGGTTTTCCTGCGAACTCTATCCCTGATTGGGATACCTTTGAGAGGATTTTTAGAAGTAAGTATGCAACCCAGAAGACTCATGCAGCTCTTATGAAAGGACTGTGTGCCTTGAAGAAAGAGAGAAAGGAAAAGGTGCACAGTTTCACTCAAAGGTTTGTAGCATATCTCAAGAATTTTTCTGAAGCTGACAGGCCTACAGATAAAGTCCTGATTGAATATTATACCTCAGCTTTTGGACCCGAGTTGGCCATGTTTGCCAAAATTAAGGCAAATCCCACTTTAGCAGAGACCTATGAGGAGGCAGAGAAAGTAGAGGCTGAAAGGGAAAGTATTGAAGATTATCCAGAATGATCAGGAGAGAAAAGTGTGGGAAGGAAAGCCTTGTTGTTTACCAAGCCTAAGGAAGAGCAATCACCAGATTTTGAAAGTATGGCAAAAATGATGCATACGCTTTCTAATAGAATCATAGACATGGAGAAATAAAAGGAAGCCCAAAAGTTCTACAAGCCCTATTACAAGAAATGGGAGGACAACAATCAATCCCAACCCCCTCCACACAATTCGACATCTATGAATTTAATAGAGGTAGGAATGGACAATTTTTGCACTTTCCACCAACAACCTCACTCTGAAAAGAACTGTCCTCAATGGATAAACTCGATGACGTTAGTGATGAATCAGCTGTTGGACTCTAAATTAACAGAAGATGGAGATGAGGAAAGAAAATACAGTAACTTGTCAACGAAAGAACAAGAGGATGAGACCATGGTCCTGTGGAACTCTGTCTCATTATTCGATGCCGTGGAGGAAAGAAATTGGGAGTACGAGGACATCCTGGAAGTGAATGTAACAACAAGAAGACAAGGGTTGGTGAAAGAAGACAGTCTCATGCTCCCAAAGATTAAAAGGCTGCAAAAAAATGTTAAGAAATTTCTAAATAATTCCTCAGCTGATAAGATTCCCAAATTCACCATTACCAGCCAAGATCCTAGGCAGAATGATACGTATGCCAAGCCCCAGGAAGAAAAAATGAATGTCGATAAGCCACATCCCACCGAACCACAGATGGATTATGATATTGTGGAAGATATAAAGAAGACAAGGGCGAATATCTCTTTATTTGAAATGTGTAAGGTGCCGCAGCAGAAAGAAAAACTTTTGAAAGCACTTGAAGCATCAGAGGAGAGGCTGCCCACTGACAATCAACCCAAGGAAGAAGAAGAAATCAGGGAAGCAAGCATTGGGGGTAAGTCTAAGAACAAGAATCCACCTTTCCTCCTCACTTTTGAAATTTTTAATCACAACGTACATAATTGCTTGGTAGACTTAGGGGCGTCAGTTAACATCATGCCAATATCAGTCTGCAAAAGGATAAATGGGAAGCCTAAGCCATCCACTTGGAGGGTTTTTCAGTTGGATAGGACGAATGTGAAGGTGATTGGGGAAATGGAGTATGTCCTAGTTCATCTGTCTTCAAATGATAAGGTGTGTCAAGTTATTGATATCGTGGTGGCTAATATACTAGACACTTATGGGCTTGTTCTGAGCAAAGACTGGTCGACAAAGCTAAACGGATATTTTGCCTCAGATTGGTCGCATCTGTGGCTACTGTATAAAGGAAGCCCGAATCAAATCAAAATTTTAAGGGAGCCCCATATGAAATACAACGTTACTCAACTCGAGGAAAAGAACGAACCAGTGGATTCTGTGTTGGGAAATTACTTTATTGAGTTAGAACCGGGAAATTACCAAGTACAAGAAGCCAGTGATATATCAGACGCTCAGCCTGATCTCCTTTGGTTTTCACAGGCTGATGAAATCGACTGTAAAATAGTAAACTTAGCAGTAGGGGTAGATTCTCGTGCATTAGTTAGTGATTTCTGGACATTTTTTTTTGATGGTTCTAATACGTTAGAAGGGTCAGGGGCCGACTGTGTCCTGATCGACCTCGAGAAGAATAAACATTTTCTTTCGTGTAGATTAGAGTTTGAATGTACAAATAACACAGCTGAGTATGAAGCGTTGGTACAAGGTTTAAGGAAAGCAATCGAATTAAAGGTAAGTAATCTGAAAGTTTTTGGAGATTCTAAAATAATTGTAAAACAGATTCGGAATCAAATACATTGTATTTCTCATCACTTAAAAGCTTATCAAAATGAGGTATGGGACTTACTCAAATGTTTTAATGCATTTAATATTATATCAATTCCAAGACTTAAGAATGCAGCTGCTGACTTGTTGGCCACATCAGCTGCTATACTTGTACCTACTAATAATCGGTGCTCCGTTGAATTTATTTTCAGGCCCTCAATTCCAGACATTATTACCAACCTACGAGTGTTCGAATACGATCAAAATATTATAGAATGCTTAACGAATGATGAATTATTTAAAGGGGCAATTATTGATGACGAAGAACATCAGGCCGAGCTGAAATTTGATAATTTCATCCCTAAAGGAGTCAGAACCTTAGAGCAGATGTTTGATTTAAATGAAAAATTTAGAATACCAACAAATGCGAAGACTCACAGCTCATCTCTATAGTTTGAATTGATAAATTTAGGGACTGAGACAAAGCACAATATGTGAATCTTGGGAAATGTTGTTCACCAGCAGAAAGACATAAGTTCATCGGTATTTTTAATCAATATAAAGATTTTTTTGCCTGTACATATGAGGATTTGAAGATATATGACACTAGCATCATCTAGCATGTTATCCCCATCAAATCTGGCATAAAATATTATCAGCAACATTTAAGGAAAATGCACCCAAAATTGGAACCCCTGATCCAGAGTGAAGTTAAGAAATTATTGGATGCTAAAATCATTTTTAAGGTCAAACACTCTGAATGGGTCTCAAATCTGGTACCAGTGAGAAAAAAATCTAGAGAAATCAGGCTCTGCGTGGATTTCAGAAATTTAAATCGCGCTCCATATAAAGACAACTATCATGTTCCACCCATGGAGCAACTACTATAGATGGTCTCAGGTTCTGAACTATTTTCTTTATTAGATGGATTCTCAGGATACAATCAAGTATTGGTAGTAGAAGAAGACAGATTGAAGACAACATTCAGGACCAGATGGGGAACCTTCGCTTACTGAAGAATGCCTTTTGGGATTATAAATGCTGGAGCTACGTTCCAGAGGGCTATGGACATAGATTTCTGTGGTTTGATTGGCCGTAGTGCTGTAGTGTATCTCGATGATATTACGATATTCTCAAAGAGGAGAGAAGAACACACGTTTCATCTAAGGAAAATTTTTGAACGCTGTCGAAAATATGGTATCTCCCTAAATCCCAAGAAGTGTGTGTTCACTGTTATAGAGGGAAAGTTGTTGGGTCACGTAGTTTCAAAGAAGGGAAACTCTATAGATCCAAAAAGGATCAAGGCCATTGAACAGATCACCTTGCCCCATAATAAAAAGGGGATGCAATCATTTATGGGAACAATAAACTTCGTGCGAAGATTTGTGCCAGATTTTGCTCAGATTGTCAAACCTCTGCAGCAAATGGTGAAGCAAAGTGCACAATTCAAATGGACTGAGATTGAGAAGAATGCATTCAGCAAGATTAAAACTATTGTTGCACACGCACCCTCCCTAAAAAGCCCAGATTTTGGTAAAGATTTTATTATGTATACTTTTGCATCTGATGATTTGCTAGCAGCTGTGCTTACTCAAAAGGAAGACGGGGGGGATGAATTCCCCATATCTTTCATGAGCACTGGTCTGCAAGGGGCCGAATTAAATTACCCGGCTATTGATAAACAAGATTATGCAGTATTCAAAGCAGTGAAACAATTCAGGCCCTACATATTAAAAAATCGAACCAAGGTGATCATCCCATACCCAGCTGTGAGGTCCCTTTTTGTACAGAAGGAGTTAGGAGAAAGAAGGGGCAATTGGGTAACAACTCTTCAAGAGTATGACCCCGAGTTCAGTCTAGATTCTATAGTTAAAGGGCAAGGGTTGTGCAAAATAATGATTGAAAATGGAAACAATGAAGAACATGCTTGGGAAGACGAGGCTGAGTTACATGTGATGGATGTATGTCCTCTGTTCATAGCCCCCGAATCTTGGTATAGAGACCTCGTGCATTACCTTCAGATAGGATTGTTTCCAGAACATTGGAATTCTAAGCAAAGAAGAGCGTTGTGTCTTAAATCAGCCTCCTATCAAATTGTTGAAGGAATCTTATTCAGAAAAAATTACGACGGAGTTCTTCTTAGATGCTTAGAGAAAGAAGATGCGAAGAAGGTAATGACAGATCTGCATAACGGACGTGCTGGGGGACATTTTTTAGGAGATACTACAGCTCACAAAATCCTCAGAGCCAGTTACTATTGGCCCACACTTTTCAAATATGCACACGCCCATGTCAGGAAGTGCGACATTTGTCAAAGGTGTAGTGGAAGACAATCTAGAGCAGCTGGACCACTGAAGCCTATGATGATCATAGAGCCATTCGAGCAATGGGGGTTGGATGTTATTGGGGAGATAAAGCTGAACTCTTCCCTACAACACAAGTATATTTTGACCGCAACTGATTACTTTACTCGCTGGGTCAAATCCATCCCGCTGCGCAAAATAAATGAGGACGCAGTCATCAACTTCCTACAGGACCATATTATGACCAGGTTTGGAGTTCCAGTTTCTTTAGTCTTTGATAATTCTACTTACTTTTCATCGATTAAATTAACTACTTTCGCTCATGAGAAAGGAATAAAGTTGCATTATTCTGCTAATTACTATCCACAGGTATATGGCTTGGCTGAATCTACTAACAAAAATCTAATTAGAATTTTAAAGAAGACTGTGATAGAAAACCAGAAGAGTTGGCACTCAGTGCTACCAAACGCCCTTTGGGCCGATAGAGTCACCCCCAAGTCTTTGATAGGAGTGTCTCTGTATACCCTTGTGTATGGTAAAGAATCCATTCTCCCCCCCAATGTCATGCTACCCTCTTCCACAATAGCTCAAGAATCTAGGGCATCGAATAATGAATTCCTGCAAATGAGGATATATAATCTCCTGAAAGCAGAAGAGGCTCAATATAAAGCTAGAGAGCGATTTAAGCAACAACAAGAGGTAATAAAGAGATGGTTTGACAAACACAGGGCAGGAACAAAAGACTTTGAAGTAGGAGATTTGGTTCTCAAGTGGGACCACCCCCATGATGAGAAAGGAAAACACATGAAATTCCAGCAGTTGTGGGTAGGTCCTTTCTAGATTGCGACAAAGCTTGGCCCTTCAACTTATAGGTTGCAAGACTTACAAGGGTGGGAAGAGAACTTACCAGTGAATGGCTTAGTTCTCAAACCCTATTTTTCTTGAGTTTTGTTGGTGTTCTTATATCTTGTATATAAATAATTTGGCCTGACCTTCTTCTTTGAGTCATGATTTTCAGTTTTGTTTTAGTTTAAATTTCTACCGATTTCAATAAAACCCGCAGTTGCATGGAGAACATCAGGATTTTTTGTCTGATTAAAGTTCTTGGGTATAAGACTGTGTACTGTTGTTTATCTAAAAGAACTTCTTCCATTTTAGTAGTTTTCTCGAATAGATATGTACACATTGAAGTCCTGCTTAACCCTTGTGAAATAAACCAGAATCAAAGGGTTAGGAATACTATTTTGAGGCTCCATCCATGTCACATTTAAAATTTCCTAGGGAGTGACAGCAAAGGGCCCATGGAAAGAAGCAAGGTAAACAACATATTAGATACAAATGATCCCATGCCAAGAAATGAATGCCAAAAGGAAAATAAGAGTCAAAATCTCCTATCAAAGCATTATATATCAAAATAAATGTGGAACCATATAAGTACTAAATCACCGAAAGTTCCTCTCTGTCCGTGAGCTGAAACTTCAATACACCTCTCACACAAAAGGACACTTGGGATAGAGGAGCCTGAATTAAAATTCAGAAAGAAAGGCATACAGGAGCACTCATATGAAAAGCACAAAAGTCCAAAAGCACGAAAAGTGCTAAAGTGGCATGGGAATGAGGAACAAATGAATATTTCTGTTTACCATATGCTGCAATCCTGTGGTGTCCAAGCCGACAGCTACCTGATGACAGAGGTAACAATGAAACTCATCTTTAGGCCTCAAAAGAGTTATATTGACTTGAGAAGTCCTGGTTTCCACTCTCCCAAATCGGACTATCATCAATGATTAAAAGTACATATAGTTTCCTTTCAAGAAATCCAGATAGCTGGAAGAATTCAATAAGTTCGTTTGTTGTTAAACAGTCTATCACTCAAGGAATATTCCTCCAGAGATCTAGGTTCACCAGGTAATCGCCAATTGTTGTAGCTGCAACTGTTTTCCCCAAATTTTTTCAAATTTTGGTCCCCCTCATGATTTTAATGTTGTTTTGAATCGTTTGGATCCATTATTTTTTGGGCCATGCTTTAATTTTGGATTATCTTGAAGATTAACTCTTGTCCTGTTTTCAGAAGTTGCTTGTGTTTGTAGTGACTGTGGGTCATGGATTTTGGAGTTTGTTTTATTTTGCTAGTCAAGGATGATTTAGACCAATCGTCTTTTGTAAAACCGTCGTTTCAGAGGTGAAATAGTTCGGTCGTTGCTAAATTTTAAATTTTTCAAACATTTAGCATTTTTTATGTATCAGAGGCTGTTGTTTGTTCGTCCTTTGTGGCTCCCAAAGTAGCTAAGCACCTGAAACGTAAGTGCTCCACCCACCAATGCATGTCGGTTTCTGGTCACGTGTCTGTAGCCTTTTCTCTTTCATCGTTGCAATTGTTCCAATCACTTTTCATCCGATGGCGATGTCTTTCCGATTTCCCACTGGAAGATTTCCCGCCCACATTTTAGTTCATAACTTTTTCGACTCCGAAAGGCTTTAAATGGTTTCGGGGTGCCCCGTCGCCTGTTGAGACCCGCTTACACGGCTTAAAATAAGTCTACTCGGCTGATGTTTTGTGTTTCAAGCCACCGATGAGTTTCCTCTTCCCGTCGTTAAAGAGTTTTTCAAGCCCATGTGTGGACGAGACAGTGGCGATAGCACCTATTAAGGTTCCCAAAACTGGAATGCAGTGCACGGCCTCTCTTGATGATTACTCGTTTTATAGAGGCAGTTTGTTTTTATTGAAAATAAAGACTCAATGAATGATAGATGTCATTTGATTGCAGGTGGACTCAAGAGACTGTTCAGACTACCATGGCGCGAAGGTACACCTGGGAGATAGATGGTAGAAGGAAGCTGGGAAGTTTTGGCAAAAGTCGAACAGAAACCTACAGGATCTCAAGGAGGGAAAGTGAGGTAGAAGGCAAAACCAATAGCAACGAAGGTGCAGATCTCGAAGGTCTGTCAGTTACTCAGTGGGTCATAAGTGTGCACAGAAAAGATAAAAAATAGGGATATGAGACGTTTGGGGGACCGAAAGGTCACACATTTGGGGGAAGCCCAAGCGGTCAACTATTTTAGTTTAAATATTTGAAAGTTAGAATAGAGAGGGGCTTTTTCCCCTAGAGAAAAATTGTAAACTATCGCTTGTAAGAGGAACTATTTCGTTTTACAACCAGAAATTGCAAATTTTACCTGTTGGATAAAGTGTTATGTGGAATGTCTCAATCTGATTAAATGAACGATGTTGAATGGGAACTATTTCGTTTTTTACTGTGTTTCATTAACTATGAGGATGTTCTAACTTTCTGAACCTATGTTCTTGTCTGAATGTTCTCCAGTGCATTCTGTGATGTTTTTCCACTATGAGTAATGGGACTTTTTAACTATTGATGAGTTATCTTATCATGTATACTTTTATTCATGTTTATATGTTTTGGTCATAAGAACAGCTATCTATGATTTGCCATAACATGTGGACAGTGTTGTATTACTCATGAATTAATATCTAGCTCTCTAGAGATAGTTTAGTTAGTAGTTTATCTTCTGAAAATGTATGTGATTTAGATGCTTGCGAGTTCTAAGAAGAGAGGTAAGAACCTATGCATGTCTTTGTGAATACTCCTGGAATTCTTTATGAAATATGCATTTAGGTAGGCACTTGCATATCATACTTTAAGTCAAAAAATACAAAAATAAATACGGTGGACTGGGCCGCAACCGGTAAAACCTTTATTTTTGTTACTTGACCTATGGTAGCCGGACCGCAAACTGGATAGATTCCCTACACCAAACAGTCACGGGATAATTGGGAACGTTGACTGGGGAGAATCTCTTGCTGTTGTTGCCTGCGAATTTCCAGGCCTCAACACCAGGGCCTCCCATTTTTCCTACCTGCCCCAAGACATTTTTCGCCCAGCTCTCGCTAAGAGAGTTTCTCTGACAATAGTTTGTAGTAGGAGGACCGTGGCCAGATGAGCATTTCGCTGTCTGCACCACTCCTTTGTTTCACCAATGTGAGGGTGGGGGGATTACAGTTATTGACTAGGTTAGAATAGGGGTTTTCGTGGATAGTCATTTTCAATTTTAGGCTACGAGAGGAAATTTTTTGTTCTGAGTGAAATCCCTGACTATCCGTGTAGATTTTCCTCCCTAGAATTTGTGGCTTTCCTTTTTACCTGTCGATGGTGTCAGGGTTACTCTTCCTAGAGATATGTATTGTCGTGAGAAAATACTTAGTACCCTTGAAGTGGAGTTTACTTTCCTATGAACCGTATCTAGTCTTTTCATGAAAATCCTTAAGCCTGTTATTTATATTCTCAATTCAGTATTGCATGGTTTAAGGAGGGACCAAAAAAAAACTTACTGAGATGTATCGTGATGATGCAGTAAATATTTCTAATTAAAACATTGCTTTTCATTTTTTTGGTTATATGTAGTGGAAAACTTATCGGTTACAGTTATATGCAGTTGAAATGAAGCTAATACATCTTTTTATGTTTTAAAAATCCTCACCATCTATATAAAACTATTCCTCGGAAAGGAAACAAGAAGGCTCAAACCACGGAGGACGATCTAGATTTGGAGGTCATAATGTGAGTAGAAATCATATACAAAGATACCAAGGCTGTTACGGGTAGTGAACCCAAGTACAGATGGGGGAAGATCTACAAAATGATCAAGGATTGGAACATCCCAGATGTGGGGTTAGAGGATTTTCCAATATATTCAAACATAGAAAGGTTAGCTATTATGAAGGCTTCTACGCGACCAGAATTATTTTTGTGTGGAGAAGGGATCGACTAGATCCTCCTGAAGGTAGACGTAACCAAGATGATTCTATAAAATGTGAATGGGAAAGGTTTTCTTGCTTATATCCTGGCTTATGTAGCTCAATCCTACAAGCTTCCCACTCCTCATATTTATATAATAGAAAAGTGGTTGAAAGAGATTGACCTTGATATTCTTGACAATGTCCGAAGAATGATGGTCCCTGGGAAGCAGTTTCATATGAGGCCTTCAGGGAAATATGAAACCGCAAACTTGCGCACTCCCTATAGGATTTTAGCTTTAATGTTAAATAGGATTTTTAGTTGAGAAAATGGGAAGTATTACAAAATAAGCTAGGTTCCAGTGATTTTCTTTGTGGCCACTGAAGGAACCATTTTTAACTGGGATGATATAATATCCAACAGCCTATCCACATGTATAAGCGCAGTGCTTGGAGGATTCCGATAAAAGAAGTCAGAGTTCTATATGAGCTCTTTTCTAATTGATTTCATTTTGTGAAAACAATAGTTCCCAGCACTGGATTTCCAGTGGGATAAGACCAAAACTCCTGTTTATTTTGCATACCAATTGTTTTGGGCACATAAATACTTTATCCATTACAAGAGTATCTGTGAATATTTCATAATGCCACTATACAGATTAATATTTCTTACTGAATGTAACTGCATGTCAGAGGAAGCATTAAAGATTGTAGAAGATAACAATCATTATTACTTAACAAAAGAATGTCTATATCTAAGGATGTTTGGCGGAACTAGGACTCCTTCTCTTTTACCAAGATACGCCACAGACAATGTTGTTCACAACAAAGTGGTGAGCCAGCTTTACATTGATGGGATTGGGAACTTCCTATTTGATTAGAAGAAGGATGTATACCCACCACTACTGTTCTATATAGGAAGCTATAAGTTCTCCAAGGTGAAAAGTGCACCGGATTTCATAAAGGAGTTAGAATACTTCCATTTTGGGGAAATAAGCTTTCATAGAAATTATTCAGAAGACAAAGTTGCTAGCTATTGTGCAGCGGCTGAGGTACATTTTGAGTACACGAATTACTGGGATAAAAATGAATAAATATTCCACAATTCCTGCAATATGATAGCTCTAAGGAAATGATTCAAGCAAAAGATAAAAACTGTAGGAGGCAAGGGAAGTAGTAGTAAAGCTATTCAACAACAAAAGAAATAGGAAGAAGAAGCTGCGAAAATGAGAGGAGAAGAAGCCCTCAAACTATTGCAGGAAGCAGAGCAACGGTTAGAAAATGAGGAGAAGCAAAATAAACAAGAGGAAGAGGCACATAAAGTGTATGGATATTTTGAAAGGTTAAGATTAGAAGCATCTGACCGAGAAAGAGACCAAATATAGAAAGCAAATGAAGAGCTTCGAAAAAAGGAGTAGGAGGAACAATATCATGCCAATCTTGAGGAGACTCAGTCTCATGATGATCTATTAGAGTCATTTGTCCCCTCTAGTATCACAGCTATAGAAGATCCAGCTCCGGCATTAGAGTTTGAGCTCATTCCTTTCATCCCATTGCAAGAGTAGGATGTAGTTGATTTCAATACAATTTACTATGATAACAATAAGAAAAGAATTGTCATGAGAATCGAAAAGAAGGTGGAAACCAGGAATAAGCCAGGAATTATGGTAACTAAGAAAAAAATCGTCTATGGGACTGACAAGGACCCTAGAATCCTAGAAAGGGAAGGTGTGTCCTCATCCCTTGCAAATGTAGATAATGTGGATAAAATAGTGGATGATTTGGAACAATATAAGAAGAAGGTATCCCAAATGAAGGAGACTTTAAAGAAAGAAAGAGGTGAAGGACAAAGCTTGAAAAGGAAGCATGAAGATAGTCTCAGTGAGCTACAGAAATTGAGAGAGGCATGCAAAATTTTGAAATCCGATAAGGATGCCCTAGTATTATAAGTAAATATCATTGAAGGAGAAAAGAAGGATCTCGAGAAGAAGTTTGCAGAAATAGAGAAGAAAGGAGATGCAACAAATAAATAAGTGGAAGAGCTAGAAGCTCGGGACACTTTTCTAAAAGAGCAACTCCATGCAAGAAAGGAGAAACAGATAGATATCACCCCTTGATGGAATCAAGCATTGGTGCTACAAAAGGGAATAAATCATATTTTATTGAGGCTAGTAGGGGAGATGTACAAAATTAAACAAATTGAGGCTAGGTTGAAAGAGCTAGCACTCAGCTCATCAAAATTCTGGAAGAGGTTATCAGAGGTGGTTGAACTTGTGAAGAACCAGCTAGCATGGATAGGATCCAACCTAACATTTCCAACAAATATGCCTCAGAAAACTATTGGAAGTTTGAAGATGGAAGTGGCCATATTGAATTTAGGGTGTAAAGAAGTAGTCAGATTAAACACAACTATTGATAGAACAATTGAAAAGTGCACTGAATTCTACAAAGGCATGTGTCCTATTCATAATCAATGCATGAATTTAGCAGACACCCAGGATCAAGTTTTCCCAGTTAGGGAGGAACATTTGAAGAACTTACAAGAGAGGTTGTTGAAAGGAGAAGAAAGCATATCTAAAATCGAGGTTGTTAGTGAAGAAGCTATTGGAATATGGATTTTACAAGCCTCGGGCCATAAGCACCTGCTGGAAGAATTACTGAGTCAGAATGCACCCAAAGTGAAAGAGATCGAGTCCCAATTTTCAAAGCATGAAGTGGTAGTGCGTGTGCTAGAGCCAGCTGAGTATTGAGTCATCAGTGAAGAATCCCGAGCATGGAGTGCTTTCATCAAGACACCAGTTGGGCCCACTTAAATTTTTCTTATTCACAAACTAAGAATTATGTAACATTTTGTAATTATTCCTTTTGTAGTAAATGCACTAAAATACGAAATTTTGTAAATAAAGAGTCGAGGAAGCACAAGAGGTTGGGGAAACTCAAGATTCATTTTTTAATTTGTATAAGTAGGGGTAAAGTATATGAAAGAAGGGATTTTTCACTAGCATAGTTGTTGAAGATTGTTGTAAGAAGAACTATTTCATTTTATAATGAAGAAGATGGAATTTTTCTGGAGAGAGTATTGCATAAGTCTCAAATCATGTTGTGTAAAGCTGAATGGAGAACTATTTCATGTTTAGCATTATATAATCTGTGAGATTGTTCCTAACCCTCTGAACTACTTCTGAGTTATGACTGATTTTATGTTATGTGATGAATCTTATGCAATAATGAATGATGAATGTTTTAATATCAGTGAGCTACCTCTGTGTTAACTTTCTGCCGTATGTATTTATCTTGGATTTATCAACTATCTGTAAAGTTATTTATGCAAATAGTATAGTACATCATTAATTCTTAGTTAATATCAAACTTTCTCCCTTGGGATAAGCTAGAATAGATTTAGATTATTTGTTCTATTTTGTTTCTTACATTTAGTCTAGTCACTTGCATTCCATACATAAAAGATAAAATTTATAAACGGTGGATCGGACCGCAACCAATAAAAGAGATTTAAGAATACACTTTAAATCTATGGTATTCGAACCGGAAACCGGATGGGTTCCCCATACCAAACAATAAATGATATATTTGGGAACATTTTTGGGGAAAAACCCTACTGTCGGTACCTGTGATTTTTCCAGGCATCAACAAGTTCATGGATAAAACCATAAATTCTGATTATAGTGCATTCCTTCAGCAAGAACCGATCTCCCATTCTTTCATTAGGAACAAACTGCAATATGTCCTGGGTTTATGGAAAAACTATAAGAATATTGCTCTAAAACATCACTCTGTATACCTTTTCCATTTTAAGGTTCATGCAATTGAATATGTTATTATTGATTTATGCAGAAATAAACATCTGTGGAAATTGCAGGTTTTCCTCATTGAAGAACAAAAATACCCTAACCAAATAGCACTGAAATCTAAAATGCCTGGTTTTGTGGAAATTCACCAACTAAGAATGGATATTCTCATCCAATAATTCATCATATTTAAGGCGAGGGAATTGACTGGACTGTGACTCTACACTCATACTCATTTTAAAGAGAAAACTCAATAACAACTCTGGGACAAATCTATATGTATCCAAACCTAAAAATTGAATCAACATGGAAATAACCATATGTGATTCTTCATTAAACAAGATAATATCAAGGGGAAAAGGTAGACCTGTAGTGGACACATCAGTTTTAAAACATTTAGAGAAAAATATTTATTTCTCCTCAATGGCGGCATGCCTGAATTGTTGAATTAGATCTTCCTCGATGAATTCTTTCTAGTTAAAAGTAAATGACAATAGGACCTCAAGGTAATCTATGATAACAAGGGAATTTATATGGAAAAGTATCTTAGACTTAGCAACATCCATTATCACTCTTTGAGAGGAGGAAAACTTTGAGGCACACCAAGAAACAAAGTCAGGGAATTTTAGGGTTTGGTCAAGAAAAAATGGTGGAATTGATAATGATAGACACCACGCAAGTTGGTTAATTGGTCTTTAAAGGCTTGTATTTTAGCTTTCAGCTCATCAAATGCACCACATGACAATATATTTTTGAAGACATCATGATACATGTCTTCAAATATTTCCTCCAGTTTCTCAAATTCCAAGGCTTGTTCTTCAATTTCCCTTATGCCATCCATTTTAAAATAACAATTAGCAGGTTAATATGTGGTCTACCTTGCTAATTGGAAAATGGAAATGTATTTATCCAACTTTCCTTCGTCCACACAGAGACACATTATTTTCCAATGCACAAATAACAAATGACCCCAAACATGTTCCCTTTATCTTTATAATATCCTCGAATTGGTGGTTTTAGGATCAGTAGGAGTGGCTTTCTCCTACCACTTTTCTCCTAGTGGAATGATCATGCACCCTCCATGTGGAAGGAGTTAAAAATTCCACTGGTCCGAGCTTCCTCTATTTTCTATGGATGTTCCAAGAGATGAACTCATATCTAACATAGATATAATCCACCACTCATCTTAAGTCATCGGTCATGTGCCCCCTTTTACCTCTACCTTTTCATATTTCGTTGCTCACTGACCTTTTCTCCTAAAATGAAACTTCCTCTAGCGGAGTTCTTATCTGTCGTTGATATACTTATCCCTTCATTGTAATTCATTGATTATATCTTCCTTTTAACCTTTTCCTTTTATTTTCGTTGATCTCCTGTACTTTCGTTTGATGCGTAGCTTTACCCAGTGGATTCCATATATGTTGTATATTTCCATTATCTTTTACATCCACCATCGATCAAACCCAATCGTTCACCTTAGCTACTAATAATTCCACCGATCATCAACCCCATATTTCATTGTGCATCTTCTGCCAGCAGAATCCTTACTCATTGTTGACCTTTCTACCCCATAGATCTAAACCATCTATATTTTCATCATAAACCACAAGCACCCATTTTTGTTCCTTAAGCTACTTTTAAACTTTATCGTATGGTTCCATTAGCAAAACTTCAAAAAATTTAAGCTCCTTATTGGGATTAAGCCCCTCTTCTCACTAATAACCAAATAAACACTAACAATTGGCTCCAAGTGGGGATGATATCCTCCTCGTGAGGTAGAAAAGAACCCATAAACCAATGCTAATGCTATTATTCTGTACAATTTTATGCTTCAAAAATCAAATGGAAACTCTACTCTTTTCTATTTTTCTATGAATAAAACAAAGAAAAATGACAAACCTCAAGATATTAGGGCCTTCTTTTTGGGCTTCAAATCCTTCAACCTTCCATTTGTACTTATATTACAATCAAATAAATATATACAACTAATGTACAAAGAACCTTCATCTTCATGACAAATAATGTTTCAGAAATCTTCCATTAAGAGGGCCTCCTTTAAGTTGAACCCCATTTTGAATTTTCAGAATAAAAGAGTTATCTCCCTTGTATGCATCAATGATTTATGGACCCTTACATAAATGATAAAACTTGTCATGTTTTTCCTCCTTTCTTGCATCCCCGTTCAAAACCAAGCCATCAAGCTGGAACTTCTCTTCCTTTACCCTCTTGTCAAAAGTTTTCTTCATCTTTTCCTGATGGACCTATACCTTATCATAAGATTTTCCTCTTAGCTCATTCAACTCAATTATCTGGTTTATTCTTCTTTGCATATGATTTGGTTCTTCATCCTTCTCTTTTAACAACTTCATGACTGGTAAACCCAAGGATACTAGAAAGATCACCTATGCTCCATACACCAATTGAAAAGGTGACATACCAATATCTCTTTTGGTACTTATCTTGTCTTCCCATAAAATATATTTTAGTTTAGTGTGCCATTCTCTTTTATCTTCTTTCAGTAGTTTCTTTATTATCCTTACCAAAATTTTATTTGATGATTTAGCAAGACCATTGTTGATGAATTGATATGTCAAATGATTCCCACTATTAAATTTTCAACCCAGGGAGGTAGCTTGTGAGATGCAAAAACTATATGTGCATAACTAAAGTCTATATTTCCCTAACCTACCACTAGCACACACACCTTAATACTGAACAAAGTAAAAACACAGTCTATTCACTCAATCCAATCTTTGCATCTTATGTAAATATAAAATCTAAATCCTATGATACTGAATTTTCAAACTCTTTGAAAAATGTACTACCATAGATAAAATTAAAATACTTGTCCAAATCAAATCCAATCTTAATTCTAAAACATACTTCAATAATAATAATGAACCTATGATAATTGTTTGATCTAATCAACTTGAAAATTAAATGTGCAGAAAACTATGCAATGAATCAGAAATAAGAGTTTGTGGTAGAAAGTGAATTATATAACTAGAAGTGCTCTGTTTAGTTGGAGATTTTATTTAAGGTAAATATCCTGAATCAAATCCAGTGTTATGATATTAATAAAAATATTAATACAATTTCACTTCTCAATTTGAGAGAGAAATTTGATCAATGCAAAAATAAAACTACCTATTGAACTTAGATAAAAAAATTATAATAAGATAAGCATGTAATCAAAAAGTATGAAGGAATCCTTCCTAACAATTGTTGTTCAACATACATAGGGTATAATTGAAGTGGAAGTAACTACAACTATATATTCACCACATAATTCATGTGCAGGTGAGTTATCTTTAGGAGGCCCATAGTCAAATTATTGAGGATTAAACAAATCCAGATTATACTCCACATGGCCAAACATTGAAGTAGAAGGATATTCATGTGACTAAGGATTTATGGGCTCATAACCAAAATCAAGAAGAATGAAATTAGACTATTCACCATATTCGAAGTTAGTTTTGTGGGGAAATGACGGAGGAAGTGGGCTTGAAATACTCTTTTTTCTTTTCTTCCTAGGGGGGTCTACTTCTAAATCAAGGAATTCTTCTAGATCAACTAGAACAAGATGATGTACTTTGGGGTCTGGTTCTGACTCAGGGGATTCATCCAGATCAACCAAAACAGACTTCTGTACATTTTGGGATGATTTTGAGGGTTTAACAAGTTGTCTAGCCATGTTTCTGGTATTTCTTAGTGGTATTATGAGTTTTGCAACAATGGGATTTTTAGATTGACGTCGTCTCTTTTCCAATACAGAGGAGAAAATATCAATTAGGGGTGGTTTTGGTTCTTGGTCATGAATGGGTACTAATTCACAACCTTCAGCTTGAGGGGAAACTTGAATGTGTGGAGAAGGAGGGATTTCAGATGAAGGGAGACCCTGAACTCTCTTCAACAAATTATCCCAAGTATCCTTATGAATACACAATTCATCTTCAACCAGAATCTTAATCAAACCATGATGGTAAAGACGATTATGAGGGTGACCAGGATGATTATGAACTTGTTTGGACATTTTAGCTAGGCTTTTGTACAGAAAGTATGGAAGGTTCATTTCCAACCCATATTCAAAATATAAGAGCAGGTGAACATGATAATTCAATATGGTGACATACCTCCCTTCACAGGTTAGATATTTCTGTAATACATACAACACATTGCACCATTATTCTTCCATCCAATCTTGAGGAAAACCCTTCTTCCAACTTGTCGCCTGATATTATTTCTTCATAAATCGGGTGCATTATGAACATTCTACTGGATTATTATTGAACCACTATACTCATGTTCGAGGGAATCCAGTATCACGAGCGATTACCTTCTCAAAGACTTCCATAATAAAATCATCGATATGGGAAACATTTCCATCAAACCCTTGCATGAACTTCAGTACTACTTCATCATCGTATCCTCAAAATGTATGAAAGAAATCATGCCATTTCGTGTCCACAAATATTGATTTTCATGCATTAAACTCAGGAAAACCTTCCAGCATAGAAATGGAAGTCGACTCATGGAATTCAACATGTTAGAAAACAGGACCGCACAACAATAATAGTTATATAGTTAAATCATTAAATAAGATTCAAAACACATTAAACACATTACATAGAGACACAAATATAATTTGGTTCACCCAAGCAATGGGGTACGCCCACACAAAAATTTCCAGTCCTTTTATTATCGTCCAGAAATATGAAGGGATACAACCTGTAAAAATATCGCTGCACTTCCTCTTCACACTCTCTCAGTCTCTCTCACACAATCACAGAGATTTTTTACAATGCTACAATACAATACCATACACAGCTGTATTACAATGGTTTTCTTTTATAGGGAAATACCATGGGTTCACAAAAATGTTTGTCAAAAAACATCCCAAGGTTGGGGAATGAGTGTACAGTAAACCTGGGTTACAAACACAACTGAATAACATATCTGAATATGGAATATCAGGATCCACAACCAACAATATCCCACTTAAATACTAATCACAACAAGTCCACCATTGTTGTACTTGCTAGACTATGCTCTGGACCTTGGACTTGGATAATTTCTTATTTTCACCTTCATGCTTGAAGGATAGCAGAAACTGAGCAGGAACCCAGTTTATCTTTGGTTACTCCCTTTTTCAATATGTCTGCAGGATTCTGGCTATTATGTGTCTTTCCTAGTTTCAACAGTTCTTCATCTAGAACATATCTTATGAAGTGGTACTTGAGTTGTATATGTTTAGTCTTCAAATGAAAGGCTTAGTTATTTGCAAGATGAATGTAACTTTGGTTGTCACTGTACAACCTTCTATTCTCCTGCTTCTTACCCAATTCCTCCATGAACCTCTGCAACCAAATAATCTCCTTACTAGCCTCTATAGCAGCAACATATTCTGCCTTTGTTGTTGAAAGTGAAACAACCTGTTGTGGTTTTAAAATCCAACTTACTATTGTTCCACCCACAATAAACACATACCCGGTGGTGCTCCTCCTACTTTCTTTATTACCATCCAAATAGCATCAACATATCCCTGTAGAACAGTGTCCGAACCTCCAAAACATAATGCAAGAGAATTGGTACCTCTCAAATAACTGATAATCCACTCTACTGCATTCCAATTCTCTTTACCTAGATTATTCATATACCTTCTCACAACTCCCATACATCAATCTTCCGACTGTTGATGAATAGGGAATCCTGGACATGTAATATATCCCTTTCTATGTCTCTGGACACATCTCCTTAGTTTGAAATGGATGGCTAAAGGTGTACTAATTGGGTTTGTATTCTTCATTCTAAATCTCTACAACACCTTTTATATGTACTCACCTTGAGACAATGCCAATTTGCAATTTTTCCTATCTCTAGTTATTCTCATACCAAGGATTTGCTTTGCAGCACCCAAATCCTTCATCGCAAATGATTTAGCTAGTTTTATTTGGAGAAAATTTATATCCTACATGTTAGACCCTGCAACAAGCATGTCATCCACATACAATAATAAGATAACATATATTTTGTTATCTATCCTCTTGAAATAAACACAGTGGTCAGAATGACATCTATCATAGCCTTGTTATGTCATAAACTTATCAAATTTTAAATACCAGTGCCTTGGAGCTTGCTTTAGGACATAGGAGATCTTCTTCAACCTACAAACCAAATTCTCCTTCCCTTTGACCTCATACCCCTGTGGTTGCTGCATATAAATATATTCTTCCAAATCCACATGGAGAAAGGTTGTTTTTACATCTAATTGTTCAAGATGCAAATCTTCTACGGCCACAATAATTAAAATAGTTCCAATTGAATTCATTTTAATAACAAGAGAAAATATTTCATCAAATTCTATACCTTTCTTTTGTGAAAACCCCTTTACAGCAAGTATAACCTTGTACCGCTTCTTTCCTCCATCTTATTCCTTCAACATGTAAACCCATTTATTCTGCAATGCCCTTTTTTCTCTATAGGAAACTATACCAAATCCCAAGTCCGGTTTCTTACCAATAAGTCAATCTCCTCATTCATTCCTTTCTCCCGTTTCTTTCTAGTTTCTACCTGCATTGCCTCTTCATAACATTTTGGTTCACCAGAATTAGCCATCAATAAATAATACAATGAAGGAGAGAATCATTCAAGGGGTATACTTAACCTGGTATATTTTCTTACGGTTACAGGAGTTTCGGGTATGTACTGTTGCTCTTGATTTTCTGGTGCCTTTGGAACTTCATTTTCTTTGATTTCATCAAGCACTATGCACTCTATGTTTTCCTTTTCCACTTTCTTTCCCTTCCTTTGGTCTTTGTACGTAACCTTTTCATTGAATACTACATCTCTACTCCTAATGATTTTGCTATTTTCAAAATCCCATAAGTGATAACCAAAATCATCAACCCCGTATCCAATAAAGGTACATTTGTTGGATTTAGCTTCAAGCTTTGTTCTATCATCTTTATCAATATGGAAAAATGATTCACAACCAAAAGTTCTCATAAATGAGTATTTTACCTGTTTATTTGTCCATGCCTCCTCTGGAATCCCACCATCCAAAGTGCTTGAAGGCCTTCTGTTTAGTAAATAAACAAAAGTATTTACAACATCAACCCAAAACTATATGGGCAACCCTTCATGCAATCTCATACACCATGCAAGCTCCATGATTGTTTTGTTCATCCTTTTTGACACACCATTTTCTTGTGGTGTTTCAGGGAATTTTTTCTCTCTATGAATCCCATTGTGTGAACAGTAACTGTCAAACTCCTTGCTACAGTATTCACCTCCATTATCATATCTAAGACATTTCAACCTTATTCCTCTCTCATTATTAGCCAAGTATTTCCACTTCTTAAAAGTATCAAACACATCATATTTCTATCTAATGCAATAAACCCAAGTTTTTCTAGTTGCATCATCAATAAAAGTAACATAATAACGACAACCACCAAGAGATTTACCTGATTTGGTTGCCATACATCTGTATGGACAAGCACTAATGTTTCAGTCTTCTTTTGTTTCCCAATCCTAAGAAATCTAACTCTCTTATGTTTTCCATAAACACAATTCTCACAGAATTTCAAACTTACATGCTTCAGATTTGGAAGCAGTTTCCTTGAGCGGAGAATCTACATCCCCTTCTCACTCATGTGGACAAGCTTATGATTCCACAATGCCTCGCCTGTTTCTATGGAAGATACAGATACAGAATAATCAGTATTATGAGTACATAAATATAACGTACCTACCCTATCTCCTTTCTCTATTACCAGTGATCCTTTAGTGATCTTCGACCATGTTTCTCCAAACGTAAACAAAAAACCGCTATCTCCCAACTTCCCTGTTGAGATCATATTTCTATTCATAGTAGGAATGTGCCTTACATCCTTTACCAGCCATTCACTTCCATTGTTTAACTTAATATGTACCTTACCCTTTCCAACAATTTTACATGGTTCATCATCCCCCAATAAAACATGTCTAAAATCACCTTGAACATAATAATGAAAGAATTTATTATGGGATGGAGCATGATATGAAGCCCCTAAATCTACTACCCAGTAATCACTAGTATTATATAATGCAAGAATCAAAGCATCTTGTAACAAATCACCTAATACATTCACTTCTTGAGTAGTCTCTTGCTGCCTCTCACCTTTCTTCTTTGGTGCTTTGCAGTCTTTCTTCATATGTCCTTTCTTACCACTATTCCAACACTCTATTTTTCCAAATCTGGACTTAGATCTGCCATTTTTACACTTGCTGCAATTTCCTAGGCTCCTTCCTCTCTCATTCTGTCTCCCTCTTCCCTCCATGGTCAACACATTACCTGATGTCGCACCTGTGCTTTTTCTTTGCATTTCCTCGCTAAGAATAACACCAACAACATCATCAAACTTAAGAGTGTTTGAACTAGGGATAGAGTTAATTATGTCCATGACCAAGCTATTCCAGCCTTTTGGCAGTGAGCACAAGATTAGAAGAGCCCTAACCTCATCATCAAAGTTTACTTTTACAGAACTTAACTGACTGGTAAGTGTATGAAAATCATTTAAATGGTCAACAATAGATCCACCTTTCGACATATTCATATTAAATAAACACTTCATTAAAAATACCTTGTTGGAAGCCGAGGGTTTTTCATAGAGCTTAGCCAATGCGCTCATCACAACCTCTATTGTTTTTTCTTTCTAAATATTGAAAGCCACCGAAGAAACCAGGCATGGTCGTATTGTTCCCAGTGCCTTTCTGTCAAGAACCTCCCATTCTTCATCCTTCATAGTCACTGGGTTTTTTTCTTTTCCGCCCAACGATAGGTACAAATCCTTCTGGTATAGATAGTCCTCCATTTGCATCTTCCATAACATATAGTTTTTTTCATTAAATTTATTGACCCTAAAATTTCCCTCTTCTGCGATTACTACCACTCGAACTAGGAACCCTTCTTTCCTGTGAGTTTACCAGCCAAATAGACCTTTTTGCTTTGATACCAATTGTTAGAAAAAAGGGCCATAGAGAAATAAAAGTTATACAGTTAAATCATTAAAAAATATGTAAAACAGATTAAACACATTATAGAGAGACACATATATAACATGGTTCATCCAAACGATGGGATACATCCACACAGAAATTTCCATTCCTTTTATTATTGTCCAGAAAGATGAAGGGAGACAACCTGCAGAAATTTTGTTGCACTTCCTCTTCGCGCTCTCACAGTCTCTCTCACACAATTATAGATGTTGTTTACAATACCACAATGCAATACAATACCATACACATCTGTATTACAATGCTTTTATTTTATAGGCGAAATACCATGGGAAAATACTAAAGTTAACCCATACCATGGGTTCGCAAAACTGTTGGCCAACAAACATCCCAAAAATTTTTCTTGAGGGCTTTGACCCAGAACCCCAAGGTTGGGCAATGAATGTATAGTAAACCTAGGGTACAAACACGACTAAATAACATCTCTGAATTTGGAAGATCAGGCTCCACAACCAACACAATTCCATTCCACCCCATACTTTTCTAATATTCACGAACTGATAATCAGTTGAAGGTCAAAGGTTGGAACGAGAGTTTGTTATCAAATAGGAAACATTAGAAATGTCTGTCAGCATAGTCAAATTCTAGAAATATTTATAATGAATGGTAATGGGTAAGCTTGAATTATACAAAACATTATTACAATGCATGGTGAATAATGAATTTTCAAGGGTTTAGATAAAAAAATTTGACATCATAAATGAAGGCTTTAGATGATTCAATTGAGTGGGTTTAGATGTACACGTGTAAGGCTTTGAAATTATTCATAAGGAAGGAAAAATCAAGGTCAAAAAAGGTAGGATAGATTAATGACACAATTCACTTGGATTATATCAAGGTTGATATAGGAACTCAATGTCTAATGCTAATAAGCATAATATATAAGTGAGAAGACACATATGGAAAGGCAAAAGAATAGACATAGCAAGTATTATCAGTATAATTTGTTTTTATAATAAAATTTCCTTGAATTGAATAACCTAAATAGATTCTAAGAAGAAATCCTTATCTCAATTAAATTTTACCTCAGGAAAGGATTGGTACCAAAGTATATATGAATATCTTGACTCTCAGTATTTCCACTTCATAGTGCAATTTTTGTGCAAGAGTGGAATTTTTGTAAGTTGTTCGCTGCTACAACATAAGGATTATGTTTCCAAAAAATAATACCACTGATAGGCATAGTTGATCACTGTACTGACTAACTATGTACTACTGAAGAAAACAAAATTGTCTCTATATTGAATTACCAAGTCGAAAATAAAGGATGTAAACTGTTGGAACCATATTGTTTCAAAAACCTATGATTTCTAATTAGCTGAAAGGTCTTCATCCACATCCTTTTTGTGAAATCCTACCTATGTGAATAAGCTTATTAATGTTGAACATAGGTATGAATCATTGGATTACCAACCAATGATGAGAGTTGTTAACCAATGCGAGATATTCCACCCTTAATGTTAATGGAAATCAAGGCACTTGTTACATCCTAACAGTGGTAAATAGGTTTTCTGAAGTCAAATGAACTGTAGAATTCAATTTCCAAGAAAATTTAATTTATTTCCTTATAAAATGACAAGGATACCTTCCATTAAGGAATGCAGGCTCTAGGGTACCCAATAATGTCTCGAGTTCAGACCATGAAAATGTTCTGAAGTCGATGCGTTGAAACTTGCTAAAAGGAAAGCCTTAATGAATCTCCCATCAACCAGCTAAGCACAAAACCAAAATGATTTTGCAGAAATGAAATAGACATCACCAACAAACTTTATTATGGATTCTATCCATCTAGTCTCTCGGTTTTCTAGTTAGACCCCTTCTAGGTTGCACCAGTATAACTGATTTCCACATTAAAGCTTATTTTTCTCTTTTCTTTTATTTGTATTTGTATTATAATTGGCTATACTAACCTACACTATTGGAAGTGAAAATATCCCTTCAAGTGAATGCATACTTCTAGTGTAACCATCTACGAATCAGGATTCTTGAAATACTCATGTCCAATGTTGAAAAAAATGTGTTAACAAATACCCAGATATGATGAATTAGCTTCTCACATGATCTAGCTATTAAGAATTGTTGAAAAACGGAGGTTAGGGACTGTTTGACTGACTCATAACAATGTTTACTGAATTCCCAATTTGCAAAGATTTATTTTCCAACATTATTCATTACTATATTGAGTGGATCTTCTAGTACATACTCATCATTTGGTGATAAATAAGCCGCAGGAATTCTTCAATTTCAGGTTCCAACTATTGTTCTTTAGCATCCCTCTTCCATGATTCTTAGGCTTCTTCAACCAATGTGGAAGGATAGATTAATGGATCTTCATGTTGAGTGTGCCCATGGATCTGTTGTCTTCTTTGTAAAGTATACTTCTCTTCAAATCTAAATCTAATCTAAAAGCAAGGGCTAAAGAAATTCTTTGTGGTAATGATCCCTTCTTTGCTCAATAGATTCTTGAGCATCCTTAATTTTTTGTATTGCTTCAAATATCCTGCTTCATACAGTGCTTATATGAAAAATTTAATGTTTAAAAATCTTTTTGTAAAATTAAAACAAACTACTTTAATAAAGAAACATACTTCTTACAAACTTGCAAATTATCAAGAAAGAAATAAACACACCCAAACTTTCAAAAACACACTTTGCATAACAACATTATCACGAAAAAAATAAACACACTTGTGGAAAATAAACTTTCTGAAAGTAGACACACTTGAATAAAGTAAATCAAACATGTGAATAAATAAACACACTTGTGAATAGGAAACGTACCTGCCTGAAAAGGAACAACAAGGTTTTGGGGTGACCCACCAAAGTGGATGCGTCAGGATGTTACACCATGGAAATTATGTAGTGAATTCGTCTATGTGTCTTACCATTTCCCCTCCCCTTGTTGTGAAATGTAAATGCAACCTATCTATCGAGACTTCAATCCCTTTAGCATCGCACCGAAAATGGCACCAAAATTGTCGATGAATTTATATGTCAAATAATTCTTAGTATTAAATTTTCAACCCAGAGAGGTAGGTTGTAATATACAAACACTATATGTGCATAAATAAGGTCTATATTGTCCTAACCTGCCGCCAATACACACACACCTTAATACAGAAGAAAGTAAAAGAGCAGTATATTCACTCAATTCAATCTTTGCATCCTAGGTAAATATAAAATCTAAATCCTATGATACTTAATTTTCAAACTCTTTGCAAAATGTACTACCATAGATAAAATAAATACTTGTCCAAATCAATGTAATGTCCCCATTCAAATAATTGCATAGCAGGGAAATTCCATCAATCCTACTAGTTCCCTAGGTTGGGTGGAAACATTGGAAAGTTAATAAGGGAGATAATAAATGGTGTTTAAACATTAGAAGGAACAAATATTTATTTAATGGAGATATTTAAATAAATGCAAGTGAAAAATTAAATGGATATGGAGAAGGGAGACACATGGAGACTATGGGGCCCACTCAAGCTAGAATTCCTATGTTAAATGGAATCCTCCTCTTGCAATTTCAAATCTATGGGAAGCCTAATATTTTTGGATGTATAGGTTAATATACTTGTCCATATACTTCATAGATCTAATTTGGGATGAAGTGTAACTTAAATGGGGAGAGGAAGAGCCAAATGGGATTTTCATGGACACTTGGCTAGATTCCCCTTACATTTATGACATCTATGACACCAATGATGGAGATTCTATGAAAGTTATGACACAAGTCAGGTATGAAGGCTGAAATATGACATATCAGACATTTTAGGCATGAATATAACATCTTAGAGGGTACTCATGGGAGCTGGAGAAGGACAAGAGGCTCCTACTCAAATTTGGGAGAAGAGGGAAGGTGAAGAGAAAGGTCACATGGCATAGCATAAGCAGCCACACCAATTCAACTTGGATTTGGTTTATGGATGGATTTGGAACCTTAGAAGACCATTTATGTTTATAAAATTCAGGTATCATACATGAGAATTTCCTTTTGATCATTTGTGAAATTTCTTGTTGTGAAGAGAGAGAACTAGTGGATGACTAGTTCATGCCTTAGCCAATTTTGAGGGTGAAAGATTCCCATCCCAGTTGGTGTTGGGAGAGGCCAATTAGGTATTTAAAGGAGATTAAATGGAGTATTATTTTCAGGTGCAAGATATAGGATCTCATGGACACATCAAATTCCATCTTGTTCTTCCTTTCATCTCAAGTTTTCTCACCATATTTCAGCTCCATGGAGTGAGGCACACTTGGTGAGCTATTAATCTATTTGAGGGAGATTTTCTTGCTCCAGTATTTTTTATTCTAATTTAATTTATATTTTATTTAATTTTAGAAATATTTCAGGTATAAATTCCATGAAATCTCATGTATTATTGCTCAATAATGAAGAAATAGTGCCATTTCCCCACTACCTTGTTGGAAACTCTTGTAATATTTATGAATTCGAAGGGATCTATAAAATATTGATGATTTATGAATGAATGGAATATAATTAAAGCATATTATGGGTTGAATTTTAATTATCTGATAATTTTTGGCCATTGGGTCGAATTGCATAACCATTGGAGCAAACTACACCTCATTTCCCCAAGGGTCCAAAACTAGTTTTTATATCTTATTGAAAGAAGTGATAACAGCCATGGGAGGTCAATTTATTATGAATATGAGTCTATTATAATTTATTATACACATCCAATGATTCAATTTCATAATTCAAGTGGGTTTCTGCACATTTGGGAAGCCATTTCTACCACTTACCTGGGGGGGATTTGAGCCCAAAATTGCCAATAAAATCCTCTATCTTGTTCATAATTTAGTACAGACATGAAGAAGTGTTTGTATGGCCATAATACATCCCTGAAAATAATAATTAATTTATTATATCATTCATACACCTTTTCTGAATATTTGGAAGCAAGTGGGTTGATTTGGAGACCAAGACACTAAAACTAGTCAAGAACCAAAATTGTGCATTTTGGTAAAAATTTAAAAGAGGGTCATTACAATAAAATCCAACCTTAATTATAAAACATACTTCAGCAAAAACAATGAACCTGTGATAATTTTTTGATCTAATCAACTTGAAAATTAAATGTGCATAAAACTATGCAATGAATGAGAAATCAGAGTGTATGACAGAAAGCAAATTATATAACTAGAAGTGATATGGTTAGTCAGTGATTTAGTTTAAGTTAAATATCCTGAATAAAATATAGTGTTCTGATATTAATATAATTTCACTTCTCAATTTGAGAGAGAAAATGGATCATTGCAAAACTAAAACAGCCTACTCAACTCAGATACCAAAATTACAATAAGATAAGCATGTAATATAAAATTATGAAGAAATCCTTTGTAAAAAATGTTGTTCAACATACAGAGTTAAATATTTACAATCAATTTAACTGAACAAAAAAATCAAAGAGAATAATTAACCAAGTTATTTATACTAATCAGAAAAATAAATGAAATAAATAAAAGGGCTTATGGTCATCCTGGTGGATCCTTGCCAACAAGACCACAAGTCCTTAAATGACATGCAGAGAAAACTTGCATTATAGACACATAATAAAATCAAGAAAACATTTTATATAAAATAAAACTTAAATTACAATACAAAGAAACTGTAAAACACCACTAAACTAGTAGAACGAAATCGCATTCGGATTCAATCTCTAATATTTCATTCAATTCATAAAACCATCATTCAATTCTCCATGATGTTACATACAATTCCATCTATTTATAATTTGGGAACCAAATAGTTAATATGATCCTCTAGAAGAAGTCTTTATCCTCTATTAAAATTATATACCTAATTTGGAAAATAAGTGGATCCATCATTTAATGCCTAAAAAATGTATCAGACTGATATTGAATATTCATCTCTATGTCATGAAGTGCATAGAGATGAAGAATTCGTTAATCCTCACGCATGAATCGATCAACTAATCTAAACTGGTGGTGAACATGATCCACTCAAATCCTAGGAGTATAGATGGTAGCTTCTAAAGTACGAATCTGGTTGACCAAAAGTTGAACATGGGTATTCCAAAAATTAAAGAATGAGACTGAATCCCAAATATGTTGCTGAAATCACAATATGTTGTAGAATCTATCATGATTAGTCACCATATCCCAAGAATTACATTTAAGACATTGAATTAAATGAAATTGAAGAGTTTTAATAAACAATTATACCTAACTATACTTGTTCGGAGTAACTAGGTGAATGTTCAAAGATATGGGTGGATTTATAAGGAAAATTATTAAGAGGAGAAACAAAACTAGTATCAGGAAGGTGAAAAAAGCATCAATTCAGCGAGCTATCAACCATTCCCTTAAGGGTAGTATGATGTAGAATGGTTCAGACTAATATGGTACTTGTGGAAAAAATTAATCATTTTCTTTGATTTGAAATCCTATGCATTTCCTTTTACAAGTCTTCTGGGGCACCCAAATCTTGACAGAATATTATTATCCAGGAAATAAATAATAATTGCATTTGTGGCCCTTCTAGTTGGCATTTCTTCAATCCATTTAGTGAAATAATCAGTAGGAATTAGGATCCATTTATGTTGACCAGAATAATTTGGATTTATTTCTCCAATAAAATCTAAGCCCCATTGATTAAATGGTGCTTTTACTGAAATACGATTGAGAGGTAAAGACAACAAATTTATCTTACCATAAAAAAATTGACACTCATGGAAAGATGTAACCTCCTTGTACACATCATACAAAATTTTGGGCCAATAAAAACATGCTCTCAATATTTTATTAGCAGTTACCTTCCATGAATGATGTCCTCCACATACTCCCTGATAAAATTCTTTCATAGTATGTTGAGCTTCAATTTATAGTAAAAAATTTAACAAAATACCCCATGGGTCCTTCCAATACAAGTACTGGTTCCAAATGCAGAATTTGGATGATTTTAACTATATAGATCTGGCTCTAGTTTTTCTCAATTCTGGGGGTTCTTGTAAATTATGAAAAACATATACACTGTCGCTGTACCAAGGAGAAAGAGAAAATTCTTTGATTATGTGAAATCCTGAGTTCATTCCACTCGAAACATTAGATAGGAACTTCAATTATAAGGACTCACAATTGGAATCAGTCATCAACTTGGCCAATCCTTGTCCTTTCACCAATTTGGTAGGTTTGATCTCCAAGTCATATTCCAACAAGACTGCAATCCATTTTTCTATCTTCCCTTCTGAATTAGGATGAGTGAGAATATTCTTCATAACATTATTAGGAACATAAGAAATGATATGAGAATGTAGAATATTGTTGGTTGTGGAGCCTAATATTCCAGATCTAGAGATATTATTTAGTTGTGATTGTAACCCAGGAGTATTGTACACTCATTCCCCCTGCGTTGGGGTTCGGGGCAGCACCCCAAAAAAGGGGGTTCATGGGAAACGTCCTTGAGACATGGGGGTTCAGGGGTAGCGCCCCTAAGAAATGGGGGTTTGGGGGTGGATCCACTGAGAAATTTTTTTGGGATGTGTGTTGGCCAACAGTATTGCGGACCCATGGTATTGGGTTAACCCTAGAATTTTCCCATTGTATTTCCCCTATAAAATAAAGCATTGTAAAACAACTGAGTATGGTATTGTATTGTATCAGAAGAGAGACTATGAGAGTGTGAAGAGGAAGTGTAGCGGTTTTGATGCAGGGTGTATCCCTTCATCTTTCTGGACTGTAATAAAAGGACTGAAAATTTCTTTATGGATGTAGCCCATCGTTTGGGTGAACCATGTTATATCTGTGTCTCTCTGTAATGTTTTAATGTGTTTTTCATCTTGTTTATTGATTTAAATGTATATCTGTTATTGCTCTACGGTCCTATTTTATAACAATTGGTATCGGAGCCAAAAGGTCTATTTGGTTGGTAAAATCGCAAGAAAGAAGGGTTCCTGGTTCGAGTGGGAGCAATGGTGGAAGAAGGAAAGTTTAGGGTCGAGAAATTTAATGGCCAAAACTATCAGTTATGGAAGATGCAAATGGAGGACTATCTATACCAGAAGGATCTGTACCTTCCATTGGGTGGAAAATCAAAATAGTCGGTGGCTATGAAGGACGAAGAATGGGAGGTTCTTGACAGAAAGGCATTGGGAACAATACGGCTGTTCCTGGCTTCGTCGATGGCCTTCAATATTTTGAAAGAAAAAACAACAAAGGGTGTGATGAGCGCATTGAGTAAGCTCTATGAAAAACCCTCGGCTTCTAACAAGGTATTTTTAATGAAGCGTTTATTTAATATGAAGATGTCGGAAGGTAGATCTGTTGCTGACCATTTAAATGAGTTTAATACACTTACCAGTCAGTTAAGTTCTATAAAAGTGAACTTTGATGATGAGGTTAGGGCTCTTCTAATATTGTGTTCATTGCCAGAAATCTAGAATAGCTTGGTCATGGCTGTAAGTAACTCTGTCCCTAGTTCAAACACTATTAAGTTTGATGATGTTGTTGGTTTTATTCTTAGCGAGGAAATGTGAAGAAAAAGCACAGGTGAGACATCAGGTAATGCATTGACCATGGAGAGCAGAGGGAGACAAAAAGAGAGAGGAAGGAGCCCAGAAAATCATGACAAGTCTAAAAAGGGCAGATCCAAGTCCATATTTGGAAAAATAGAGAGTTGGAACTGTGGTAAGAAAGGACATCTGAAGAAAGACTGCGGAGCTCCAAAAAAGAAAGGAGACAGACAGCAAGAGACTACTCAGGAAACGAATGTAGCAGGTGATGTGTTACAAGATTCTTTGATTCTTGCATTAGATAATACTAGTGATTACTATGTAGTATATTCAGGGGCTTCATGTCATGCTACACACCGTAGGAAATTCTTTGATGATTATGTTCAAGGTGATTTTTGGCATGTGCTATTGGGGGATGATGAACCATGTAAAATTGTTGGAAAGGGAAAGGTACAGAATAAGTTAAACAATGGAAATGATTGGCTGCTAAAGGATGTAAGGCACATTCCTGCTATGAAAATAAATCTGATCTCAATAGGGCAGTTGGGAGATAGCGGTTGTTTGTCTATGTTTGGAGAAACGTGGTGGAAGATCACTAAAGGATAACTAATAATAGAAAAAGGATATAGGGTAGGTACATTATATTTATGTCCTCATAATACTGATTATTCTATCTCTGTAGCTTCCATAGAAATAGGTGCGGCATTGTGGCATCATAGGCTTGGCCACATGAGTGAGAAGGGGATGTATATTCTCCACTCAAGGAAACTGCTTCTTGATCTGAAGCAGATAAGTTTGGAATTCTGTGAGAACTATGTTTATGGAAAAAAAAAGAGAGTTATATTTCTCAGGGTTGGGAAACAAAAGAAGAGTGAAAAGTTAGAGCTTGTCCATATAGATGTATGGGGACCAACTCAGGTACAATCTCTTGGTGGCTCTCGTTATTATGTTACTTTTATTGATGATGCAACTAGAAAAACTTGGGTTTATTGCATCAGACAAAAATCTGATGTGTTTGATAATTTTAAGAAGTGGAAAGCTTTGGTTGAGAATGAGATAGGAAAAAGGTTGAAATGTCTCAGATCTGATAATGGAGGCGAGTACTACAACAAGGAGTTTGATAGTTATTGTTTACACAATGGGATTCACAGAGAGAACACAGCCCCTGGAACACCCCAAGAAAATGGTGTGTCAGAAAGGATGAACCGAACGATCATGGAGCATGCAAGGTGTATGAGATTGCATGCAGGGTTTCCCTTACAGTTTTGGGCTGATGCTGTAAACACTACTATTTATTTAATAAACAAAGGGCCTTCAAGCACTTTGGATGGTGGCATTCCAGAGGAGGCATGGATAGGTAAACAGGTAAAATACTCATTTCTGAGAACTTTTGGTTGTGAATCATTTGTCCATATTGATAAAGATGATAGAACAAAGCTTGAGGCTAAATCCAATAAATGTACCTTTATTGGATACGGGGTTGATGATTTTGGTTATCACTTATGGGATCTTAAAAATCACAAAATCATTAGGAGTAGAGATGTAGTATTCAATGAAAAGGTCATGTACAAAGATCAGTTGTAGGGAAAGAAGAAGAAAAAGAAAACACAAAGTACATAGTGCTTGATGAAATCAAAGAAAATGAAGTTCCAAAGGCACCAAAAAATCAAGAGCAACAGTAGGTACCTGAAACTCCTGCAACTGTAAGAAATTCTACCAGGTTAAGTAGACCTCCTGAACGATTCTCTCCTTCACTGTATTATTTATTGATTACTGATTCTAGTGAACTAGAATGTTATGAAGAATAAATACAAGTAGAAACTAGAAAGAAGTGGGAGCAAGGCATGGATGAGGAGATGGACTCATTGGTAAGAAACCAGACTTGGGATCTGGTTAAGTTGCCTGCAGAAAAAGGGGCATTGCAGAATAAATGAGTTTATAGGTTGAAGGAAGAAGATGGAGGCAAGAAGCGGTACAAGGCTAGACTTGTTGTAAATGGGTTTGCATAAAAGAAAGGTATAGACTTTGATGAAATATTTTCTCCTATTGTTAAAATGACTTCAATTATAACTATTTTAAGTCTAGTGGTGGTAGAAGAGTTGCATCTTGAATAGTTAGATGTAAAAACAACCTTTCTCCATGGGGATTTGGAGGAAGAGATTTATATGCAGCAGCCACAAGGGTATGAGGTCAAAGGGAAGGAGAATTTGGTTTGAAGGTTGAAGAAGAGCTTGTATGGCCTGAAGCAAGCTCCAAGGCAATGGTATTTAAAATTTGATAAGTTTATGACAGAACAAGGTTATGATAGATGTCATTCTAACCACTGTGTTTATTTGAAGAGGATAGATAACAGAAGATATATTATCTTGTTATTATGTGTGGATGACATGCTTGTTGGAGGGTCTCACATGTAGGATATAAATGTGCTTGAAAGAAAACTCGCTAAATCATTTGCGATGAAGGATTTGGGTGCTGCAAAGTAAATCCTTGGTATGAGAATAACAAGAGATAGGAAAAACCGCAAATTGATGTTGTCTCAAGGTGAGTACATAGAAAAGGTGTTGTAAAGGTTTAGAATGCAGAATGCAAAACCGGTCAGTACACCTTTGGTGAGCCATTTCAAACTAAGCAAGGATATGTTTCCAGAGACACATGAAGAGATAGATTACATGTCCAAGATTCCCTATTCATCAGCGGTTGGGAGCTTGATGTATGCCATGGTGTGCACAAGACCAGATATTGCACATGCAATGGGAGTTGTGAGCATGTATATGAATAATCCAGGTAAAGAGCATTGGAAAGCAGTACAGTGGATTCTCAGGTATTTGAGAGGTACCACTTCTCATGCATTATGTTTTGGAGGTTTAGAAACTGTTCTACAGGGATATGTTGATGTAGATATGGCTAGTGATAAAGACAGCAGGAGGAGCACCATAGGGTATGTGTTCACTGTAGGTGGAACAATAGTAAGTTGGATTTCAAAACTGCAACAGGTTGTTGCACTTTCAACAATGGAAGTAAAGTATGTTGCTGCTACAGAGGCTATTAAGAAGATGATTTGGTTGTATAGGTTCATGGAATAATTGGGTAAGAAGCAGGAGAATAGTAGGTTGTACAGTGACAGCTAGAGTTCCATTCATCTTGCAAAGAATTCATCCTTTCATTCAAGGACTAAACATATACAACTCAAGTACCGCTTCATAAGATTTGTTCTAGATGAAGAACTGTTAAAACTAGAAAAGATACACACTAGCCAGAATCCTGCAGACATGTTGACAAAGGGAGTAACTAGAGAGAAATTGAGTTCCTGCTCGGTTTTTGTTGGCCTTCAAGCATGAAGGTGAAAAGAAGAAATTTGCTAAGTCCAAGGTATAGAGCATACTCCAGCAAGTGTAGTAGCGGTGGAGTTCCTGTGATCAGTCTCCAAGTGGGATATTGTTGGTTGTGGAGCCTAATCTTCCAGATCCAGAGATATTATTTAGTTGTGATTGTAACCTAGGAGTATTGTACACTCATTCTCCCTGCGTTGGGGTTCGTGGGTGGAGCCCCCAAGAATTTTTTTTGGGGATGTGTGTTGGCCAACAGTATTGCGGACCCATGGTATTGGGTTAACCCTATAATTTTCCCATTGTATTTCCCCTATAAAAGAAAGCATTATAAAATGATTGAGTATGGTATTGTATTGTATTAGAAGAGAGATTGTGAGAGCGTGAAGAGGAAGTGCAGCGGTTTTTCTACAGGGTGTATCCCTTCATTTTTATAGACTGTAATAAAAGGACTAGAAATTTGTTTGTGGGCGTAGCCCATCGTTTGGGTGAACCATGTTATATCTGTGTCTCTCTGTAAAGTTTTAATGTGTTTTTCATCTTGTTTATTGATTTAATTGTATATATGTTATTGCTCTGCTGTCCTATTTTCTAACAAATATAAACCCTAAAACCCCTCATATATTTAATCAATGCATAAGCATGTTTCTCCATTATATCATACTTAATTTCAGCATCTCTCAATAACTTACTGAATAATGCAATAGGTTTCTCTGCATTTTGTTGAATTTTCTATAATAACACTCCCACTATAGTATGCTCAGAAGAAAAAGAGAAAACAATGAAATCTTTTGAAAAATCAGGACTGACCAAAACTAGTACCTTTGTTATTGCTTTCTTAATACAAGTGAAGGATTTTTTAGCTTCAATGGTCCATTTGATGTCACAATCTTTTCTCAGAATATTAGTGACACTCCTCAAAATCTCTACAAAACTAGGAATCAATCTCCTCAAAAAGTTAACTTGACCAATGAATGATTGAATTTATTTTTTATTCCTTGGAAAATCAACTTTCAAAGTTCCTTTTACCCTCTCAAGATCAATTTTTATTCCATCCTTTGAAATTATATGACCAAAAAGTTTCCATTCCTTCATAGCTAAATTAGATTTTCTGGGGTTTAAGGAAATACCAAATTTTCTGCATTTTAAAAATACATGTTCCAACTGTTTGATATGGTCCCTGTCAGATTTTAAAAAGACTATTATGTCATGCATATACACCACAACTAATTTATCCTTCTCCTCAGCAAATGTAATGCCCATTTCTCTTTGGAAAGTTTCCCCTGCATTCATCAGTCCAAATGGCATATTGGCATACATAAAGGGGCCCGAGGGTGTAGTAAATGTTGCTTTTTTGTGATCTTCAGGATGAACCTTTATTTTATTATACCCTAAGATCCCATCAATTATAGAAATTATTTTTGCACCCACAACTTTTTGCAAAATATGGTCCATCTTGGGAAACGGGTAATCATCCTTTAAAGAGACTTTGCTGATATTCCTAAATTCCACACACAGTCTTATTTCCCCATTCTTTTTACTAACATGTACTAAAGTAGCTACCCATTTTGAAAATCTGAGTGTAACTATGATTTTGGCATTGAATAGTTTCTTGATTTCTTTCTCAGTTAAAGGAAGAAACATAGGATTAATCCTTCTGAGTTTCTTCCTTAAATGTTTTTTCTCCTGGTTTTACTGGAATCATATGTTGTATAATAGAATTATCATATTCTTTTAAATATTCATAAATCTAGGAAAACACATCAATATATTTCTTCATCAATTAAATATTTTTTTTCTTCACATCTACAAGAATTTTTTTTGAAAGCTTCACTACTTTAGGACAATCCTTTGCTCCAATGTTTTGATCTTGAATATGATCCTCATTATGATGGAATTTGGGGGTTTTAGCTACATAATTATGATCAAATAAATTATCTAAAGGTATAAGGTCCTTGGGGATAAAATTACTCTTGAGTTGAATAATATCCTTACCTCCAATTATATTTTTCAAATTTTATGTTTTTCATTTGTTTCTAAAAACTCTTCATCTTCTTGAGCAATCTCCAAATTCTGATTTTCGGTATCAAGGATTGTGTTGGAAAATTCATATGACATCTTTAACAATATATTTATCTGCAAATCATATTGAAAACTTGTCAATACTTAGAAATGTCAGGAATGGAAGGTCCATTTATAACTTCAATTTTATACTTATATTTGAATAGATGGGAATCTTGAAGTTTCCAGTGGTAGTGGCAAAAGAATAATCTATCTTGTTTTGAATTTTGGGAATTACCATCACCCTGTGTTCACTGAAAAATATTTCCAAGCATATACCAAACTTCATTCCTATAAGCCCTCATTCTGGGATGTTTGGTTTAATAACTTCCATTCACTTGATTTATAACCAATTTTGTGTCTCCGTAAACATCTATTCTATTTTATTTTAACTCTTTCAATGCATTTAATCCTAAAATAAAATCCTCATATTATACTACATTATTTGTACACTCAAATGTTAATTTGAAAGAATAAACTTTAAAATCCCTTCCTGGAGAAATAATCGAGACACTTGCTCCAGTTCCCTCCTCACTTATTTATCCATCAAAGTACATGGTCCAAAACCCTTCTTCTCTATGTTTTTGTTCCAGAGCCTCTGGTCTTTTAGAAAATTCCTTTCCTTCCTCTTATTCATCTCTTATTGCCAAATCTTCTTCAATAGGAAAATTTATTCAATATGAAAATAATGATAGAAAATAGAAGACCCCAAATCAACATCAACAACATATATGGGATGATTTGCAGGATTCTCTTGACTACTTACCACATATGCCAATCTCTTTTCTATGTATAATATTTTATTCTCCCCAAACAATGGAATTGTTGCATAATACATATCCATTTATAGGGTCCATTTTAGCTTTGAGGCCCAAGATCTGGATAACAACATACCAAACTTGGGGGTAATGTCATCCACCACCACATCCATGATGATATCCTTAGCAGTAATCTGCGCAAGAGTAACTACCAAGTCCTTGATCAGCTCCAAATACTTAATTTCTTTGGAATCAAAAGAGAATAAATATTTGTAGGGTCTTATAATTTCTAAGACTAGAATTTAAACCACCACTCTTGGCATAAGGTTATGTGAAGCCCCTCAATCCAACATGACATTGTGTAAAATCATATCATGAACATTTATACTGACATAGTAAGGTGGAAAGTCTTCTTCATCAGTATCTTCTATTATGGGGCCAAGAACTATAGTCGGGCATCATTTTCCAACTCTAATGTATCACGATGGCGCTCGCCGTCAGTTTTGACCATTCTAGTTATATTTTCTTTGTATTCGTTGTTTTTCAATAACTCATTGAAAGGGATTGATTTTTTTTTTTTTTGATATTTCATTCTGCAAACTAAAGGAGGATATTGTTCTATCATTTTCTATTGGTATTTATTTTTTATTTTCTTTTGATATCTCCTTTTTATTTTCTGGAAATTTTTGTACAATGTTCTCTTTTGATTTTTTTTATTTTGTTGACTACTAGAAGGTTTATTTGTAGAAATACTTCCTTTATTTACACTTACATATCTACTTATCATATTCAACTTCCTCTGAAGATAATTCACAAAAATTTGATATCCTCTTTGGTATTGATCTGTCTTCAGCTCAAAAGTACTCACTCCTCTTCCCGAGCAAACATATTATGCTCTTATTATTTGAGGTAGATCTCTGAATCCATATCATCAAAACAACGTATCTGATTGTCCATGGGATCATTCTCTTCTTCTTCTACAAAGTTCTCTGGAAAAGGTGGTCTTATTTGTTGGTCCTCAACATTTCTTGTATTTATTTTCTCTCTCTGTCTAATATGAAGGGGAGGAGGTCTCCTAAAGTTGGTATTCTTTATTTGTGGTTCAGGTTGAGCTCTTTTTGGAGGACTATTATCCAAATATAATATATCCATCAACCTCTACATGGTTTTCATCATTATGTAAATTTTTGCATTTGCGTAAGAATAGGTGGAAGGTTGATTTTATTCTCTAATCGTTCTATTGTCTACCTCCATTATTTGTTTAATTTTTTGATAAGCCATTAATTTATCTTCCACTTATAGAGAAGCTTGAAACATAGCAAGAAAATTTGTTGATTTTATCTCCCTAAACAGTAAATAAAAATCACTGTCAAATGCATCATCATATTACAAATTTTCGTCTCCTACAAGGGTTTTTATGTCAATAGGGATTGAATTGTACATCCTCATAATCCAACTTGGAAACTCATGCATAGACTCAAAATTTCCTTTATTCAGATTATTGTATTGGGCTAAGTTTTGTAGAGGGTTCCTCTTATATTCTCACCTATCCAAAAAGAGAGTTTGAAAGATTCAAAATTACCAATAGATATTGCAGAAATATCTTTAAACCACTTCTTTGGTTCTCCTAAAAAACTTTGTGCAAACAACCTGATCTTTGTATCATCATAATCCACCATCTCTAGGTCAATAAAATCATCAACTCTATCTACATGCTGTTTGGGTGTAAATTTTCCCTCCCCATCAAACAATGTAATCATTTGAGAATATTTTTGTAGGAGATCACTCAAGATAGTTGGTAACGCTAATGGAGAAAACCTATAAACCATATCTCTAGGAGGGTTTTAATTAGTACTAAATATTTTTAGCTAAGGGGTTTGGATTATTGGTTATATTTCTTCTATTTTTACAATATTTTGGTTATTTTTCCAAATAGATTCTAAGATATAAAACTCAAACCTATTTTGATCAGCTGCAACCTTCCTTAAAGAAAATTCATACTTGGATATTAAAAGATACTGTTAAAATTTTAAATCCAAATCAAGATATTGAAAGATGAGAAATTCTTCTTGAGTTTGATAAAACGATCTATATAACTGAGAAGTACTTTCTTATTCTTTTCCTCTTCTTATGCTAATTAAACTTTCTGGATCTTCCACATTATATAAGGGTTTAGAATTAGTGTTACCTCTTGTATGCACTCTCCTGAAATACAGTTTGTCTTCGTCGAAACCACCTTCTTGAATCTGAATGTGAATTCACGAGGGAAAAATATAGCCAAGTTCAAATGCCAGGAAATCTTGTTTTCCCACATAAATTCTACTTTATGAAAATATTATCGTTCTTTCCAGGGTATTTTTGCACTCTCATTCCCCAGTAGCGAAACAAAGATGTTATCACTTGAATTTTACCCTTGGTTGTGGGAGGATAATTCGAAGGTAACCACAAAACCAATATTTAGGAGGAAAGATGGATTCTTTCCTACCAGAGAGGGATATCTCAATAAATAAACACAAAGACCATAAATATCTTCAAAGTAACATTTTTAAGGATTGTAATGGCTGAAACAAGTGGCTAACATCAGGAATGAAGTTGAAATCACAATTTACATGTCAATGGCAGTGCTTTGCAAAACAATTTCTTCACAGGGGAAGGATAATTAATCTTTTACAGATAGTTTGTTGATTTTATGGTGGTAAATAAGAGCAATGAAAAATCTATTAACATGGGCATCAAAAGATGAATCCAATATTAATTTTAGAGGATAAAGTTTGCAGATGCTTGAAATAAACAAACCATAGCATAAACATATGAATTCTGATTTAGTATACACTCATCCAAGCATGAAAGATAAAAAAATGAATAAGATAACATGGAATACATTCACAAGAAGGAAAGGAAGTACATACTATAATAAGAACAACACAAGAATCTCTGATAAAAAGCTTGCTTGTATCTACAATTTTATTAAATTGGAAACCTTGTTACAAAAGGGTCTCTCTTTCTCATGGGTTCCAACCCTCATTACATTACCAAATTGTTCTTGTATATGTCAAGATTCCCCCTTGAGCTACTAAATACCTACATTCTAAAAATAGGCAATGGTAACTACCTTATTGCATATGTCAGTTAAATCCTAACAAACTAATCTTTTAAACTACTTGGAAAATCTATTAACTTATTCTAAATAATACGTGTCATCAACATGGATTGGGACTTAATGTAATACCCCGGTTTTGACCCCATTTGCATTAAAAGGTACATGATGTATATTCTGTAATTAATCGTGGTGTGGAGCTAAAGGAAAAAGGCCCACCATCGATTTGGTTGTGTATGTATCGGCAATAGGGATCGTTGCCGATGGTATATCATGCTATCCGACACATTATAGTTTTGGCATCATGTAAATATGCACATCAATTAAAATAAACCTACAGCCAGCTATGATGGTGCAATGTTAAATGAAAAGGGCATGATTCCTAAGGTTAAGGGGGGTTTTCTAAACCGTGGGAGCCATTGGGAGTTTTCCATGCATCGACCACCCACAAAACTTTTGCTGTTCGATTAGTTGGGAGAAGTTATGGCTGGGGAGTGGTGGGTGGAAGGAATACCAGTCTTTGCCCCACATACACTCCACTAGCAATCTCGCTCTTCCTCACACGGAGGGCAGGGGGATGGTTACCACTCTCTCCACTCTTCTACTCGTGGTTTTTGTCTTGACCATCTCACGCATGCAGGGGTCAGTTTTGTTCTCACTTCTCTCACTAATTACTGGTATCAGTGGTTCTTCACGGAGATATCAGCTGTGTTCTTCCCCTAGCCTATGAAGAGGATTGATTTTCCTTTTGTATTATCGGACTGTGTGTTACCCACATGGTTTTGTGGTCTGCGTACCTATTTTTCCCTTGTCCAAGATTGAGAATTGGACTTCTCTCTCGTTTTCGGGATGTGTAATGTTTTTGTGGCTTAGCAGTGAGATCAGTTGCTATTCTACCCCTAAAACTATCGCTTGTTGTGGTTTTCCTCCATGTTGTTCTTTGCTGCAAATGCAATCATCTTTTGGGTGCCGCTGAGTTGTTTTGGCCACACTAGGGCCAAGAACAACTTTGAATCATCTTGTCTGACCTGAGCTATGTTTACCCTTTCGTTTGGATTGTCACCCTGTTATCTTTATTTTCTTCATAGAGTTGTGAGCTATTTGTTTTACTGCGGTATAAAGTGGTTGGTATTCAGACTGTTTAGAGCAGGATTAGAGGCTGGGTATGCTTGAAAAACTTGGTGTTGGGAGCCACTCAGACAGAATTAGACTGTTGGATTTCTTCTCCACAACCCTTGAAGAGTATTGGTGTTAGAATAATCAACCCATAGTTAGCTACCTTGGACATTGATTAATCCAATTTTTTTCTTATTTGCCTAGTTTCCATATTCCACCTTATGCAAGTTGTCTTCCACATATCCAAAGTGGTCAAAATTTCTAAATTTGAGTCATGGAGTGCTTGGTAAACCACTTGGAATCAAATCTTCTTTATTCCTGGCCTTCCTAGTGCATGTCTGCTTTTTTTGCTTTATTTCCTGCTTTTGCTGAGTTTTAAGGCAATTGGGAAAGTTTCACTAGGTGAAGTTAACTTGTTTTTTGTCCTCATCATTATCCACTCTTTTCTCCTAAAAAAATCATGTATGAGTTGTCCTTCCATCATCTATTAGCTTTCCTAATTGATTTTTCCAATTCATGAGTTCCTAGACAGATTTGGAAACTGCTTTATGCACCTATGGGGGATTTGCTTAGATTTAGTAAGCCTGCTTTTGACCAAATTAGAATGGAATTCTTATGCATTCAAATATATCATGTAATTATTTATTTTGGAAGCCTATGAATTCACAGGTTTGGCTATTGTACACTTATTCAATACAGATTAGTGTTCTGCTCCATATTCAGTCTCTTTTGTGTGTAATTTGCATGTGTAATTGGCAATTTTTGTAAGTGTAATTGTTCTAACACCTAGGTTCAATTTCCACGTGGTATTAGAGCCTTTGTAGATCAATTTATCTCCTTCTAATTTTTTATTGCAGGTTCAACATCATTGACTGGGAGCATTCTGCTGGCTGAAGGGACAATTTCTGAGCTATGGATCAATCTCAGAAGATCATCTTGACTCCATTTAACTTCTTTGAATGGAGAGTAGAGATGGAGATACTGTTGAGAGTGAAAGGCCTATATAAAGTGTCTATGGCAACAGAATCAGAGCCCAATGCAGCTGTAGAGAAAATTAAATGGCACAACAGGAGGGATGAGGCCTATGGTCTCCTGTTTATGAGCATATCCAGAGACCTCCTTTTCCATCTTGATGGATTGAAATCAACAAATGAAGTATGGGAGAATATTATTGAGATTTTTGGTAATACATATGATATGAAGGGACATCAAATTGAAAATGAATTGATCTCCCTGAGTCCCAATAGCTTTGAATCCCTGCAACTCTATTTTTCCAAGTTCAAAGCCCTTGTTTTGCAGCTAAAACAGTGTGGGATCGAAAAGAAGGATGAGCAACTGGTTTTGGCCATACTCTCAAAGCTTGGACCTGACTATTCAATATTTGTCTCAACCTTCTATGCCACAAAGTTGACAGCTCGAGCCTGGAAAATGCCTAGCCTTGCAGATTTCATGAAATCTCTCACACAAGAACAAGATAAATTGGTGATGATGGGAACCATAAAACCTTCCAAATACCAAGCTCTGGTTGCTGGAGATTCAAGGGTGAATTAAAAAGGAAAGAATAAATCTAACAAGCCACCTGAGCAAAAGAGAGACAAGAACAAGTCTCCTGAGGAGCCCAAAGGTTCCAAGAAGAACCCCCAGAAGAAGAAGAACAAAGGAGAAATGAGCAAGTGCGCATACTGCAGTAAGGGAAATCATCCTGAAAGCTCCTGCATGAAGAAGCAAATTGACATGCTGACCCAGCTTCTGGAGAATAATGGCATCTCCCTTCTTGATAGCTCAAAGAAGAGGGAAGGAGGATCAAATTCAGAAGACATAGAGAGAGTTCATGCATTGGTTGCTGGCACATCAAGCTCACCTAGTTTCATCATTGATTCTGGAGCTTCAAGACATATGGTTTCGACCAAGGGGGAATTCACCTCACTTGACATGTTGAAAGGTCCACCAATAGTACTGGGAGATGACTCTCTCACTGAAATTTTGGGCAAAGGGAGGATTGATCTTGACCATGGTAAGTTCAGCAATGTGTTGTATGTTCTAGGTCTTCCCTCTAACCTCTTATCAGTGTATCAGATGACCCACACAGGGTCTCCAAAGAAGGTCATATTCTCCCCTGATGAAGTTGAGATCACAGAGATCTCAAGTGGTAAAGTCATTGCAAAAGGAGTTGAAAATCATACTTCGAAGGTATACATGTTCTCACACTTCCTACCCTACTCAAACCCCTCTGCTCTTCTGATTCATGCTAATGAGGAAAGCAAGCTTTGGCATGAAATATTTGGCCATCTTGACTATAAGTATCTTTCTAATCTTATTGAAAAATAAATGGTTATAGGGTTACCAAAGATTGAGTTTTCCAAAGGAGTCTGTCAAGGTTGCATCTTAGGAAAACACCCAGATCATAAATTTGAGAAAGCTATTCATGAGAGAACCCCTGCACCTCTTGAGTTGATCCACAGTGATGTTGCTGGCCCATTTCCTCATATGTCAACGAGTCAGGAAAAATATGTATTAACATGCTTAGATGACTTTTCTAGGTACTACTGGGTTTACTTCTTGAAACACAAGTCTGAAGTTTTTGGCCTCTTCAAAGTCTTTAAGGCTTTGGTTGAAAACCAGTCTGGGAGGAAACTCAAGGTCCTCAGATATGACAATGGTGGTGAGTATGTCAAGTCTGAGTTCATTTAATATTGTGCATATTTAGGTACTCAAATGCAGCATTCTATCCCTTACACACCACAGCAAAATGGTGTTGCTGAGAGGAAGAACAGATCACTGAAAGAGATGGCAACCTGCATGATGGAGGCTAAGACTTTGCCACCAAAGTTTTGGGCCAAAGCTATAAACTATGCAGCCTATATATAGAATAGGGTGCCTCATAAACATCTTGATGGTATGACTCTTTTAGAAGCATGGAGTGGGCACAAGCCAGATGTGACCCATTTCATGTTTTTTGGCTCAAGGGCTTGGGCTAGAATTCCAACAGAAAAGAGGAAGGATTTGCAGCCCCAAAGCCATAAGTGTCTATTTGTTGGGTACTATGAAGATTCAAAATGGTAAAATCTGATCAATTTGATCACAAACAAAGCCTTCATTGAAAGGTGTGTTGAGTTCCAAGAAGAGCCTTTAGCAGCAGTGGAAGTTGGAGAAACCTCTTCACCACCAGAACCATTGAATGTAAGTGAAGAGATAGTTGAACTTGCTGATTCTGATGTGTCTGATAATGATGATTTAATTGCATATCCTAATAGTAATACAAGACCAAAATGGGCAGCAAAGATCATTCATGCAGTTGGAGAACTAGCTGGAAATCCTAATGATCCTAGGAGGGCTAGATCTCAGTTTGAGAGTGCTCTGTGCATGAAAGATCCTATGTTTGCAGAGAAATGCTATCTGATGGTTGAATCAGACCCAAAGACATATGAATATGTAGCACATGATCCAATATGGCAAACATCCATGAAAGAATATTTCAGCTCACTCCAGAAGAACAACACTTGGGAGTTGGTTGATCTTCCCCCAGGGATGAAGCTAGTTCAGTGTAAGTGGGTTTACAAAAACAAATTTCTGCTGATGGTTCACCTTTGAAATATAAGGCTATATTGGTAGCCAAAGGCTACTCATAGGTACATGGCATAGACTATAATGAGACCTTTGCACCAGTGGAAAAGATGGACTCCATCGGGCTAGCCTTAGCCATTACAGCTTCAAAGTAGTGGGAGGTACATCACATGGATGTGAAGTGTGCTTTCCTGAATGGAGATCTCACTAAAGAGATTTAAATGCATCAGCATCAAGGATTTGCTACTAATTCATCTCTTGTGTGCAGGCTAAAGAAATCATTGTATGGGCTTAAGCAAGCCCCCAGGGCTTGGTATGCCAAGATTGATAGCTTTCTGCTATCACTAAATTTTGTTCGATGAAAGTCAGATCCAAATTTCTATTTGAAGCTGATTCATGGTTCATTAATGATTATTGTTTTGTATTTTGATGACCTTCTCATTACAGGAAGCTCAAAGGATGAAATTGCCTCCTTGAAGGATGCAATGAACCATGCATTCTCAATGACTGATTTGGGCTTATTGAGCCAATTCTTGGGGCTCGAGATTGCTCAAACCAAACAAGGAATCAAAGTACATCAGTCCAAGTATGCCTTGGATTTTCTAAAAAAAATCAACATGAAGAATTGCAAGCCAAAGAAGAATCCCTTCCTTTCAGGAGTTAAGCTTGAAGAAGCTGATTCTTCACCTATGGTAAACAATACACTGTATAGGCAATTGATTGGATGTTTGTTGTATATTACACATACTCGACCTGATATTTATTATGCATTAAGTGTGGCTTCAAGATACATGGATCAGCCTCATGAGATCCATTGGAGAGCAGCCAAAAGGATCCTTAACTTTGTTCAGGGAACAATGACTCATGGGATCTTCTACAAAGCTAAATCTGATCTTGATTTGATTAGGTTTACTGACAGTGATTGGGCAGGTGACAACACAGATCGAAATTCAACATGAGGATATGTGTTCATGCTTGTTGAAGGACCAATCAGCTGGTCAAGTAAGAAACAGAGTGCCATTGCACTCTCATGTACAGAAGCAGAGTACAGAGGAGTTGTAAATGCAACAACTCAATGTTTATGGTTGCAGGGGTTACTTGGTGAGTGTGACTTCAAATCAGAATACTCAACTACTATCTATTGTGATAATCAGAGTACCATTCAAATCTGCAATGATATAGTTCAGAGATAGAGAACCAAACACATTGAGATCCATATGCACTACATCAGACAGCTCGTGCATGATGGAACCATTCACCTACTCTTCTATTCATCTTCAGAACAAGTAGCAGATATCTTCACCAAAGTTTTTTGCGAGAAGACATTCAGCAATCTCAAATCACTACTAGGGATTGTAGATCATGCTGTGAAGCATGAGTGATGACAAGGATTTTTCAAATTTTGTTTACTGTCCATGTTTAAGGGAGGATTTTTTCCACTGGGTTTTTGCCTTTTTCCTTGGTTAGATGGACATGCAATATGTAAAGGGTGACTAAGCCTTCTTGCTAGGCCCTATAATTTTCTGATATTTTACTCATAAGTCAGGATTACGGGGGGGTGTTAGAATAATCAACCCATATTTAGCTACCTTAGACATTAATTAATCCAATTTTTGTCTTATTTGCCTAGTTTCCTTATTCCACCTTATGCAAGTTGTCTTCCACATCTCCAAAGTGGTCAAACTTGTTAAATTTGAGTCATGGAGTGCTTTGGAAACCACTTGGAATCAAATCTAATTTATTCCTGGCTTTCCTAGTGCATGTCTGCTTTTTCTGCTTTATTTCCTGCTGTTGCTGAGTTTTAAGGCAATTGGGAAAGTTTGACTAGGTGAAGTTAACTTGTTTATTGTCCTCATCATCCTCCACTCTTTTCTCCTAAGAAAAGCATGTATAATTTATCCTTTCATCATCTATTGTCTTGCCTAATTGATTTTTCCAATTCATGAGCTCCTCAACAGATTTGGAAACTGCTTTATGCACCTATGGGGGATTTGCTTAGATTTAGTAAGCCTGCTTTTGACCAAATTCGAATGGCATCCTTATGCATTCAAATCTCTCATGTATTTATTTATTGTGGCAGCCTATGAATTTACAGGGTTGGATATTGTACACTTATTCAATACATATTAGTGTTCTGCTCCATATTCAGTCTCCTTTGTGTGTAATTTGCATGTGTAATTGGCAATTTTTGTGAGTGTAATTGTTCTAACACCTGGGTTCAATTTCCAAAATTGGAAAGGGAAGTCAGTGCCTGAGGGACTGTGAAGGAGAGAAAGGACTAATTCCTGGTGTTGGGTGTGTGTATGTCTTAGAAATCAGGTTAGCTCTGATGTAGGCGTACTTAGTTCTCCATTACGACCACCACCTTAGCATTTAGCCTTTCCTAGCTCCTTGACGGCTTGAAAAACCCAACTATGTTGACTTGGATATTTTGTGTAACCTTGGCTATGTGTAAGCCTGCTTTAACCCTTATTCCTTGGGGAACCATGCCTATCTCGAGGGTGGCAGTGTTGCTGAGAAATTGATGAGCACGCTGGCCTATGGTTGGGTGGAACATTGCACTGACATAGCTGGTTACGGGACGAGATATTTATAAGATAAGTGTTCTTGTCCATTTTTCTTCTGCATTTACTTTTACTGCCTAATGTCTAATGAATCATGATGAACATGTTGATGTTGGAATGTATATGTTGCTTCTGTTGTATGTTGAGTAACTATGCATCCATGTATGTTTTATGCATCTTAGCATATTTTATGTTTTAAGCATTTTATTTCAGCTTTGTATGCATGTTCTTGTTCATGTGGCTAGTTGCCCAGAGGTTTATGATGGTTTGGTAGTTTCCTCTTCATCAGTCGGAGGGTCGAGGATGTTACAGTATGGTATAATAGCTAAATTTGCAACATGGGCTTGAATGGGCCATGAAATATCATCTAGTAGAGGCAGGTTTCCTTCTGCCCAGCAGAGATCAAAATTTTATGACAAGAAATTCACAAAATTTTCCTAAGTGCCATCGGCCCATCGGGAGACTAAGTGTGAATCTCTTTCGATGTAGTGGCTCACCTAGTCGGAATGTCACCCGACAGTTGGAAGAAAATTGTGAAATTCCTCTATATGCTTATCAATTGTCGATGAATGTTAGAGGATGGGGGAGCCACAGTTTTGATGGAGATCAGCTGAAGACCGCCGAAATGCCGGATCGATTAGTCTGAAGGTCCTCAAATATTGAATGTCAGTGATCAGTGAATGTTAGAGGAAGGGAGAGCCGATACATCGGTAGAGGATAGAAGACATAATGGTCGATGCAGAGTGGTGGAAATTTGAAGTGAAGACCGCCGACACAAAAGAAAAAAAAAATTTCGAAAATTTTCTAAGTGTAAGACCGTCGGCACATGGGAAGACTAAGTGGGAAGATATTTCGATGCGGTGGAAAAATTAGTCTGAAGAACCCCCGATAATGACCTCGGCATTGAAAAAATTTAGATGATGATGACGCTGCAATGTCGACAGAAATTAGACGAAGGAAACGCCAATATGATGGGAGGGAAAAGGTGAGAGCGCCGAGGAGGAAGGAGGAATTTTCGCTGAAATTATCCTAAGTATTAAAGACGTCAATGAAACTTTGTTATCTGGACCGCTGATACTGTCGACGAAAATTAGAGGATAAGGGTGCCGATGACAAAGGGTTTTGATGGAAGATAGGTGAAGGTAGAGCCGCGGTTTTCGCAGAAATCTGTCGAAGATCGTCGAACCATCAGCGAGAATTAGATGATGAAGCAGCCGACGCGGAGAAGAAGAAGAAGACAATTTTTTGAAAATTTGAAAATTTGTCTAAGTGTTGAGCCCATCGGCGATTGGCAAAAGCTATAGGATAGGAGCATCGATCGGCGGAAGTTAATTGATGGAACCGCTGACACGTCGGCTCACTTAGTCGAAACCATCGGCAAAATTTGGATGATGGGACCACTGATGAACTACGTCAAAAAAGTTTATTTGATTTTGTGTCTGCCATTGCAGCTGGTTAGTGGACTATCCTTCTGACGGATAGAGTCCCCAACCATTGATGCCATAGAGGATAGTTGTTCCGACAACTGATGCAGCAGAAAATTTCCAAAAAATTTCTAAGGCACAAGAATATCGGCGATCGGGAAAGATTAGTTGTTGGAATCGCTGATGACTAGAGGATGGGATTGGTGACGAATAGAAGATCAAGTTGTTGAGTCTAGTGAAGTAAATCGAAGAATATTAGTTGAAGGAAGAGCCGATGCAAAGAAGAAATTTCAAAAAAATTTCTAAGTGTTGAACCCATCGGCGATCGACAGAAGTTAGTTGTATTGGTCGCCGATGAACATCAAAAAGAATTAGTGGTTCATGCGCCGTTGTTGTGGAAGTATAGAAGAATAATCTCCCAATGGATAGAGGCCCTGACCACCAATGGCATAGTCGTTTGTGCTTCCGACCGCCAATCGAAAATTGTTAGTTGATCAGGCCGCCGATTGAAAAAAGTTGAAGGTTGTGAAACTGCCGTTGCGGATGTCTAAGGAACTATTCATCCGATGAGAAGTGCATCTGAGCGTCGATGCCACAGAGACTAGTTGCACTGACTGCCAACAAAGTTGTGAACTATGGAAACCCTAGAAGGTTCATTGGCCATCATTGAGGAAGCATAGAGGAATAATCGTCTGATGCACAGTGCACCCGATCGCCAATGTAGCGGTTAGTTGGTTTCCTCACTGATAAAGTTCGGAGTGTTAGATAAATATGGACCTGATACAATGGAGGAAAATAGACAATCAGACTACCAATGAACCACAAGGAAAATTAGTGGTCCTAGCCGTTGAAACGGTGGACGAAAATAGATGAACAAGCCGCCGATGAGCGCGGAGGAAACTAGAGCTTTTGGCCACCGAAACATCGAAAACTTAGTTGGAAAGGGGTCCGATTGGGAAAAAGGAATTTTTTGGGTTTTCAAGTGGGATTTTTCAGTGGATTTTCAGTAGAATACCAGTGGATTACAGGGATGAAAAGGAATAAAATTCCAGGTGGTTGAGGTTGACATTTCAGACTAGAATACATTTGGTAAAAAGCTTCATTTTTGAAGTGGTGTGGTTTTCACACCTGAGGTCAGAATGAAGCATATGGATAGGGGTTGGAAAGATTATCCAGTAGGGAATAAGGGAGAGTCACCAGAATTTGAGTGTGGAGCAAAAAAGTGCTAGTAATTTCTTGAAAGAGAAATGTGCTGCTGGAAATATGGACAAATCTAGGAATTGCATGCCTAGAGGTAGCAAGACCATGAAGTCAAACCAGTTGTTGTGTGGAAGAGGAGTTCCATGCAAAGATGAGGGTCTTGAAAAGGGAAATTTCCTTAAACCATGTCTTGCTAATTATGATTACAAGTTGTATACATGAAATGTATGAGGATATGCCTGGCATGCATAGGATATTACATGTCGCTAAGAATAGTGAAAATTATACATTTATAATGAGCCATTAATGATGATTATTGCATTGATGTTGGCATTAGTGGAAAAACCAACGACTGTCAACACCCAAAAATGGTTAACTACCTCATCTACCCCATTACATGGCTCATTTGTCCATTGTCCTACCATATCTCCATCAAAAACCCATAAAACCATCTAA